>JAPDFJ010000027.1:0-421511 GCA_027569595.1 Penicillium sp. G339
TCTAACTGTAGTGGCACAAGAAGCCTGGTCTCTACTGGATATAGAGATATTGGAGAATTTAGCTATTACTATGCCTCATCGTGTACAGCAGGTTATTGATAATGATGGGTGGTATACTAGATATTAGCAATAGAGAGTTTTGAGAGTGCTTTGCTGCGAGGTTTTGAATGGCAGAAAAACCGGCAGAAAAAAAGGGGTGGTTTCAAACTTCTGCAACCCCACTGTACACCCATACATACGCTCATACATGTATATACGGTAATACAGTACGGAATTTGCCACCGAAGCTCCCCTCCTTCTGGAATCTCAAGCTTCGAGCTGGGGAGAGCTTCGGAGGGGCCGCTGATAGCGCCTATCTGCTCCAATGCTGGAGGCCCCGGGCCAACGGCGCCTATCGACAGAGTACCTTGGAGTATGGATTCTACAGTACTACCCACAATAGGTATATATATGATACTATGGCACTCTGCAGAGATTTAATATACTCAAATTATGACTGCGAACGGCGTCCGGGCTTTCCGAAAGGAGCATGAGGAGCATGACCTGGGCCAGCTGATGTCCTGCATATCGTATAGCTTACAGCTTACAGCTGGCTGAACTGGAGGTAGTTTTTAGCTAGATACTAAATGCTTACTCTATTTCAATGCAGCTGCTAGAATGTAACCAAGACAGACCAAATTGTCGATTCAAATTTGAATTCAAATTCTGTTCACGGGGTACGGTAATTACAGCGATACCACTGCCACCACTGCCACTCCCACACTAAGTACGGCTTCGATCTACTCGGTCTCTTTCTTCCTCTTCCTCTCTCCTCCCCACCAGAGCATGCATGCCAATCCCAGACTTCAGTTCGTTTCTTAACTCGGTCTTTTACGAGTTCCCGTCTACGTCTTATTCTTTCTTCCTCCCTCCTTCGCCTCCACCTCCACCTCCGCCTCCGCCTCCGCCTCTTCGGGACTACATGTACCATGCCTCCCAGAAGCTCGCTGACCAGCTCCTTCTCGGTCACCGACGCCAACAACGAAGTGGTGTGTCCCTTGAAGAATAACGACGGTTCCAATTGTCGCAAACGATGTCTTGGAGTGAGTGCTTCCACTGCTCAGCTGCCACCAGCTACCAGCTGCCTCTCAGCTGGGCATCTCCCAGCTGTTCTCTCACTCTCGCCCCCTCCGGGCGCCCGCGAGCCCCACCTGTCGAACGCTCGATGCGCCCGGGGACTTACCATTTACATGGCTTGGGCTTCTGCTTTGCTATGCTTTACTCGATGCCTAGCTTTGATCACAATCTGACCATGCTTCCCCACAGGAAAAGCGCTATCGCTCCATGCAGGAGCACATCCGACGTGCGCATCCGAACCACTACATCCCGAAGCTCCCGGCTACTGAAGAGAGCTTCCTGCTAATGGTCAACACCCCGCCGGATCAACGAGCCCAGCTGTCACCCCCAGAACCCGCCCAGCCTCAACCTCGTCGTCGACACGATCAGTTTCAAGGTTTGCTTTTGCCCCTCCAGTTGATTTTCCCCGCGGGAGGTGCGAGGTGTGAGGTTGCGCATCGCTGACGGCTACCCACAGATGTGGCGGATAGGGACATTTATGTCGCCGACGCCAGTTCCCCGGCCACCCCTCGAGCTCTCGATGAACCCCACCCTGCTGCGGCCACCGCGGCCGTCGCGCTCGCTCAATTACACCATCATCGCCTAGCCTCTGACTGGGATACAGACATGGTTGGTCCTTTTGCGCCTCTCGGCGGTGATCTATATTAACCCCGCGCTTTTCCCCTCCTCCAGGATACCCACTCCGATACCGATATCCATCCAGGCCCTATGCGCTCCTCCATCGAACTTCCCTCGCTGCGCGACCACTTTAAGCAGGAGTCCTTGCCGCCATTCTCGGCTCCTCGCCCGCGGGAGCTTCTTCCGTCCATTCTCAATCATTCTCCCCCCGGTCGCTCATCCACCCTTCCCCCAATCCAGCGACGAGATAAGCTTTCCCGCTCACGCAAATCCTCCATATCACAATCTGCCCGGAAACCGAAACATGAGCGGCCTAAATCGAAGGAATTTCCTCGTCGACCGAGTCTCGGTGATCGCAAAGCTCTTTCAGCTGAGCCGCAAACTGCTGCATGGGCTCAAGGCAAGCGCTGGGAGGATCTCATCGAAGCGGCCACTTCTGCGACGGAAGCTGACGATGAGAGGTACTCAGAGGTGAGTCTTTTCCTTTCGTCTGATCAAGTTGGCAGTATTCCTCAGTGTATTCTAATATACTTACTTCCAACTTCCAGGCTGGCCGATCGCCCACAATCGCTCCACTTCTCGCCAATGTGACATCAGCACCTGGATCCAAGAATCGGTCTTCACTACCACCAGCTTTTCAACAGGGATCGGGCCTACCGCCGCTAGGCTCGCACCGCCAATTCCCGCCTAATTCATACGCCGCATCGCCTTTGCACAAGTCACTCACCCCGCCACCATTTGAAGGCCAACGTGGCCGTGACAGCGACCTAGAACCATTCCCATCGATCGAATCATCGCTGGATTCCATGTCTACAGCATCAGGAAAGAATTTCCCGTCATCAGCATCAGGAGTGGCGCACTCCATCAACTCCGATTCCAGTCCAGTTTTGAATCTCATTCCGCCGGTTTCCCAACGCCAGCACCATCGCTTTTCAAACCCGACCCCGGCGTCTTTCCGCAGTAAGGAAATTCAGATCTACTGTGCTCATTGCAAGCGCCCCTGGGCGCTGAATGAATGTTTCGCCTGTACTGAGTGTATCTGTGGCGTCTGTCGTGAATGTGTCGGCATGTTCATCGCAAGTCCACCCACCTCCTTCCGGAGTCCAGGAAATGGCTCCCTCACTAGTATGCCACCTGGGCCGACAAGTTACCCGAGTCCGAGTGCTCGGGGATGCCCACGATGTCGGACGGTGGGCGGGAAGTGGAAAGCTTTCCAGCTTGACATAAAATGATCAGATCCCATGCTTTTGATTTCCCCGCACCAGCCCCCATTGAATGGGGCCGACGGATGTTATGACTTACGCTTGATACACGGTCCTTTTTTCTCACTTTATATTCACCATCTACGTTCAATACGGCAGATCAGCCTCGGCGTCATCAATGCAACTTATCTCGCGCCACGCAGTTTATAATCTCGGTGCAGGTTACCGAACAACAAAAACCATGAAAAAAAGCTGGTCTTTTTTCGGTCTCGGATGGTCCTAGTCTTTCATTTTGGTTGATTCTTTTTCATCTTCATTCTGGTTTCTTGCCCGGTGGCATGGTGGTTAGGTTTTTCTTCTTTTATTTTCTTCTCTTTTTCGTGTATATGCTTTTGGACCATGACTTACGCGCTGATTCCTGACTTACATGCCTCATACGAATGCAATCTGTACCGCAATGAGTTTCTACACTTGGTTATATCGATGTTTATAGAAAGAGGATGATAGCAAACCGGACCAACATTCAGTGAAAGTCCAACCCATCTTTGCAATAACATTCAATTTACATTTAACAAACATCAACAGAACAGAACTTGAACTCAACAGGCTCAATCAATCCAATCTGTCCCCTACTCCTCCCAAATAACACTACTCAATCCCTCCGCAGACCCAACCTTCCCAGGCTCCCCAACCTGCAAAACAGCAACCTTCTCCCCCAACTCCCCCGTCTCACGATTCCTTCTCACAATAGCCACATTCGCCGACGCCTGGTTCCCAATCGCGACCAAATCCCCGGCCCGATTAACCGCAAAAGTCCGCGGAACCTTTCCCCACGCCTCACTCTTCTCAGAAACCATCACAGCCCCATTCTTCGGCGACCGCTGCAACGTAACCATCGAATCATTTGGCGCAAATCCCTGATCACTCCGAACAGAAACATAGAATTTATCACCCACAAGTCGAATCTCAGCAGGTGTCGCGCCTTCGGGCATTTTTCCTTTAGCATCAGGATACGGGGTAAGCGTCTGTGTTCGCTGAAGATCAAGACATCCCGACCGCGCATACGCAACGTCGAATACCATCATCGTTCCCCCGATTTCATTCACAAGATACATCATGGTTTTACCAACGGCTGCCATTTCCCGCTGGTGTGTCGGGGCTCCGTTGCTGTCACTGCTGTTATTATTTGTCTCGTCTGTCCAGAATAGGCCGTGACGCGGTCCACTGCCGAATGTCACGTTGACAGGCGGACAGGATTCCAGTTTTCCCGATGAGGAAATGCTGTAGATTCGAAGTAGGTCGGCACCTAGATCTGGACTCACGATGAATGAGCCGGTGGGATCTAAAAAGACGCTGTGTGGGTGTGGAGAGTCCTGCTGCGCGACGGCGCCTGGGTGTGTCATCTTGAAGTGGAATTCTTGTGACGCTTTGCTGTTTGCGTGTAGTGGTAGTTGGAAAGTTGAGACGGATGATCCTTCACTGTTGTTTCTGTTAGCTTTTCACTCTTCCCCAAATGTTCTTCTTTCTGGACTAGCTGGGCTAGGCTAGCTAGCCGGTTGGGACATACTAATGCGCAATAGCAATAAACTTCTCCTTCCCAACACCATAAATAACACTATCAACACCACCACCGACGGTCTTCACCGAAGCCAGCTGATGCAATTTCCCATCTCTCGCGGGACGGTAAGCTGTTAACGAGCCGTGTGTTGATGGATCCGCCGTCCCGTCTTCATCGGAGCAGTAGACGATTCGAGATTCCGCGTCGAAGGTTAACCAGCTCGGCATCTTCCCGCATGTTTTCTGCGTGTCTGTGATGGATAGCTTGTTTTGGTCTAGTGTGAGGGTGTAGACATTTCCATTGTAGTGTGTTGCCCAGAGGCGCGATGGACGCGATGGATGGTTTGGTGGTGCTGGTGTTGCTTGGATTGGTATTGAGAGGAGGGCTGGGAGGAGGCTTGTGAGACGCATTTTTGAAAACGTCTTAGCAGTAGACAGGGTAGAGAGGGTAGAGAGGAATTGGGATAGAATTGGGTCCGGTCAGGTTCGATGGATGGATGGAACTATTTCATGGGGACGAAGACGCGCGAGTGGGATAATCAATGATCAACAATGGGACGGAGCCCATACCCATAATGTATGCGCAGCGTGCCCGGTCCGCGTTTCGGGGGAATTGGAATGGATCGACAGTTTATTGCTATGCTTGGGTTTGGTTTGCATTGCGGTGGAGCAGGCGCGTGGGGAAGTGAAGGGGTTGGGCAAGGGGCGCGTTTGGCTGTAGCGCTGTAGCGTTGTAGCGTTGTATTTGGCGTGGGGGTTTGTTTGGTGTTAGCTTTCGGGTCGACTGGGGATTGTACTGGATAGGAAAGGATATTCTCTGACGAAGATGGAGATGGAGTGGCTTGCTATGGGGAAATCGTGGGGTTGGGGTTCAATGTGCCGCGATGATACCCTGGACTTTTATCCGATGTGTTACTGTCGATCAGCCCCTGTTTAATCTGCTCCAGTATGCGGTCTATGGGATCAGAGGGTGGCTTTGGTTTGGGCTGTGGTCTAGTGTCAAGGAGACTGCATGGAGAGAAATTGGTGGCGGGTACTGATTGACTATGACTAGCATGCGACTAGTTATAGCAGGCGAGGGATACCCTAGAGGAGGTAAGTAGTTGGTGGGGGGACAGATAGAATGATGACACTCATCGAATTACAACTACATTCTCATTGTTAAAAATAGTCATCGGAAGTATCGAGAGACCGACCGACCGGGACTAGATAAAGGATAGCCACTGGAGGACAGTCGTACAGGATATTTACCACTTGTAGATGTTCTCAGCCAATGGCTACATTTGTTTCAGAGAATGGTGAGGCTGAGTCGTTTCAAATTGTCTGACAGGAGACAGGTCATACTCAAACAACGAGGTACCGAAGTCCCGGACTCCAGCTGAACAAAAAAAATGAAAAAATGAACAATATTGATGAAAAGTCTCACCAATGCTTTTACCTACAATTCAATGCTCAAACCAAGGTAATCCCCGTATAACGACCATTATACCGCACCAACTCAACCTTCAACCCATCCTCCAACGACACCAAATACAAAATTCCACCTAGATCTGTAACATATACAATGTTATCGACCTTGTCCAGCTTCAATCCAATCGACTCATGGAAATGACGTGCCAGAATGACTTTCTCGAAACCAATTCTCTGTCCACCCACATAAGCGCGGTACAGCACACATCCCAAAGGATTCTCGCCCCGATCCGTCCAGTAGAAAGTCTGAGACTCGCTATCGATTTCAATATCAATAGGCTCTGGTAGATCATCCTATATCATCTCATGTCCAAGCGATTTTCCGCTGTCTCTCCGGGCGGAATGTCCAGACTAGCACGATAAACTTGGCCGCGACCACCCTTGCCAGGACTCTTTTGTGTCCAATACATCAAGCCGCGTTGATCATCGATGGCTATTCCAACACACCATGACCGCATTTGTTCGAGGAGAGAAGCACCTTGCTCGGCATACCGCTGCATCAAAATCTCATGCTTGCTTCCGCCGAACTTGCACCGGTTCACACTGGTTCCCTCTCGGTCGGCAAAGTAAACCTCCTTTTGGGATTCAAGTGCTGCGATCTGCTTTGCAGTGTGCACTTTGCCCTGCGGCACCAGACAGCGTATACGTCGCTTCCGTCCAAATTGCCGACCAGACAGATCCGTCGCAGGAGGCAGTACAGCGGCCCATATTGGTCCAGAAGATTTGTTGCATGCTGAGAGAGACGTCGATTCCATCGGGCAAATTCTGTCCAACAACAACAGGAGTCAACTTCTGCGTTACCAGATTCAAGCATAAGATCTTTCCATTGAGGCGAACCTAGGATACATCTCGTGTATTGGAGCCCAGTCCCACGTCCGGAAGGTAGATATCCTTGGTCGCAGACTGCGGGTTGGATGGGGTTTCATTGGCAGTTGCGGATCTTGTGTGATGGGTAAAGGCCGCCCAATTGGCTCTTTCGTCCTGGTCTATGAGCTGGCAAAGCAGCGGGCCATTTTTAAACATGTGTTCCCAGAATAAATCGATCTCGCTCGGGTCGCTGACACCTTGGGAAAGAATCTGCAGGATCTCGCGTTTGACGGCTGCCCAGAGTCGGTTGAAGACGAACCTATTCGAACGACGGTATTATATGGTGGGCTTTGGTTGTTGAATAACGTTGAGGGAATGAATATGAGGGCTAATGCCCTCTTTATATCTCCTTTCTTTCTTTTTTTACCAGCAATTGGGTATGGAACATTTTTATTTAAATCATAATTTGTTTCTGCATATAATAATCCACAATTCTTTAATCAGTTGATTATTCCTAGGTAGGCTGCCGGAACCCGGCATTGAAAATTGCTGTTTTGGTCTATTGGGAAGAGAAAACTGAACTACTTACGAGTACGGATAACTCGACTGGAACCAATATTTTGTGGGAAAGAATTCAGTCACTTCTATCGGATCACTAGGCTTCAGAATATCCACTTGGTGGAGGATACAGGAAAGAAAGTCCGGCATGGATGGTTGTACGGATTCGGTTCGGACGAGTTGTCGGCCAAAGCTCTGGCCTGGACTTGGCCGAGGCTTATCGGGAAGCTTCGTGATCCCGAGGGTCAGTCCTGACTACCACGGCTATTGTTTAGATGCTAGTTATCCATTGGTAATACAATTGTATGGAGTAAATATTCAATGAGCCGAATTCGGCATATTATGAGTGCGTTTGGGTCAAACTTGAGAGCTAAAGTACACTGAGAGGATGCTTCCTCTTCGAACTAACAGTTCGACCAACGTTCATTCGTCACAGTATCGACCGAGTCGATGCTCCAATTAAAATATCTGGTCTATCATCGTCCACTTTTCTCTATCCATAGTGGCGCATGCTCAAAAAAAAAAAATTTTAAAACAATGAAAACGCGATCGCTACCAAACACAAGTATTCGTCAAATCAACAGCTGGGTACTGTGACTTAGTCGAGGTACTTGGGAAGAGACTTGATAACGCCATCGCGTGCGATGTCCTCCAATGCAATAGTGATTGTCTCAACGAAGCGCTTATCGCCACGCAGGTCGTCACCGAACAAGCTCTTGATGCTGAGCAATCCGGTGGGGTCACCGGGCTGAGCAAGAGCGCGGAGCTCATCAAGCATGTTATCCTGGACGTCGAACTTATTGCCGTTGTCATCAACACCGTGGATATAGTGGAACCAGGTGGCAGCGGTGAAACACAAGCGGCGGAAAGGTCCAGTGACCCAGATGGCCTCAGCGATAGTGGGCATAATAAACTGGGGGATCTTGCCAGTACCACCACCACAGATGCGAGGAAGCTGGTCGCGGATAGGGGGGTTGGCGAAACGCTCGATGAGTGTTTTGCAGTATTGGTCGACGTCATGACCTTCAATATCCGGGAGAGTGTGCTTCACCTCCTGTTGCTGCATTTGCCAAACAAATTTGGCGAAGAGAGGGTTCTCCATAACTTCGTGGACATATTTGTAGCCGGCTAATTGGCCACCGTAGGCAATGATAGCGTGGCTGCCGTTCAACAGACGGAGCTTGTGCTTCTCGAACTCCTCGACATTCTTGACGTTCTTGACAATCTGAACTCCGACCTTCTCAAAGGGCGGGCGACCATCGCAGAAGTGGTCCTCGATGACCCATTGCATGAATGGCTCAGTAACAATAGGCCAAGAATCTTCAATGCCAAACTGCTCCGCAAGGGACACCTTATCGGCGGGGGCTGTGGAAGGGGTGATACGGTCGACCATGGCGTTGGGGAAGTGACCCTTGGTGTTGATCCACTCAGCCAGCGAAGGATCAATGATTTTGGTGAAGGAGGTAAGCATGTTGCGAGTGATAGCGCCGTTGCCCTGCATGTTGTCACAAGACATAACAGTGAAAGGGTTCAACCCTTGCTCACGGCGACGGGCCATGGCATGGTGGAGGAAACCGAAGGTGGTGATAGGGAGGTTTTTGGTATTGAGATCGTGTTGAATATTAGGGTCCTCGACTTGCAATTGGTGAGTGTTTTCGTTATAAAAGTAGCCGCTCTCGGTGATGGTAAGGGAGACAATGTGGGTATCGGGGTGAGCCATCTTCGCAATAACAGCCTCACGGTCGTCAGGAGCAAAAAGATAGGAGTTAATGCCACCCATAACCTTGGCGACACTGCCTGTTGCGGAACGTTCCTCAACGGTGTAAAGGCAGTCCTGCGAGTTAAGAGCATCGCGCATGCCAGCATCGAACGGTTGCAAGCCAACACCACAGATAGCGTAGTCGGTCATACCATGCTTCTCCATAAGCTCGTTGATGTAAACAGCCAGGTGAGCTCGGTGGAAGCCGCCCACACCAACGTGGACAATGCCCTCCTTGACAGCATCGCCGCGCTTGAAGGTAGGGATCTCAATGGCCGGGTTGGCCGCCTTGATCTGGGCAAGGTTCTTGCTGTTGAGCTTGACGGCACCCATTGTGAAAGAATTGAGAGGAATTGAGGAAGGTGAGAAGGGGAATTGAGTTGAGAGAGGAAGAAAAAAAAATAACAGAGTGGGATGGGTAGCTAACATTTAATAGACGGAAGCAGTCCTACTATGAAAAGTCACCGCCACTCGCCGGCTTTGGCAAAATCGGAGTTGTGGGGATCCATGGGGTAGAAACCAATGAAACCCGCACGATTGTGGATCATGCGGATCTGTCGCGTCACGCGGAAATTTCTAAAATTCTAATATTAGTCGACAAGGGGGGCCCGGTTCCGGCTCAAAGGTACTTAGAGTACACATACTGCGGATGCAGTCAAAGCATGCACGGGAGCGGGCAAAATCTGCTGGTCAGCTGCGATTGCAATATTCCCTGCAGTTCTAGATCGCCACACTAATTTAGTTTTAAGAAATTTTCTTGTCAAATGGAGGGGCAATGCCGAGAGGCGACAAGGCGATGATCGGCCCGAACTAGCCAAAACAGGAGATCCCGGGGAACCGCAGAGAAATTGATGCCAGAAGAACCAGGCCGAACGCCACAATCAAGCCCGAGCTAGGGCTAGACTATCAATTGATGAACCCCATGACCCAGCGCTTGGACAACAAACTACCCTTCCAAGAGTCCTCAACTTTTGGTCCCTGATTTTGTGCTATAATGTCAATTCTATTATTTTTTTGGCCATCGATCGGTTATTTGGTGCCGATCAGCCAGCATTCCTGTCATGGTAATCCCGAAGCTACGGTGGATACAGCGGATACATTGTGGTGGATATTCAAATCCACCATATGGCCACCTCCACGTCTGAGCCCGTAAAACCCTGCGTGGCTACCCCGATAGGAAAGCCCCGCCCGCGGAGATTGTTTTATCTACGTGTTATTCACGTAGTTGCAGAGATTGGATTAGCAATTGGAGTCTAGAAAAATCTTTTCGGGGTAAATGCGCTGTCCTTTATCAGCGGGTGAAAAAGTCAAAACATGCATAAGTCTCTTCCAGTATATTCCAAATTACATGCATCCGCCTGATCGCCATGTGAGCACCCGCAATCCCTTTAGAACAGAAACACCTGATCCGTGGCCTTCTAAACGGCCCGGGAATCTTTCCACTAGTTCCGTAATTGACTTTTTCATGGCATTGATCATGGGGTAGGTCCACAAAGGAGTGTCTTGTTGTTCTTGTTCGCAGGCGCCAATTATTTTGGATGAGATCTTGATTCACAAATCCACGATGACTCTTCCAGTCTTCCGCGGCTTGCAAAAGAATATACTGGATCTGGAACTTGCTCAGGTAGTGTCGAGCAAAGTCACCCAGTTCATGTCGCAATAAGATATCCTCCTCGGTATTGATAACATACAGCAGGCTGATCTTTGTTGGATCAGATTCATCGTCAAAAATCGCCCGGATGCGTTGATACATAGGCGTGATTCCTGTCCCTCCGGCAATCATGCCGATATGCTTCGCGTACGAAGTGCTATACTGCATTGTGCCCTTCAGCCCACGAATCTCAATTGTATCGCCAATCTTCATCTGTTCCAGGACACCGCTGCGCCTATATTCCCTTTGCCACTGGCCCTCATGGCTGCATTGGATTTAATTTCGCGCTACTCGAGGTGAAGATCTTGCTCTCTGGACTTGTTTCGCCTTATGAATTCTTCAGGGAGGGCTTAGATGCGGTTGAGTATGATCCTGAGTTCCAGCTAATTCGCCTTTTGAACTTCTACGTCAGATTAAAGAAGAGAGAGGGAACTGCTTAGGTGCTTTTGTACTATCGATGAATCTTGTGCTTTTGTGCATTTATTAAATAAATTTGAATAATCGAGTTGGTTTCTCTTCCACCGAACGATTAGAGCCACCAACTATGGTAGCTTCGTTACTACCCTCGGCATTGACCTTTTAAGATTTCAGCGATTCCCTGCCTTGTCATATATTCCGTCAACCTGGATTGCACTTCAATTCCATTCCAAAGCTCTAGGTTTTCAGCATCGCTTTTCTTTGGCATACCGACTTGTTCCAACGCAAACGAAGCCCCAACAGTTCCATAGCAAGCCGCGTAGACGACATTTCTCGTCGTGATATAACCAACCGCATATGCCCCCAGAAAAGCATTTCCAGCTCCGGTGGGGTCAACCACTTTGTCACTTTGGAGCGCTGTAGGCTCGTAGAATGGGGGTAGCCATACAGGAGAAATTCCTCGTGCAGTAACAAGACAGCCATTCTCGCCAGCTCTAATGATCACTGCTCCTGTTCCATCTTGTCCAACACCGCTTGTCACAACTTTAGCGGCCAATTTTTCCATATCGTCTTTGATCGAGATGGTAAGTTTTTCACCAAATATTTGAGCTATTTCGATATGATTCGGAGAAAATATGTCGACGAAGCGTGCAGCATCTAGACACTCCTGGAGATTTTCTGGCATGCAGAACAGCGGAGAAGGTTCCCAGATTATTAGCGGGCTCTCCATTATACCCGACCTCTTCCTTACTTCGAGAAGACACAACGCTCGAGTTTTCATATCTATAGGTGAGGCAAGGTAGTGGTATATTTTTGATCTGAGGAATGGTGTGTCCTCAAAGCTAGCTTCCGTAATTGGGAGAATGGGAGTGGTGTACTTGAAATCCTTGGCTAATGCGCAATTTAGCACCATTTGTGGCAATATAGTAATTCGATGGGGACCTACGCCCAAATGTTGTATCTTTGTACTCAAGTAATCCTCTTGTTGACCTTCTGTCTGCTTCATGTTGCATAGTTAAAGTTATGCCCCAGCTTTCGAGTAGCGTTTTGATGGACTCTGGAAACTCTTTTCCTGTTCGAATCATCCATCCTAGTGAGGCACTTTGGGGGTGAGGCAGGAATAACCGCGCACCGAGAGTGGCTATAAATATTGTCAGTACAAGTTTCAATGCCAACTTTCATCTCGAGCCAACCGTAAGCCCCAGAACCACCCAATACATTGATTAAAGGTTGTTGGGAAGGAAATCGGATTTCATCAAGAACCGGCAAGCCGAAGCTTGTGAATGTGATGTCTGGAAGATCCATGATTTATTCTTGAGCCGTGTCATTGAGACAGAGAGGATGTCGGTGGAAATTGTCCTAGTACTGAATTGGAATAGTAGCTACTAGGTGGATTATTAGTTATTCCGATTTGCTCCATAGAAGATCGACGGAGACACAGCCCGCTATATTTGAATCAATTAATCTTTTTCCACGGGCCCGCCAATGCAAACTGAATCTGTGGCGGTGCATAGTGCGGCACTGGAATGCCAGCTTCCTGCAGGCTATTTGCATCACCCGGCTCCTCACTGGTCAGGATTGAGCACAGCTGTCAAATCTTAACAGAGCTTTTCAAGGGCAGCGCGCCTTTCTCTGTAGTCCTCTATTGCCTCTCCGCCCAATCATCCACTCTTAATCTTGCCCGCCTGGTCAGGAAATCGACATAACTCTGGATGACCACGCTGTACGCAGGTAGGACAGGGGCTTCCACTGTCACAGCGAACTTTTCTATGCAAGACAGGGAAAAAGGACTTGATTCTGCGAACCCGCCGCTTTTGCATAAGCAGCTCGCTCACGCGGGTGGTGTCGTACGCGTATAGATTCGCCGTGTGGTCTGTGCTGAAACGAGATGACTGGTCCCTCTCCATGACTCAGCTCACAATGAATCTATGATTCATCTGAATCATTCGCAAGGCGTGCTCTAGCATGTTGAGATGTGCTCGATCTGCATTGCGACGCTGATGGTGCCGTGAAAGTTGATTGGGATATCGCCCATGCTACGATGTATTCAACCGGAACCTTTTTTACTTTCCCAACATTTTCCTGGGGCATTTAAATCAGATCCACATCTGTCAAAGAAATACATATATCAGACTGTTCTGGCGTGGCGGCTATTATTGCCTTCCAATTTTACAGGTATAAGAGGTGCTCTTTCAACCCCTAGTAGCATAACCTTAAATGCTAAATAAAATGAATTACATAATGAAAAAGTACAAAAGTACTCGGAGTTTAGAGACAACCGGAATTAAGAAGGTAAAATCTTTAAAGGATTCGTTTGATTTTCGGACCGATGGTTTCAGTAATCTTCAGTAATCTTTCCATGGCTGATCAAGCAATCCCGTCTGGATAACCTGGCCTCGGAAACTTTCTACTTTCAACAGTTCTTCGTAAGCCATCCTACAAATCCATTACCATCTATCCATGTTATAAACAACCAACATCTTCCAGAAGCCTGTCAGTATTACCGACAGGATTTTCGTCGGTCCATGATAACGGTGTCCGGCCATTATTGTCTCTTGAGTTGATGTCCACTCTTCCCATAGTCAACAGATAGGGAACAGCATCATTGCAGTGTAAAATGCAAAAGAACAGCGGTGATCGGCCTTTTTGGTCTCTTCAATTAATATCTGCCCCTGAATCCACTAAAAGCTTCATCATAGACTCGTTTTTCGATATAGCGGCAAGCAATAGCGCAGTATCCCCAGTGTCATCTCTCGGCTCAATGCAGACGCCTGAATCTAGAAGGAGTTTAACAACAGACTCGCGGCATCTTCGGACAGCAAATAACAGTGGTTTCTGGCCATCGGCATCACTACCATCTACTGGAGCCCCTAACTCCAGTAGAAGCTTAACAATAGCCCGTTGGCCTTTTCCCGCGGCCCAGTATAGTGAATTTCGGATTTCATCATCGATTGAACTGATAACACCATTCTTTGTATTCAGGAGAAGCCTGAGGGCAGATTCTTGTCCCTTTGCAGCTGCACGAGAGAGCGGTGTCAGGCCATCGGTATCTCTAGTGAGGATATTGGCCCCATGATCCAGCAGAAGCTGGATAATAGTTTCACGTCCTTTGATCTCAACAGCCCACGATAGCGCTGTTCGGCCCTTGCCGTCTTCTGATTCGAGATCGGCCCCTGATTCTAGCAAAAGCCTGACAGTCGATTCGCGGCTCTTGAGTTTTTGGGGCGTCTGACGGCCCTTGGTGGCAATACACAGTGATAATGGAGTCCGGCCAGTGATGTCTCTTGACTCAATTTCTGCCCCTGAATCGAGTAGAAGTTTAACAATAGACCCGTGGCCCTTAGCAGCTGCCCATGACAGCGGCGTTCTGGAAATATTGTCTCTTTCGTCAACTTTCGCTCCCGAGTCGAGGAGAAGCTTGACAATAGACTCGTGCCCGTGAGCAGCTGCCCATGATAAAGGTGTTCTCCTAATCTTGTCTATCGAGTCGACTTCTGCCTTTAAATCAAGCACAAGCTTGACAACAGACTCGCGGCCACCCCCAGCAGCATATGATAAGGGTGTACGCATCCGAGTATCCCTTGGGCTAGTTTGCACCGTCGATGTGTCCAACAGCAACTTTGTATTAGCTCTCTGTCCTCGAATGGCCGCCAGATGAAGTGGTGTTTGGAGATCATAGGAGCAACTGAAATTTATATCGACCCCTTCAGTGTCTAGAAGAAGTCTTACCACAGTTGTTCGCCCATTCATCACAGCCAAACGTAAAGCCAGGCCGATCCACTCGGCATATTTGGTTTCATCACATACTTGGGAGGCAGCCAAGATTGATCTTTTCGCTGTCTGCTCTTGACCGTGTAAAGCAGCCCAACGAAGTGCAGGTCTCCTACCCGATCGCGCATCGTAGCGGTACAGGAAATTTTGTAGGCAGGAGAAGAGACGACGATTCGTTCGCGCTAGCGCACTGATGTCCTTCACCTTTTCCAGCCGTGCGGCGATGGCCAAGAGCAGTTCGTTCGGTAAGTGAAGCATGGTGGATCGGCATGGAGTTTAATCATGCTTGATATTATCGGTCATCGGTGGAAGAGGCGGAAGAAAAGTCAACTCGTAAACTCGTATGAGCACGGATGTCTGTCGCTTTTCAAGGTTATCCCCCCCGCTCCAACTGCCCCCACTCACAAATAACTCACACAAATGACTATTTTGCAGCCAAGATCTGAGATAAATCTAGTACGTCATGATTCCTAGGAACTAGAAACTCCCAAGATAAAGCACACCCTTTCAACAACTCCAGTATCCCTTCAAAAGAGCATTTTCCCTAGTTCGGCCGCGTACAATCACCTTGAAGAAAGAAAATATACAAAGAGAAACACAATGTATAGGCCTGGATTGATATAAAGCTCTACCAGCGAAGCATGAACAACGTTTCCACAGTATAATAATCAGATGAAAGGTGAATTTGCCGGTCAAGGCTCAGTTTTACCGTGTCCGGGCCCCATAGATCCAATGAGCTGTGATCAGTCCTGTAAATAGTGAAATAAGAAAGCAAATAAGCATGTCCGGCCCAGAACACACAGCGTACGATTAGTTCGAAGCGCTCATCACGGCTAGACCCTTTATCGTACTGCAAGCAAAACCAAAAGAATAACGCATTAGGAATCACCACCCGGATTATGGATTAGCTACATCTGTGAATCATGGCTCAGCTTTTGGCTGGGGTACTGATTGGCTATATCTGCTTATTAAGTCAAGCTGTTCAGTCTGTGTTCAGCTGAACTAAAGAGACGGGGTCGAATGCATGTCGGAAACTTCATTGGGTATTAATTACGGCTCAGCCTTTTTGACGTTTCACGACCGATACCTGAATTTTCGAATTGAAATACGGGGGTCAATAGTTCCTTCGTGAGCTGACTGGTCGATAATTATTTTGCAAGATATCGAGTATGAAGTACAGCGACGAGTTATAGATGGCAGTGGTTTTATGATTAGCTTACAAGAATGGACCGGTGTACAATTCACTCGGAAATGCAGACGAATATCAGATGAAACTGTTACGATTTAGATTTGTAGTGCTACTGGCGACAGATTTGATACACGAAGATTCAAAATTGGATCAACCAAAGAAAAATTATATATGAACAAATCTAAACTTTCACGAGTACAAAAGACGCCTGGTGAATTGGGAATTATCACACATTGAAAAAGGGCGCCAGGAGGGGCTAATTGGTAACAAAGAGAATATAAAAACCGAACGGCTTAGAGCATGATCATGAAGACACCGGACGCGACAGCCGCAACAGTGTAAGCACCGAGCTGCCACATACCGACGTGGACAGCCTGGGGCTGGTTCATGCCGGCGGCGATACCGGAAGAGGTGGCAGAGCCGCCAGAGCCGCCAGAGCCACCGGAGACACCGGTGGAGGCAACCAGACCGGCGCTGATGGAGTTGGTACCAGCTGTGCCGATGGAGCTCATCTGGGACGCGCAGGAGCCAGTGGCAGAGCTGGTAGACTTGCTGGTACCGAGACCACCGAAGTCACAGGCGGAGGGACCGCCGGCCTTCTCGGCGTAGCGGTTCATGGCCCAGGCGAGACGCTGCTTGGCGTTGCACATGGAGTAAGCACCGTATTCACCGGCGGTACCGTTGGAGTAGACACCGGAGACGGCGTCAATCTTGCCCTTAGCCTTCAAGCCGTACAGGTAGTCGAAGGTGTTGGAGATCTTCTTGGCGGAGATGTCGTCGACGGGGACACATGAGAGAGAGTCGTACATGCACTCGCACAGGTCAGAGTTGGGCGAAGGGGGGAGCACGCTGGCGGCCATCCAGTCGCTGCCGACGGTAGGGCAAGAACGGCCGACGGTGGTGGTGACCTTGTAGTCGGCGCTGTTGACACCGGTGGCGGTGACCTTCTTCATCTGGGAGGAGAGGTTGTCGAAGTCGGACTTCTTGGAGACAGAGTCGCCGCTGGTGGAGACGAGACCGTAGTGGTTGCCAACCTCGAAGTACATGTAGACGATACCACCGGACCAGACGTCGTTCATCTTGTCACCGTACAGAATGGGGACATCGTCGAAGGTACGGGCCTTGGGGGGCTGGATGCAACCGTACTCGGAGAAGAAGGCGGGGACGGGGTAGTCGGCGAACTCCTCAGTGCGGTCCTTGTAACCGGAGCTGGCATAGGAGGAATCACCGCAGAACTCATAGATGTTGTAACCAAAGAAGTCGATGGAGTCGTCGACGCTATCGCAGACCAGGTAGTTGGAGACCTGCTCACGGACGAACTGGTTGTCATCGGTAGCGTAACCGACGGCCAGGGAAGAACGGTAGTTCTTGTCCTTGATATAAGTCTTCATGTCACGGACAGCGGCCTTGACGTAAGCCATGGACGCGGTGTTGTTGACAGCATCCGCGACCTCGTTACCGGCGAAGAATCCAATGACGTTAGGGTAAGGAGCGAGGGTGTCGACAACCTGGGAGTAGCGGGTGAACAGCTCGGCGTTCCACGTAGGGTCGGAGGACTGGATGGATTCCTCGGGGGCGGACAGATCGCTAATGACGTAGATGCCAGCATCGGCAAGAGCGTTCATGCAGTCATCGTGGGACTGGTCGGGATTGATGGCGTAGGTACGAACGACGTTGGTGCGGAGCGAGGTCAGGTAGGGAATGTCACGCTTGCAAGTAGCCGCATCGACCAGAGGGTCAACGTAGCTGTCGCTACCACCGGAACTGGAGGAGCCATCGTAGTTGGCCTGGTAAGCAATACCACGAATGGAGAATTCGGTGCCGTTGTTGGAGTAGAAGAACTTCTTGCCCTTCACCTGAATGGGAGGGACGGAGGCCATGGCGGCGCCCACGAGGGACAGGCCAGCGAGGACGGAGTACTTCATAATGACGGGTCAAGCTCGAAACGAGTGTCGAGGAAGACGAAAAAAAGAATGACTGGGGGTGGATTGGACGCTGTGAAGCGGATGGGGGAGGAAGAAGAGTAAAAGAAGGAAGGGCGTGGAAGGAGAGAAGAAGAGACGAAGAGAAGAAGAAGAGAAGGGGCGGACCTCCTCCACTCATCTTCCTCCACTCATCCACATCCACCACATCAGACACTCTGGACGCATCATCAAGCGGGCTGTGCCGGTGGGTGCACTGAAAATCACTACTGGAGCAATTGCACAATTGCTTAGAAAGGCTTGTCAGTCGGCCCTGTAACCGGTGGAGACGCATGGCCAACGACTCCACTCTGTTGATATCCCAATTGTTTTTCTCTCTGACCCCTGTGGATCTCTCGCTGGTCCCTGCGCCAATGGATCCAATTGATCCAATCGCCCCTGATCCCCTGAGACACTTTTGCTCCACATAAACTCCACTTGCACACCGCCAGGGACCATTCAGGGTCTTTCAACGGGGGTCCTCTGGAGACGGCGAACCCTGAATGGCTGGGGTTGCGAGGTTCCACGGACGCCCATTGATCATGGTCGACGCTGTTTGGTCACCTCGCCTGGCCTTGCTTGCTTTGAAAAGGAGCAAAAAGTTGTCTGGAATGCCACTAGACCGATCACACTCTCACCACGCTCCGGGCCCCTCCTCCCCATTTGCGCTGCTCCTTACTCGGATTGCGTTCAAAAGCTTGTCTCGCCAAGGGCGATCGGTGCTGGGATGATGTCGATTGGAATCCACCAAGCAGGCCAGCAGGCAGATATTTTCGGAGCATTATTTCGCATACTCGATGACACCAGCCCAACCCTGGGACTCCTTATGAAGGCCAGACCCCGGGGCCGAACTCAGACATCCTAGCGCGGAATAATCTTACAATTCCGTTCCAGGATGACGTCCGTGCTTCTCCGGCTAATCTGGACGAGACAAGACTGCCCAGCAAAGTCTTGGAAGGCTTGGAAGGCTTGTCTGTTGTCTATTGTCTTGGTTGCGCGTCCCAGTCTAGCCCGCTATCCCGTGCTTTTCATATCGCATTCCAGTCCGCCCAAACTTCCATACATGCAGCCTGATTCCACACCTTCACACCTTCACCTCACCTCTAGGCAGACATGTTTCCCATCGCACTCGCTGGACCCTAAAAAACCCGCAAAATGCCAAACGTGGGGCCAGGGTCAACCTTGTTCCCAGCTGTCCCGCGTCTCCCGCTTCCCCGGGGACCCAGGGATGGCAGAAGACGACAAGGAACAAAACGCAAATAACGATGATGTGTACGACAATGCGATGGCGTAACAATCGCTCAATGAGATGGAACTAGGCTGCGCTGCGCTGCGCTGCCCGAGGGGCAAAATAAATAATTGGGGCGCGGCCCTTCTGCCCCTGACGATCGCGGGCCGAACGGGACAGCCATTGCATTGCATATAAACAAGCCCGACCGCGTGCATCCAACACACAGACCCGATCCCTCGAAAATGGTTCGATAGCCACGAAATTGAGGACTCCATTGGATCCATCCACTACTGACCAAGCTTTTTAGCGCGTAAATTGTGCTGCCTCGCGCTGCACTTCCCAGCCGATCTGGGTGAAATGATGTAGAGGGTTGGACTAAGGGGCTTCGATTGGATTTGATCTTCGTGATCCAGGGATTCCACTTCCCAAGGGTGTTCCAGCTATTTCAAGTTGGCTCTCATATGTACCAGCGGATGGCCGCTGGCCACGGATTTATTCACTCGGTAAGCCAGGCAATTCCAATATCTGTGTAGACTTGCAGCCCCATGCTCTGCTTTGAGAGCTTCTGGATTTTCAGACATTTCTTGCCGGTCGGCTGCCCAGCAAGCACTCCAGCAGGCACTCCTGAACTGAACATACCGAATGCCCTCTATCTAGAATCCGAGTTGATTAGCTTTTAAGATACAAGAACAAAGAGTGGTCACAAGTTATGTGTCCATCTGTAGGATGTCGATGGAGGTCTTGTCAGGGAAACTTATACTTTTTGCTTTTTGCCCAACAACCCCTTCTCCCTTCTTCCAAGATAGTCAATTCGAGTCGATGTCATAAACGGGAGGCAGGCATCCTCATTCGGTCATACGATAGAGCTCAGGCTTGAACTTCGATGCCAGTGGGCAGGAATGGAATTGGTACGCCGGGCTCCTTCACGTTGGTGTTTACTAGGTATCGCCGAGTTATACGTCCATGGATGCAGCCAGTGAGGGGATTAGATTTTTAAACCATGATATATGAGAAATTCATTCATCTGTCCAGATGTCCCGTAAGAGGTACATAGGCAGAACCTGGATCAACTGCTCCTAGTAAGCGTAGGAGACGGTTACAGGTGACACTAGTCTGCTACATTCAAGTTTATAATCTGTACTACTAGTCTCTGCCCAGCCTGGCCGTGACTCGGAGGTAGTTTCAATTCCAAGATTGAGATAATGCGTTCGTAACTGAGATTGTTCGAAATATATTTCCTCGCATGTTTCAAGTTCAACATGAAGTTGGTATAATTCCGGAGGGAACTTTTTGACGATATATATTCAACGTTGAATATCTCCAATCGGGATCTTACCTATGAGATCTCAGTTTCCGAAGACAAGAAAACGAAACCGTTCAAGTAAAGGAGTGTATTCAGTTATTTCACTAATTTATTCTCAGGATGGAACTCTTTGGGCATGTTGATGTTGATGTTGGTCAGCCGTAATTGCCAGCCCCGCGCGAACAAACCTTTCATAAGACACAGACAAGAATAGAAGGCTTGAGCTTCTCTAGATGAATCGCACTTTCCAAGCGAATGATCTATACCAGGACTTTCCATAACTCACAAGAAGCAAGTGAGCAGGCGCTTGGCCTGAGTCGTCGTCTATCGCAACTTGAAGGTCGAGGCACTAAAACCTTCCTTTCCGACCATCTAGTCGCTTTTTAGAGACAAGCGCCGATGAGAATGCCAAGAGCTAGCGACAGCAGCAAGAATGCAAAGCCGTTGGTCCAAAGGAAGGCTAAACAATGTTTGGACTCCGCCGTAGGCAGCAATAATAACGGATTGAAATTCCCGGGCGGCTCCAGGATAAAGATAGCCAACACTCCCCTACACTACACTACACCTTAAGCTTAACCCACGATTCTAAGATTCTACCATTCACCCTGTCCAGTCTTGCCCTTTGCCCTCATCCTTAACGAGGTGCTGAGTGCTTGAGTCCCCGCGCAGCCTTTCAGGCTCCGAAGATGCTAACCAACGAAGCCGCTGACACCGCTGACTGCACCGCCATGACTGCAGCAGGGCATTTACAGCACCTAGACCATCTACACATGCAATTGCCCTCACCGACTGACAGCTGTGGCTGAGAACAAAGCGATGCGCATCGCCAATCCGGAACTCGCCGTCTGTGCGGCTACTAGCGATCGTCAAGAAGCCACCGACGCATCGCTGCCCGACAGCGACAGCGACAGCGACAGCGACAGCGACAGCGTTGACAGCAGCGACAGTGACAGCGAGACGCAGAGCCCTTGTCCATATATCTGTCGATATATAAGAAGGCGGCGATTCAACCATCACATCACAGCAAGAGCAACAACACGAGGCAATGGCTCCACGTGATTGCCCACCGACGCAGTGTGGCGGCGACGGCGAATTCCATCAGTTCCATTGCAGTTCCAGGGGATGCGTGGCGTCCAGAGCGGGGCCAATGCACAGATTCGTCTGAAAGAAGTGGGCTGTGGGACGTGAAATGAAATCGAATCTCCTTTCACTCGCCAATCAGTCGGGTCCCGTCGTGGCCATGGCCGTGTGCGAGTGCGAGTGTGCCACAGTGTCAGCCAGCGCATCATCGCACTTTATGCAGAGTGACGAGATGACGGAGAATTCAAATCTAAATGAATACGTGCGCCAAGACAGAGACTGGCAAGCTTCGTCGAAGCATTCGCTGCCCGGCTTGGGTTTCTTGGGGTTTCCTTGGTAATGCGAATTGACTGACAGCGCAGCCCTCCTACCATATGCTATTTGATCCCGTCAGACAACATCATCGCCTATACAAGCTTCTGCTTCCTGCTTCCTGCTTCCTGCTTCCTGCTTCCTGCTTCCTGCTTCCCTGCTTCACTGCTGTATTAATTAAATTACATTACATTCACACTCTGCTACTCTATTCTACACCAAACTCGCCTCGCGAAACTCATGCCAAGCTTCCACCCCACTGGATTTGCCCCTGGACCGATTGTGGCTGTGTCACCGCGAATAATTGATTTGCTCCAACTTTAACTCTCATCCTGCAATCTGGCTGGACACCTCCTTTTACTTTTATTCCTTTTGCCATTTTTCTTCTTTCGCTCATTCACTGTCCACCTTCGCGTCACCCACATTCATTTCTGCACGCTCGCTGGGCCCTGGCCCTTTGTTGACATTGACACTCCCTCTCGCTCCCCTTGCTTGCCCTGCTAGCTCCACCGCAATTTTTCCTGCCAAAAAGAAATTCTAATCCTTTGACCTCCTCTCGGATTCCATTTACTCTTAGTCCCCGCTTCTAAGAATCGACTGTGGCGGTATCTGCTGAGCCACGTTGAACACTCCGTATCACTCTCCACCAGTCACGCCTGTATGGCTGGATAAGTTGAAACCTTCCCCAAACGCGTAAGTGAAATGCTTTCAGCGCCAGGCGACAGTCTCAGCGGTCGCCTAATCGTGGCCCAGCGCCTCGTGTTTGTGTCGCGTCATATACTCAGGCTTAACCCGGCCTGACTGAACCCAACCTAGCCCAACCCAACCCCAATATCAAACCTCATACAGAGAGCCTCAGTTAGAATTCATAACTCACCGATCGCGCAGTCCCTACCAACCCATTCAATTCAAGACTTGACCTGGAAACAAGCAGTCAAAATGCGTAAGTCATCACAGCGCAATCCAGCTCTATCAAAACCCAATTCTCCAATCTCTCCCGTCCATGGAACTCCCTCCCAAAGCATTGCTAAAATAATCCAGATATCTACCGCCGACAAGCCCGCAATCTAGCCTGGTACGACCAAGATGGCGAACCATCCTCACACAACCCATTCAAGAAATTCCGCCGTCGCCCACGCCGCACTCAATCCATCCAAATGGAAGAACAACTCGGCACATCACGAAGCATGGGCGATCTCCGCCTCTCAGCAGATACCCGTCGACGCGCGGAAATGAGCAATGGCATTAGCGGACCCGAGTACTCGGGCACATTCCCTCCCGAATCTGCTGGTAGTGATCACGTCGCGCCGGATGCAGGGAGCCCGTATCAAAATACCGCCAGTTCGTTCAATAGTCCCGGGACACCCAATGTGGGTGCTGGTGCTGGTGCTGGTGCTGGTGCGGAACCGGAACCTTCTATGCGCAGCCAGGATCCTATTTATGTTTCTTCGTCGCGGGGTTTGGATCTGGATGAGGGGAATACAGTTGAAGGGGCGAAGCCCAGATCGAGGTTTTTGGGCAAATTCAAGCGGCAGAAGAAGGATATTGTTGATGAGGAGGATTTGAAGGATGGGGATGAGGTTGATGGGCCGAAGTTTACGTTTGCGTCTCAGGTGCGCGCGACGGTGTTTAATTCTTGGATTAATGTTCTTATTTTTGCGGCGCCGGCTGGAAGTATGCTCCTCCCCCCACCAAACCTCTTTTTTCCCCCTCGAGTGATTGGAGTGTGGTTGTTGATATTGATATGCTGACTTGCCTAGTTGCACTGTATTGTGTGGATGCCAATCCTATTGCCATCTTCGTTGTCAACTTCATTGCTATCATGTGAGTTACTCGCTACTTAAACAAGTGGACGCTGCTAATAGATATAGTCCCCTCGCGGCCATGCTGAGTTACGCTACTGAGGAGATTGCCCTTCGGTATGTTCATTACCAACCAAACACTATGCGCATTCTAACTAGCTCGCAGAACCGGCGAAACAATCGGTGGTTTGCTAAATGCCACATTCGGGTAAGTCACCAAGTTCAATCCAGTTCAATCCAATCCGACCAGCATCTAACATAACACTCACAGCAACGCCGTCGAACTAATCGTCGCCATCATCGCCCTGGTCAAAAAAGAAGTTGTCATCGTGCAAACCTCCTTAATCGGAAGTATGCTATCGAACTTGCTCCTGGTAATGGGAATGTGCTTCTTCTTCGGCGGAATCGATCGCCTGGAACAACATTTCAATGTCGTCGTCGCACAGACAGCAGCCAGTTTACTCTCTCTAGCCGTCGCCGCTTTAATCATTCCAACCGCATTCCACCAGTGGTCTGATGGTACGTCCCCCCCATACTCCAGCCTCCTTCTTCCTCCCCTGCCTAATCCAAGCTGACCAATACCAGGAAACAAAGACAAAACTGCGGCCCTCTCACGCGGAACAAGCGTCCTCCTCCTAATAGTCTACGGCTGCTACCTATTCTTCCAACTAAAATCGCACACAGAGATCTACAACGAACCCAGCAAGAAAGTCGAGAGACGGCGCAAACGGCCCAGCGAGGGCGATCTATCGCGCGGACTTGCGAAGATTGGCAACGCAGCAGCGAAGCAGATTGGCGGGGAAAATGCTCAGAATATGGAAATGCAGGATCCTGAAGATGAACCTGAGCAGCCGCAGTTGACTATTTTCGTTGCGCTTTTGACTTTGGGGATTTCTACGGCGTTGGTAGCTGTTTGCGCTGAGTTTATGGTGAGTTCCCCCACACACTACACATCACAGTGACCACAGTGACCACACACCGTTCCGGCTGGGATGATTGGGGATAATGCTAATATTGATCATGTGCAGGTTGACTCCATCGATGGCTTGACCAAGACGAATAATATCAGCGATACCTTCGTCGGATTGATTCTCCTGCCTATTGTTGGTAATGCCGCGGAACACGCTACGGCCGTGACTGTCGCGTGTAAGGATAAGATGGATCTAGCGATTGGTGTTGCTGTCGGATCGAGTATGCAAATTGCACTTCTTGTGCTTCCTCTTATCGTTGTTCTTGGATGGATTATTGGTATGTTTCTCCCTCACTCTGCTACTCCGCTCAGACTCGAGAAAGAAAGCTAACGATGATTACAGGCGTCGATAATATGGTATGCTTACACTTACAATTGCAACTCGAAAACCTGAGCTTGAACCTGAGCCTGTGCTAACCAACTACCTCAGACTCTCGGATTCGATGGATTCCAGGTCATTCTTCTCTTCGTCTCTGTCCTCCTAGTACGTTCCGTTCCTCCTCCAGCTCGACCTCCCCTGTACCCTACTAACCAGCGCAGGTAAATTACCTTATTGCGGACGGCAAATCCCACTGGCTTGAGGGTGTTTTACTTATGATGATGTACTTGATTATCGCCCTTGCTGCATGGTACGTAACGTGATCCCCGGACTAGATTAGCTAGGATGAGGCTTGAACCCCGCAACCACCTGACGCTCGTGCTGTGCTGTGCTAACATATTTCAACCTCGCTAGGTTCTTCTAATGCACTCCGCGAGTCCATTGGATATTAAACTCTGCTAATCTCTAAACTAAATTGGGTGGTCCTGGTCATTCTTTATGCACTTCATAATGTACTTTACTTTAGTCTACTTTATTTACTTCACTTCTTGGTTCTGTCAAAATACCCTTCTCTAATCCAATTCAGCTACCTACGCGATAACCGCCAGCCAGCCACCCCACCCCACCCCGCCTTCTACGAACCTCCAAGCTGACATGTCGCATAATCTTCCCCATACAATAATACCCAGGCTAACTCGGCCAAGCTTCGCATGCAACATGCAACCCTCTGCACCCCAGCCGCCACAATCCAAGTAAGCAATGAAATAGCCTAAACACCCCCGGCCGGGACAAAAGAGACCGAAGTACCCTAGGGTACGTCCCTAGCCCGGCCCCCTCGCGGACGTCGCGCCAGAATTACCTAGTAAAGTTACTCTTACTACGCTGACACCCAACGGGGTAACCAAAGCGGGAAACCGAACCCGAATTAAGTCATTCACCGGCGGCACGATGGGGCCTTCGAGACGTAACGTAGAATCAGCGGAGTATCGGGCCATTCTTGCCGTTATTAGTGTTGTACCTATGGGGTCATAGGAGATTACCCTAACTCATTTAATTCTCCGATGATAATTATCGTTATAGTTATACCTCTACCTCTACCTGCACTGCACTGCATAAGTGCCTACGGAGAGAATAAGATGGACTACCCGACAAGAGAAGAAAAGACAAGAAAAGAACGGACAGAGAACAGGTTTCTCCAACTCCATCATGGCTATTACTATTACACATACCCCCACGGGCGGGCTAAACAATCACACGGGGCAAAAATCGGCTCGGTCGGGATCCCACGTAACAGATTTTTTTTTTTTACCCGAACCCGATGTGGGGTGCAGGTGTAGCAGATTCCGACCCCAATTAACGCCTCAGCTAAAACATATCATCGAATCGAATTATCGCGAACGCTTTCCATGCCGAGCAAGAGTAAGATCGGCCCGATACTTCCTCGCTTTACTACCTTTTCTGGGAGATGCGAGCGAATTCAAAAAATTTAAAATTCATTGAACTGGGGCTTTGGCTTGGCGCGGCTTCGCTTTTCTCGGTCGGACCCGGCTCCGTGTCGGGGGCCGATCGGTTAATGTCCGGGCAGAGTAAGTCAGGTAGGAGTAGGAGTAGGAGTGAAGGTGGGAGGTTACAGAGGCTACACAGTTACCTAGGGTAGGGGGAAGTGCTGAATAGTTCCTATTCGGGGTGCGCCGATTCGGTAATCCGGAGCGCGGTACGGGAAGCCCGTTTGATCGGGAAAACAGTAGGGGAAAAAGTATGGGAGAGTAGGTAGAGTATTGTACGGATAACCTAGGGTTCTGGGTATGGGAGGGCGGAGAAAGTGACGGAAACATTGGCCATTGGGCATGGCAGATTGGGGCAGCGGGGGTCAGGGCAGGGGCAGAGGCAGGTTAATTTAATTCTATTTCATAATAATAATAATAGGGAAGGATCTTATTCGTGGAGTTCCTGGATCGCCGATGTCATAGGATCAGCTGGACAGTTTTAGCCCCAGCCAAGGCAGTGCCACTGGCTGCTAGGCGAGGTGTGGTCGGGAGGATCTGATGAATCGAATCATGGGGGAAAAGAAAAGTAAGGGCTGTTCGAATTTCCCTTTTAAACTTCGTCTCCACAGGGCGTTTTTCTTTTCGTTTTTCGTGCCTGGCGATTTCCCGAATATCCACCGACCCAACCGCTTGACACGAGGGAAAGTGAATTTCCGGTAATAGCATACTACCGCATAGGTTATATAGCATTATCCTACTGTAGAATATATACTATACATAGATACTCTAGAGACTATAGTCACTAGAATATAAGTATACACTCATACCTTCCACTACACCATTACCCTATAACTACTATACTAACTACTACACTTACTACTTACCTAATTGATTCATGAATGCGGGGTTGGCCGGGGTCGGTTCGACCTCGGAGGCTGGGGACCAATCAGCGTGGGCGGATGGGGCCGAACTGAACGAGTCGGGGAAACCATCGGTGTAAGACTTTCCGAGGACATGGACATTGGTCTTAGGATGATGGATAGCTGGGTGAATGGCGAATGAATGGTGAAATGGGTATGATCATGAATCATATGAACTACTGCTGTATCGATCGGTGTCGGCTGCAGCCACCCATCGCCATGTAACAGCGGACTCCGTGATGCATCGGTCGTATTCCGTTGGTCTGCCGAGCAACCAATCCTCCCGACATGTGTGGCAAGGGGAGAGGGCCAAGGGCAGCACGGACGAGCAACCGTGACACGGCGACCGCCGCCCAGGCCTAGCGAGCTGGGCCGACCAAACCCTCCAACCCATCACGGCCGATCCTGGCCGCCACAATGGGGAAGACCGAGCGACTCACCAGCGACTCACAGAGCGTTGAATGTAACTTCCCGGAGAGGAGGAACGAGGATCAATCGCGGATCGCAGCGCTCTCCCCGCGGGGATGCCCGGGGGTCAGGGACCCGCGACGATTGGGGCGCGCCCCCCTTGCTTTTTTCGTACACTCGGCGCCGGGGGGAGCGTGAGCGTGAGCCTGAGTCCGGGGTGGATGTGGTGGATGTGGAATACCCGAGGGATCACGGTGGTAGTTAGTCAAAGCAGTGATGGTGCGGTACGGTCATGTTCCCGAGCCTAAGCTTCCCCTCACAGCCAGACCAGCCAGACCCAGAGTTGGACCCAAAGTTGGACCCGACCCATGTGGATGAGCCCTACCGAGCCTGGCGGGATAGCCTCCGATGCCGTTAGCACGCGTGGGCAGATGAAGTGGAGTGGAGCTGGCAGAGCAGAGCAGAGAAGAGATAAGAGGACACTTGGTCCGGTCGTCACGCTTGCCTGTTCTGGAGTTCCCGACCGGGAAATGGGCAATGGGAAATGGGAATTGGATGCGAAATGGAAATGGAAGGGGAAATGCGCGGTGACCAGAGGAAGGATAATTATGGAGACGGTGTTTTGTTTGGGTCCGCGTGAGAATCCGATCCAGCGCAATTGCCGATCGGGCATCATCCGGGCTGCTCTGCCTGCTGTCTTCGTGTCTGTGTGTCTGGCTGTCTGCTCTCAAGAATAGTGGAAAAGAAACCCGCCGATGCTGGGGAAACCTAGCAGAGACGGAGTGAAAGAGGGCTACAGATTGGAATTCGGGCTCATCTCGAACCAGGCTGAGTGCGACGTCGATTGTTCGATGTTCCACACGGCTGGTTGCTGTTCCGGGGGTTCGGTCGGCGAGGGATCGGGTTGAAAGCGACGATCATGAGATCAGAGGTGGTGGTGGTGGTGGTGGTGGTGGTGGTGGTAAGTGCATGGGAGTGGGAGTGGGAGTGGTGGTGGGAGAGGAAGAGTTGCCGAGGTGAGGCCGGTTATGCTGACTGTCCCGTAGACAATGTGTGTATACTCTACGGATACTACAGTAGAGTGTAGAGTGTAGAGTATCGAGTATACAGTGTCTGTCTGTATACTCTACAGAGTACTCTAGTGACTACACTGTATACACTATATAGTTACTGCATACTGTATATACATGTACACACTTACACACTTACACTACTCCACAAACCGGGGCTCCACAGCCTCCGCAATTTGCAATGCCATCCCCAGCGGCTCTCGGCTCCAGTTCTTTTTACCCTTTTTTGCCTTTTTCGCTCTTTTTCCCCTTCTTTTTTTCCTCTTTTTCCCACTTTTCCCGTCATTTTCGACGTTCTCGACTCCGTTCCCTCCCGATTTCCCTGCCATCTCCCGGTCCGACTTTCTTTTTCCCCCACACTCCGCTCTTCCCCCTTCCCCGTTCTTCGGCTTCTTCTCCCCAGCTTCTTCTGCACTCTCTACCTCTACCTCTACCCCTACCGCTACCCTTTACCACCAACCCTCCCCTGCCGACCTATCGAACCTGGTGAGTTTCGTTGTGCGCTCGGCATATGCAATGCTGACGCGGTGTTCGACAGCCGAGAACCCATTGCCGCCTGACTCCCCGGCCGAAAAGTGACAGAACTCATCCTCTCCCACCGCACTTCTCACCACCACACACCACCACTACACACCACAGTCGATGGGATACTGCTCGGATTTGAATCCCCCGATTCGAAGTCGTCGCCCCCGCAGACCTCGGGTCTGCCCAATTCACCATGCGATCCAGCATCGCTTGCGCTCGTTGCCGGCGCAGTAAGATCAAGTGCGTCAATGCCGGCATCGATACTACCTGCCGCGCCTGCGAATCCTCCGGCCGAGAATGTATCTACCCAACCCCCGCGATCGGTGTCTCCAGTGCAAAACGCGACTTGGCCTCCCTGGCGGACGGCGACGATCGCAATGGAGACTGGGATGGCCCGAAACGCCAGCGCTCGCGCAAATTGACCGGCCTCTCGGGGGCATCCGCCAGTTCCAAGGCTGGCCTGGATGCGCTTGACTCTTCCATATTGACTACCAAGGTCTGGGAAGCCGTCTTCGACCTCTTCCAATCCCACTTTGCGACCTTACTTCCCTTTTTACACCCTGCCACCTTCCTCGGCCAGATTCGGCAACTCTCTATACCCGTTCCGCCGGCTCCTCTCGATGGCCTTGATGCCGCGCGTAATAATTCCGGCCCCAAAATTGACCCGGCATCTTCCCTGATTCCCTTGGGTGTTCTGGCCCTCACGGCTCGCTTTCACCCGCCGCTTGTCGCTTACCACTCTCCGGCCTCTCCCGGCCACGCTTCTAACCCTCTTGCCGCATCGGAATACTATGCGACAGCTCTTCGCAGCCGGCTGGCCGGTCTCGATGGAGCAAGCCTCGCCATGCCCGATCTTACTCGGGTCCAAGCGCTGCTGATGTTGGCCCTGCATGAGTGGGGCATGTGTCGCGGCAAGAGCGCCTGGGTTTACGTTGGAATGGCAATCCGTTTGGCTCAGGCTATGGGCCTACCGTTCGAACTGGAGAATGAATTTCCTCCGCGTGATCTGTCCCGATCCTCCCCGGGATTTAAAGCCGAGGCAGATCATTTCGGAGTGCGTCGCCGTTCAGAGGTCAAAGATCAGACCTCCGATGATATAATATCTCAAGAAACCAAGCGGCGCACGTTCTGGGCCTGCTTTACTCTGGATCGCTGCTTGAGTAGTGGTAAATATCGCCCGCGCATGATTCGTGTCAAAGAGCTCGGAATTCAATTGCCGAGCGACAATGCATTTGCCTTCGGGGAGCGGGTACGGACGGCTCGACTCAACGAGCCGGCTGTTCGCCGACCACCAAGCTTCGGTGCACAGGGTGTTCAAATCCCCAGTATCCGACAGAGTCTTGGAGGCTTCAACGACGAGAAGCTTCCTGCTAATAATGGAACCCAGGACCCTAAGGCCTGGTCGCCCATCTCACGCCGCAAGGACTCCAGCGAAGATGACGTTGATCGATGGGAGGTTGGTGCCGAGGAGTCAGTCCTCAGCCGAGTCATTCGTATCATTCGCATCTGGGGTAGCATTGCCAAGTGGTCTTGTGCTGGCGGCCGACGAAACGAGCAATACCCTCCGTGGCACCCCGAGTCGCGCTTTGCCTCCCTCCGGACGCAATTAAATGAATTCCAAGACAGCCTCTCTCGCAACCTGCAATACTCACTGCGGAATACTGACACTCACATTATGTACAAGACCACGCTGGCCCCTTATACCGTCATGCATGTCGTCTATTTCCTGTCTGTCATCGTGCTTCACCGGGCATATATCCCCTTCTTGCCTCTTCGCTGCAACGAACCAGTCGGGCCACTGGATGAGCCACTGTTTCCTTCTGACAAGGTGAATGGCCCTCCCGATGGTTTCTGGCGGGACAGCTCCCGCGAACTGTTCAAGGCCGCACGACAGATGATTGATCTTGTGGCTACTTGTCAAGGACGTGGTGCCCTGGTGGAGAACCCTTTGGTCGGCTTCGCTATCTACAACGCTACTTTCATCGGTGTATATGGTACACATTTCCCTCACATGGACACAGAGGGCCTGATGGGACCCAAAGCCCCTCCCGCAAGCCACGACAGCCCCCAGCCCGGTGCTCCACAGGTCTGCAAGGCTCTGGATATCCTCCGGGAGACTCGGCCTCGCTTGCGAATGGCCATGGGGTGGTTCCGTACCTTGAACCGGCTCCACAGCTACTTCTCCAAGGTCAAGCGTGACTTCCGCCGCTACTCGCGGAACCGACTGGATAGCATGTCTGACGCATCTGATCATGCTATGGCCAACGGAGTACGCCCAGTTCGCGAAGGTGGCATCGGAGGTGGTCTGGAGGAGTTCAAGCTTCTGGAGAAAGTGTTCCTGGACTTCGGAACCATCGAAGATCAGCTCAACGAGTCTGGAATCGACGACGATGGCACCGCTATCGCTGTCACTGGAGAGCCAATGCCAGAGCGCTCCACCAATCTGAGCGACGCAGGAAGCAACGCTGTAAAGAGCGACCTAGGCGATACCGTCGATCAACCCATGGACGGAGCTGGTGGTCGTCGCGAGTCATGGGTACCAATCAACAGCCCCGGCCTGCCTCCCCCAGGACACGAGGGAGACCGTCGGCCCAGCCTACCTCTCCCAAACAGCCGCCCCATGCCATCCCAATCACCATACTCTCTCCCATCCCTCCAGCAACACCATCCAGATGGACCCTTGTACACCTCCTCCTCTCCCCCAAACCTCCCCTCCCTGGCAGCAACCACCCAGTCGCCCTCACCATATCTCACCGCAACTGCCAGCAACCGACTCCAACCCATCAACTCCTGGCTACCCCCTCGCCCGTCCGTCCCACCCCCTCCATACTCCCAATCTCTGCCGCCAATCAACGCCGCCGCATCACACAGTCTCCCCGTCCTGCCACCTCCAGGCTCTGTCACTCAGCTCGCGCCATCCCCACCTCTTACCTCAACCGATGGCCCAGATTCAAGCATGTTATCAACCAGTCTGGCCGGAGACGACGTCCTCGCTTTCCTGGATGGTAGCGAGTGGGCCCAAATATCCCTCAATGCCCCGTCTGAAGTCGGTATTCCTGTTGGCTGGCTGAGTACGGTGTGGACACAATTCACTCGGTAAATATTTTTTCAGCCAGCTTCGGTCGGCTTCGGCTTCGGCTTGAGTCTTTCCCGACGCTCGCACTTTGCTTTTTGTCTGTACTATTATTGTTTCCTTTATTTGTCACGACCCGTCCTTACGTCTCACGTATGTACGACTATCTTCTACTCTTCGCCGGCGACGGGATAGCATTGTTTGGTACCTTGCCTTACCTTGCTTTGGCATGCCAGGCCAAAAGTCCGGATTCGGATTGGGATTCGGAGTGATTGGAGGGAGAGAAATTGTTCCTCTGATGCCCAAATCAAAAATACCAGGAACTTGACCTCACACCCTATCCTATATCATCTCTTATTTTGATCCTTGATCACTCTTGAAAATTGCGAATTGTTTTTCTTTTGCTTTCTTTATTTCTAGCCCATCTTGTCTTGCCTCTTGTTATTGTTATTGTTTTTTGTTACCGTTATGGCTCGTCTCTTATTTCGGCGCAGGTGGCCTACTCTGGATTATTCCCTTGATGGATGGGAAAAGGACCCATCAAGCGTGTATTGTTTCAGGTGTGTTTCTGCTTCGACTTGCCATTGCTTTTTCCTTTTATCATTTTCCTTATATTCCTCTTTCCTATTTATTTCCCCTTGTCTTTTTGGTTTTTGATAAGTCTGTTGCTGTTTCAAGCGTGTTTTTAACCCCCTCTTGTTATCCTTTCCTTTCCCTTTCCCTGTCCGTTTACTTTCACCGTTTACTTTCTTTTGTCCGGTTGGATTGGGTTGGATTGGATTCAGATCCCGGCTTTAAAGTCGTGGAATGTGATTATGATGAGCTACGGCGTTATGCTGAGGAATTTATTTGCCGCTTGGTTTCTTCCTTTATTCAGAGTTTCCTTCCTTTGATTGAGTTTCGTAGTTTGCTTATGTAGGTTGGTTATTGGTTTGGGTAAGTCTGACTTGTCCTTTTGGAAAAAATTAATAGATGGACTCATCTGATCAGACTGGTTTCGTTTCTGTTTCATTCTAAAGATTTACTTGAGCTGTTGGCTACGTCAGTCTACATACCCCATGATAATCATCATATCCAATGAAAAGCCAGAACCGTCCTCGCCACCCATATTTCAGTTTCGTGTTATGTTTATAGTGTCATGCAAGTGCAGGCGCTGAGCCTTAATACTAAGCCGTGATCGGTATAGTATGGCCGTGAGCCTTTGCTATTTCTTTTTAAACTTGCATAATGTAGACCAATAGAGAGTGAGAACTGCTCTCGCTCTGCCGATTTAAGTTTCGTTCTTGGGGCAATTTGCATGAGGCTCGGCTTCCATGCTGAGCCATGATCGTCAAACACGACGAGTTTTGAGGTTATTCCAAGTTGGTCATCTTGTATGGAGTAGACGAATAAGGACTCGGGACTGGTCTCGCTCTGTTTACTTTGGTTTCACTTTTTCTTGTCAGACGACACTGCCACCCCGGGACTGAACCGTGATCGGTACACGTGAGCTATGAGGCTTTTTTCTAAGTTGGTTATCTTGGATTAATTAGACTAATATGAGGTAGGAAGTGGTTTCTCTCTACCTACCCAAGTTTATTGAAAGCCTATTCGTATTCTTGGCTGAGCTATGATGGACACACACTCAAGGTATGAGACCTTTCCAAGTTAGCTATCCTGTATTGATTAGACAAATAGAAGGTGAGAGTTGGCCCCTCACCGCCTATTCAAGTTTCAATTTCTTCATCTAGGCTGAGCTATAATCAAAGTAGAGAGGAGCCTTTGGGGTTATTCTTAAGTTGGTGAACTTGTAAAGAGGCGACCAATAAAGTAACTTTACTATTCTCGCCATTGAAATGCTTTATTACTACCGGTTGCGATGAGATCGACTAGTAGGGCAATTTCCAACGCATGTCTGTTCAAAGTTGATCTTGAAAATTGCCAGCCCTGAGAGTATGGCAAAGATACTGGTATAGACCAATCAGGGTTAGGCACATTAACCCCCGCCGACTAAATTAGTTTCATTCAACAAGCGCAGGGAAGCGCGAACCCCGGCTGCAGCTGAGCCATGATCGACATCTATAACCAATGAACATGAGGTGACCTCCCCGGGTCAGTCATTTGGTTCTCATATCATGCTGCATTGTCGTCAAGCCACAAAATGCTGAGCCATGATCGACAAACTAGCATGCAAGCAATCGCCATCCGGCTCACTCCACTTAATTTTGATATTCTGCTAGAATGTGCAGATGCGAGAAACTAATAAAATTTAGAAGTAACCTTATCCCAGGTCTGTATAGTTTCAGCTGTTTGTATAATCATCCTACTATCTGGCGATTACAGAGCCGTGATCGATAACCAGGCCAATCCAAATTCATAGAGGCTTCCTGCTAACCAGCCACACATGCATATCGGCGATCAATCAGCCGTGGAAGTCGGTTTTTCCCAGCCAATGGGCCACTGCAGGCAGTATTTATTCTGGAATAATAATTACAGCCGAGTCATCGTAAGCGCATAGATGAAGCCAACTATTTCCCAATACCTAGGCTTCGATATTCTTGTGACGTGTATAATTCAACCGAGCCAATTATCATGTAAAGAGATTATCTACATGAAAAAGAAATAGGCTCATTCTCTAGTTTCCAAACCTACGGCAATAGGTTAATGGTAAGCTCTTATTGATGCACGCTCGGGATCCTATTTAGCGGGAGGCGCCACGCAGAGCCAATTAGCATGACTTGGAGTATTAAGGTACTGTCCCTATTTTTCATTACCAATACAAAAGGGAGTCCGTGGCTAGGATTTTCTTTTCAGCCACCTAGACTTTTGTCAGAAACACCCGGGTGAAATGTTCTGATTGGCCTGGGCTTGCAGATACAGCTGGGGTATATTCACCAATGGTATGTTCTGGTGAGAGCCATATCATGACAGGGAGTCTTTGTAACCAATGAGCGCATTGAGAAAACACCTTCCACGACGTTTCAGTTTGATGCCACACCGACAAACTATCCCCCGCTGAGCCCTAAAATGTGAGGCTAAGAGCTCGCTCCCATCACCCTGTGAATTTCCCTTTGAGCCACTTTTTCGGTATAGCACATGTTGTTAGGAGTAAATTGCTAGAAAGATGGAAGCGGAGTGAATTGAAATGAGCGATATTTATTGCAAAACCTGGAGATTGACAATCGACTGCAAGAAATAGAAAGAAGGATTCGAAGGGAGAGTGATTAGGACAACACCCCCGGTGTTGGAGTCTAAAGATTTGGGACCCTTGACAAATGCACGCGCTTCTCAGTTCTGCTAAGCCATGAATATGTCCCACTTTGCTGCGTGCGGTCTTTGGATTGATGGCCACGATCGAGTTGGGGAACCAACCGCTTCTGACTCATTTTGTCCTTTTGGTTTCGATATTCGAAAATCAAGAGAATTTAACAAGGGGAGGAGAATTTTGATTTACTGAAGTCCATTTTTCAGGTCTAAATTTCATCTGACAATCGAATTCGGAATTTCCGAATTGTTTGTGGTATGGCGGCAAGTCGCAAGGGAAAAGAGTTCGGATGGAGCTTTCAATTTCAGCCTTTTTTTTTCCTGGCAATTATCGCCCAAATTTAGAAGCCTTATTCTATTCGGTAATTCTGGTGCTCTGTCTACTGTTCTAGTTCAAGATTGTGGCTTTCGAACTTATTCATTTCGGGATTTAGTGGGCAAATATTCTACAAGCCTTGTCCTCTGACTCACCAGTGAGACCGAGAAGTAGCAAATTCGCTCTACGATTTCCGCGCTTTAAAAACCCTCTCATTCCTATTTTCCTGTTTTCCAATATTTCACTTCCCCATTCCTTTTCTTTTTCGATACTTCCAGCCTCGGCGCCCATTCCACCATGGAAGCGATCAAACAAGTGTTCAAGGCATGCAAAGCCGAAGGCCGCGCAGCCCTGGTGACATACGTGACAGCTGGGTTTCCGACAGTTGATGAAGCACCTCAAATTATGCTGGCAATGCAGGCCGGCGGCTCAGGTGAGAGCTTTCTACCTTCAACTACAACCCAAAAGCGTACTAACATGTTCATTTCTAGACATCATCGAGCTCGGCATCCCATTTACAGATCCTCTTACCGATGGCCCGACCATTCAAAAGTCAAACGCTCAGGCACTGCTCAATGGTGTTCGAATTCCTACAATGATGCAAATGGTCCGAGATGCCCGTACACTGGGGCTAACTGCTCCTGTTCTACTTATGGGGTACTATAACCCCGTACGCGCATACGGAGAAGAGAAGCTCTTAAAGGAATGTCGTGCGGCCGGAGTCAATGGGTTTATTATCGTGGACTTGCCCCCAGAAGAGGCTATTCGATTCAGGAATCTGTGCAAAATGGAAGGGTGAGTCATCTAAGTGCGAAGAAGTGCCATGAGGTCTCCGATATTAACCTTTTACACAGATTGTCATACATTCCTCTAGTCGCACCGTCTACTACTGACAGCCGCATGGAGATGCTTTGCAGCATCGCCGACTCATTCATCTATGTTGCCTCAAAGATGGGAGTGACTGGCGTAACCAAGGCGCTTGATACCGGACTGGATGAGCTTCTGAGCCGAGTGCATCGTTACACTAAAGGCTCAGTACCCGCTGCGGTAGGATTCGGAATCAATACGCGCGACCATTTCGTGGACGTCGCTCGTATTGCGGAGGGAGTCGTCATCGGCAGCAAGATAATAGACGTGTTACAAGAGGCATCTGAAGGGACTGGCGCTGAAAGAGTCAAGGAGTACTGTCTCCATGTCTCAGGCCGCAAAGAAGCTCGAGTCATCACACCTGTTCAAGACAACAAGAATGGCATCACAGCCACACAACAATGTAGTCTCGATGGACCAAATGCCTCCGAAGACCACACAGAAGTTCTGGACAAGCACACCCGATTCGGACAATTTGGTGGCCAATACGTCCCCGAAGCTCTCATGGAATGTCTCACAGAACTGGAAGCCGGCTTCAAGAAGGCTTCCGCAGATCCAACCTTCTGGGAGGAGATTCGCTCCTACGCCTCATACACTAACCGACCTTCTTCCCTCCACCAAGCCCCTCGCCTTAGCAAGCACGCTGGTGGGGCTCACATCTGGCTTAAACGCGAAGACTTGAATCACACTGGTAGCCACAAAATAAACAATGCTCTCGGCCAGGTCCTCCTAGCCCGACGACTGGGGAAAACATCAATCATTGCTGAGACGGGTGCAGGCCAGCACGGTGTGGCTACAGCGACACTTTGCGCGCTGCTGGGCCTAAAATGCACGATCTTCATGGGCGCAGAGGATGTAGAGCGACAAGCATTGAATGTTTTTCGGATCAAATTGCTCGGTGCAACGGTCATTCCTGTACCTGGCGCACATCCTGGCGATGGAGGTACGCTCCGAGACGCGGTGAACCAAGCCTTTAGGACCTGGGTGACGGATCTTAAAACAACTCATTTTGTTATTGGATCTGCTTTTGGACCGCATCCGTATCCGACGATTGTTCGCACTTTCCAGTCTGTTATTGGAGAGGAAACACGCTCGCAGTTTATGCAGGAGATGAATGGAAAACTTCCTGACGCGGTCGTTGCTTGCGTTGGCGGTGGATCAAATGCGGCTGGAATGTTTTATCCTTTCCTGAAGGATGATTCAGTCAAGCTTGTTGGTGTTGAGGCCGGCGGTGATGGTTCTTCGAACGGTCGACATGCGGCGACACTGGCTAGGGGCTCTGTGGGTGTTTTGCATGGAGTGAGGACCTATGTTCTTCAAGATGATGACGGACAGATTATCTCTACACACTCAGTATCGGCAGGACTGGATTACCCCGGCGTTGGACCGGAGCTGGCAAATTGGAAGGAGTCGAATCGGGCAAATTTCATTGCTGCTGATGATAATGATGCATTGAATGGATTCCGGCTTTTGAGTGAGACCGAGGGAATTATTCCTGCCCTGGAAAGCGCGCACGCCGTTGCTGGTGCTGTAAAGGTAGCTAGGGATCTTGGCCCCGGGAAAGATCTTGTGATATGTCTGAGCGGAAGAGGAGACAAAGACGTACAGCAAGTTGCCAAGATGCTGCCTGGCCTGATGCCTGAGGTAAATTAACAAGTGCTCTGTGTTGGTTCTTGCGATTAGGCTCATCACATCTTCAATTGTGACTTAATAGAATCCCATGTCCTTCCCACATACCACATAGTTAGTTGTGTTCGTCCTAATGCTCTGTTTCTGAAGCTTCCAATGGAACTTTTAGATCGGCAGTATTTGTTCGCCGTCCTGGCTATATTTTGCTCCTAATGCTGGCCGGCAATTTCCGGCTCATGTGATGGAACCAAAAAATATCTATATTGAAATTATTAAGTACTGGAAATATAGTCACTAGAAAAGTTGACTCGACACGGATCTCCTCTCTTTTCCCATAACATTAAACCTCTCACTCCTCCACAAGCTTTTCCCCCTCCTCGCTGGACGAAATACTGGAAAATTGAATTCCCCGAATAGCATGCCCTTTCCACATAAGCAGCATAACGAAGAAGAAAGAGAAGACTGCAAAAAATGCCATCATTCCATATACCCAGCCAACATCCACAGCCTCAACCCAGGGGTCAATATAGAAGGTGATGGTCAGCCCATAGACAATACGGTAAGCACCGATAACAATACCCGCCTCAGCAGGGTGCTTTGTGAAGCACTCTACAACATAGTTCACGGTAACAGGCACACTGGCAAGGGAGCCGATGGTGACCAAAAAGACCGCAAGTGCAAGCACCATGTAATGCAGGTGGTACTGCAGCGCAGCGCCGAAAATACCTAATCCGATGGGATTAATGACCAGACTCGGCAGCCAGAGGACATGTAGACGGTACTCGGGCTTCCATGAGCCACCGTTCCAACGTTTTGCCAAGGCGAGCGGGATGCGATCATTGAGGTAGTGTCCATAAAACTGAACGAATATTATACCAATCCAGTGACAGAAGGTGAAAGCAGCGTTTTGCTTGAGAGAGAAGCCGTAGCCGCCTGCTTCGACCGGTTTCTGCAGCCATACCGGCGTGAGGGCGTTGACACCGACATAGAAGCCGAATGAGATGAGAGTGAAAATTCCCATGATTATAGTCACAGGACAAATTCCGATGAGAAAAGGAGTGATACCGATTTTTGCCTGTTTTTCGTTAGATAATTCGGATAATGTGGCGATGGTAGTGGTTAGACGTACCGTTTCTTTCCAAGTTGTCGGCAGCACAACACTCTGCCCGAAGAAGAACGTCGCAATGCGATTCGTGACGAAGCCGCGTGGAATTTCAGGATTTCTATCCAGAGACTCCCGATCGAACCCGGTTTCCTCCAAAAAGCCAAAGCAGCAAATAAGCGTGAACCCAAGCAGACCGACCGTCCACCAGAACTCAACGGGAAAGAAGACATTGGCAGAAACGAATCCGGAGAAAGTTGGACCGGCAATAGTGCCAAAAAGGAAAGCCATATGCAGTGCCGTAAATGCACGACCACGTTGGTGCAGGAAGAACAGGTCAGTAACAATGCGCGGGCCTAGGACCGTGGGCACTGCGCCGAAGAAGCCGGCAAATAATCGCGACATGATATACGCGATATAGTCGCCCGGGTGGGTCATGACGGCCCCCCAAATCTGGCAAACAAGCGTGAACAGGATGCACCAGAAGATGACCGAGCTGCGACCTAGAATGTGGGAGATGGGGGCGAAGAAGAATGGGCCAGCGGCCATGCCGGCCAATGCAGCAGAGTTCTATATCGAGTCAGTCATATTCGACAAATTTCTACGAACATGTAATGAAATGAAGAAATCCGGTGCAATGCAAAAAAGTACTTACCGCATAGGATTCTTGTATTTTCGTCTTGTTATATAATTTTTCTTGATCAGCAAGATTAAGCTGGCCCGAGAGAGGCGCGATGGCGCCAGAGAAAGATGCTAGACATAGCACGGAAATAATCACATATTTCCTTCTAATAGACCAATTCTATAGAGTCGGTTTAGCATATCTTCGCGACGGAGCCCAACGCTCAATATTTGGGATGTGCGGAAGGACCGACGGGCGTGACATACCAGAGGATCTCGAGGGTGGGTGCTAGGCTGAGGGATCAGAACAAGGTGCGCATCGTGTGCATCATGTGCACCCGGTTTGGGCGACGACGCAGTCGTCTCGATGTCCTTGGGCTTTTTCGTGTCCATAACCCTTGGCAGTTCGTTTGTTCAGGAGCAAACACGTAAGCTGTATCGGAGGCTTCAGCTGGGCGCAGGTCGAAAAAGCTGGGGAGCTAGGAGCTACATCGGAGCTAGGGGGGACGTATGTCCGATTCTCCGGCTATCCCTTCTATTTTATTTTTTATTTTTTTATTTCCCTAATTTTTACAGGCAAAAGCACCTAGATGGCTTGGCGGCCCACGCTTTAATTTTATTACCGAACTCCCTTCGGTCTTTGAGACGCGTCAGCTTTACCGCCAGTGCGGTCGAAAATGCAGAACAAGTACGCTGGTTTGTATTTTGTTTGAGTTCGGTTTAGGGAGCGATTCTTGGTGTTATTTGACTTTGGTGTATAGGGCAGGGCTTGGCTGGTGACTTGGCCGAGAAGCTTAGCTCGACACGAGAGGGTTTTTGGTCATGGATACGAGGTTAGTGGGGATGCCCCTGATCTGAGCGAGCTTGGGGTAAAAATCCATGCGTTGCGTATGTCAAGTCAACGTATTGGTAATCTACGTAGGGGCCGGGTAACGGCCAGCGCTGCGATGGCATCAAATGCAGGGACCATTTAGATGGAGCCGTTGGTAAACAGCAGTCGAGAAACATGAGGGCCGATCGCGGTGACAAGCCCTGTCAGTGCAATACCCACCGCGAAAAACAACAAGACCCACGTCGGCCCGTCGGTTATGGCTTCTGGCTTTGTTGTCGAACACACGATCTAAAACTCCACCTAACCCTCGCCTTTTCAAATGGGTTTGCGTAAAGAATTCCACCCGTCTGTTTCGCTAGAAATACTTGTTTCTACGTAGGCCTCAGCTTGTACTCGAGTCTAGATTTTCGCCGCTGATTGACGCGGCTTCGGCATGCATAAGAGCCAATGCCGATCGCAGAGCAGTCCGCCGCCATTATCAAGCAACATATCAACACTATGCGTAGCTGTATGCAAGAGCAGTCAAACTGCCAGAGATCTTAATAACAATATGAAACTTGCATCTTTCATGATACATGAAGTCTAATTGTATTGGTATCGTCTTATTTGAAATTGGTATAAAAATGCCCGTTTGCTTGAGTGTTAACAAAATTCGCATATAACTATATCTGGGGTATTTCATATGAACGAAGGCGCTTGAATTACACTTTCAGTCTGCTCATTTTACCCCGAAATATCCAGTTGAATTGACTTTGGACCACGGGTTCGTACCATGGACCGATTGACGGTAGGTGCATAGTACAGACTCATCTACATAGTATACATAGTATACAGAGTACAAATTTAGTACCGCGTTTACTTAGAACACAAGTCAGGTTTGACTCAGAGGCTAAATGTACCTTAAAATATCCACTTCCATCAGAATCGAGGCCCTCTTGAGCCCAACTGCAGCGGCAAGCTCACACTCGGCCCGAAGTGGGGTTGATAGTGAGCTTCGGCGACAGTTCAACACGCCGAAATCGCGTGCAACAAAAATGTTCAAGTCACCGTGAAATTTGTGATGGTGTCACAAAAGTTGCATTTTTCATTCGGAAGATTCAAAAGCATACCATGAAAACTTCTATAGAACTCTAATACCCCTCTATTGTTGCCTCACGCCTCACCCAAAATGAATATCCCCGCAGATTTGGAATCCCAAAAACCCTCCCCACAACTAAGTTCCCCTCACGACTCAGACACAGACGAAGAGACCAAACCGACGGCATCAGTATCATCCGGATATGCTCTTCCTTTTTGGCGAAAATGTCTGATTTTATTCGTTGTCAGCTGGATGACCTTGGCGGTTACATTTTCCAGTACTTCGCTGCTTCCTGCGACTCCTGAGATCGCGACCGAGTTTGAGACCACAACGGAGATCCTTAATGTGATCAATGCTGGTGTACTGATTGCCATGGGCTTTTCTTCATTTATCTGGGGTCCGATCACCAACATCTTTGGACGCCGGGCTGCTTATAATGCAGCCATCGTCATTCTTTGTGGATGTTCGGTTGGCACAGCGGCTGCGATTAATTTACACATGTTCATCGCCATGCGTCTGCTCAGTGGATTTACCGGAACGTTCTTCATGGTGGCTGGGCAAACTATTATCGCAGATATCTTTGAGCCTGTTCGTTTTAAATGTACCCTCTATTTTGCGATATCTTATAGCTAATACTAATGTCTCGGTAGGTTGTCCGTGGCACTGCAGTCGGATTTATGATGGTGGGATCAGTGAGTGGTCCTGCTATTGGTATGTCATTTTCAACCCTTGGATACTTTGAAAGATGGGCTGACAGACCTATTCAGGTCCCTGCATTGGTGGCATTATCGTCACTTTCTCCCAGTGGCGCATTATTTACTGGCTTCAGTTCGGCATGACTTTACTTGGCCTTGTTCTCTCGGTTCTCTTTGTCCCAACAATTGAGAAAAAGGACCTTTCTGCGCCCAAAAAACTACGGAACATGTCATATATCTTGAGCATGTTCAATCCTCTTCGCATTTTCCGCCCATTTATCTACCCCAATGTGTTTCTTTGTGTAAGAAAAGGCTCCCTTTTAATATGATTATAGAGCTGATGGATATAGCACCTCACTTGCGGTCTTCTCGCCACCTTCCAATACGCGATTCTTACGTCTGCTCGCTCAATCTTCAATCCGCGCTTCAATCTGACCACTCCCCTGGTCAGCGGTCTATTCTATCTCTCACCGGGAATAGGTTTCCTGATTGGAAGTGTTGTGGGCGGAAAATTATCCGACCGTGCAGTGAAGCAGTGGATCGCCAAGCGGAATGGCGTGCGCCTACCTCAAGACCGACTTAATAGCGGCCTAATCACTTTAATCGTTGTGCTGCCTGCTTCGACTCTAATTTATGCATGGACACTCCAAGAAGAAGTAGGAGGCATGCCTGTCCCAGTCATCAGTGCTTTTACAGCCGGTGTTGGATTGTTAGGCACATTTAATGGACTCAACACATACTCAGCTGGTATGTATCCAATTAGCAATGACAACGAGATGAACTCTGCTGATCATGATTTATAGAGGTGATGCCACATATTCGATCGGAAGTTATCAGTGGCAAATATGTTGTGCAGTATATTTTTGCTGCAGCCGCCACAGCAGCTGTTGAGCCATTGATTGATTCTATTGGAGTAGGCTGGACATTTACAATCTGTGAGTTTTACTTACCTCTTAAGTTGACAAATATTCAAGGTCTAATGCTATTCAAGGTGTCTTTTTTGCCCTCATCGGCGGATTTTTCGTTTGGGCTATCACCAAATGGGGAATTAACATGCAGAGATGGGTTGAAGAAAAGCTTGGAGAGGACGCCAAAGTTACATAATCCCGTGACGCAACCTTTGCCATCTGATTTGAGGCACGAATATTGCATGGTAGAATTAGACTCGATAAAATAGACCCGATATACATAGATTAACATGAGTGATAGAATAGAGTAATGCAGTATGAAAAAGTCATCAGAGAGTTCTTCCATATATTCCGGGAGGTATACTAGTATCAGAGCAGCTTTGGGGAAATAAATTAATTTTATTACATGCAATCCATAAATAGGAACAGCAAATAGTTAGTTAGTATTCGGCTTGTTGCCCTTTGTCTCATCCTAGCACAGAAATGACTTCAACTGCAACCCTCAGCTTCAACGCCCTGTCTCCACCACGGGAAACCCCATCTGCGATTGGTGGAACGGTGGATGCGACCTCGGCGGCGGCCACCGAGCCTCGGCTCATGCAAAGTCGTCGCCGACCGCAAGAACTTCCCTCGCATCTTCGCACTGGCCAATCCCGGCAATGGCAATGAAAATGTCAAGATGACAAAAAGCGTAGGGCTGAAGCGGCACTCGTTGTTCGAAGACGAGGACGACAACCGACAACAACGCAGGAAGTTTGTCGCGTGCGTATCCGTTGTCCCCATCTCCATCTCACCCCAGGGCAGAATGAGTACTGATGAACCGCAGTTGTCAGAGATGTCATTCGCACAAAATCAAATGTTCCGGCGATTTGCCCTGTAGCAAATGTCGCGCCGTCGGCTGTGCAGATGAATGCGCCTATGCCCCGAGAGACCGGCAGGTCAAGGTCAGCGAGAAGTATGCCGCATTTCCTATGCCCCATGCGTGCGGTGGGGACTCCGCTAAATGAGGATTTCATCGATCTAGTTACCTCGACCAGCTCCTGGCGGAGAATCGGCGTTTAAAGGAGCAATCTGTGACCTCGGCGGACGCGGCCGAAGTCAACGACTCCCCACACCCAGAGCGGTAGGTCAGCTCAGCGGAATGTATGAATGTATGAATTAGAAGAGGATACTGAGAAGAGAAACAGAGGGCCATCTCGGCCAGCCGATGCAGCAGACAATACTAGTATCCAGAATCCCATCATCGGTGACCGCGCCTGGTTCCACCGCTACGACCCTTCCTCGCCGCCTATTTATATTGGCGAAGCAGCATGTTCAGCGTTCGCCACGCGCTTTCGACGATTTCTCACAGGGAATAATGCCACAGCGCATATTACCCGTACGCAATGGGAACGCGAGGAGACGATCGCGGCAGCAGCCAACGAGACAGATGTCCAATGGCCCACCCTGCACCATGCGCGGCTACTGGTGCGCATTGCAATTCATCAAATCGGGTACTTGTACCACCTGATGATGCGCAAGTCTACTCTTGATAGGCTCGAGGAGATCTATCTCACAGGGGACTTTGATTGCACAGCGAATAAGTGCAAATTCTTTGCCCTTTTTGCTTTTGGCCAGGCTTATTCAATTCGATCTGAACCTACCCCTGGCTTACGGGTGCCCGGGACTGCATACTTCGCAAAGGCCATGAGTCTGGTGCAGATTTTACCCGAAAGGACGAGCATTACGCATCTTGAGACCCTATTAACACTTGTAAGTGTCACCGGAAGGATCCTAATTAGGACCTCAGTTAGGGTTCCTTCAATCTAACGATCGTATGACTAGTCATTATTCTCATACTACCTAAACCGGCGACACTCAGCCTATGTCTTGATCGGGAATGCAATGCGCATGGGCCTAACAATAGGACTCAACCACAATATCCCCGAGTCCCAACTCATTGACCCAGTTGAGCGTCAGCACCGGATCGAAATCTGGTGGACAATCTACATCTTCGACCGAATGTGGGGATCGAAGATGGGTCTGCCAATGCAGATACTGGACGAAGATATTCACGTCGATATGCCAAGTCCCATCACTCCTCGCTGGCGACACGAAGAAGAACTCTCAGATACAGATTACATGACCGCAAACATCAAACTGGCCCGTATTGTCGGTGAAACGATTTCAAAACTATACAGCCGACGCAAGTACCAAGAAACCTTCCTCCAGCGCGTCCAGAAACTCCTGAAAGCGCTCAAAAACTGGGTCGATACTTTACCCGAGAGTCTACGATTGAATATGGAAGATCTCGAATCGAGCAAGAAACCAATCGTCTCGCTACACATGGCATTTAATCAATGCGTTATTCTAACAACAAGACCAACCCTCCTTCATCTCCTCATCACCCTGCGCAAAAAGAACGCCACAGCCACAGACCCAGCCTCAGACCCAGCGACAGCGCCAGCGCCAAATACCGGGCATGGCCAAATCGAAGAACCAGTCGTCTCCCAACCAGTCCTCACACTCAGCGAAGCATGCATCCACGCAGCAAGACACTCACATTCGATGATCCTCACCCGCTGGATAAACGGCACAATGCCAACATTCGGCTACTTCCACGCGCACTACCTCTTTTCCTCCGCGCTCATCCTCGCCATGTCCAGCTTCGTCCCAATAGGCAACCCAAACGACATGAGCGGATTCGACTCAGCCCTCGACCTACTACGCTCAATGTCAGAGAACGGGAACCTTGCCGCGGCCGAGTTTTATCATAATCTCGAACAGGTGAAATTGTGTCTTGATACGTACCGGGGAACGCCGACTCGGCCTCGCCGAGAGGGCGTGAGCAATAGCCACACCAGCACCAGCACCAGCACCGGCACTGGCACTGGCACTGGCACTGGCATCGGCAGCGTAGAAAAACCACCCGCCGAGATGCATGCGAATCCTGACCCCTCTATGGGTAACTCACCCGCCATTCCAAGCCTACCCGCCTCCTTCCCATCTTCAATGTCGATGATCCACCAAGGTGGAGTCCTTCCACTACCTACATCCACCGCACCTGTACCGCCCGAAAACGATCTACTGGCCGGGTCAGCACCGGGAGCACCTGCAGCCACGACGGAGCCGTATACATTTCCGGCCCGGGAAACGATCAGTGGGTATACGACGGAGATGGCATTTCTGGAGCCGACGATGCAGGATTTCCTCGCGCAATCGGATATGGATTTGGGGCTTTTGCATCCTGTTGATACATTTCTCAGTGAGGCGGAGAATCTCTATACTTGTCATGAGCTCTAAGCGAGTAGTTCTGATACCACATCAGTTTCCAGCTCAATGTGATATATTTATATTTCTTTTACAGATGGAGCGAGTATGAATCCGATGGGCATGGGCGGGTATTATTATCATTATTGCTTCGAATATATGACCTTGCACAGGGCAGGTATTTGCCGTCGGCAAGGGGCTTTTTGAGCTACCTACTCCGATGGTGTTGAACATAATAGATTGAAGTACTTCGCGTGGACAAGTAGTATCACCTGGGCATAAGGTAGGTAAGGTAGTACTAGTAGTACTAGTCATCTTTAAAGTTAGTGGATACCTGGTGGGATTACTTTAGTCAGGCTCAAAGAACAAGATTTCAGCATGGCGCAATGATACCACTGAATAGTCATAAATCATAATCACTAGAGGTATTTTTGAGCGAACAACTTGAAACAGTGTGCAAGAAACACGAAGATGGGCTCGTCGGAAACAAACCAAAAGGCCGCAGCTCCAGACAAAAACGGATACGACTCAGTACTCTAAATAAATGGTATCCTGAACGGCGTGAAAAGGCATGCGCATATTCAGCCAAGGGAACATCGAGCTTGAAGGGCAGAAATGAAAGCAAGCGGATATGCACCAAGAAAGGCATTGGCATAGATCCACAAATTGAAATCTGGAGCGCGAGCCAAGTCCCCAGCATCGCGAGACCAAGGGCAAGGGCAAGCACGGGCACAAGCACGAGCACTGCAGTCACTGATCCGGGGGAGGAAATGAGCAGGCGAGAGTGGGCACCAGAACCTAGAAATCGAGGTCAAATTTCAGGGAGAATTTCAGCCCATGTCGTGAAAGGATATCCATACAGACAAGCCAGGCTCGCTGTGTAGAAGGATCTCTGGCCGACATGGAGCGAAGCCAACGGACAGCTTTTTGAATTTTCTCAGTGAGACCGGCGGCCGCCGTAGTTCCCGGTTGAGATCTGGTGAACAGTTCAACCATGATGATCGTCGTGCATTGCATGACGTAGTGAAGAACACACCACCAGGGCAAAACCTCGTATAGCCAATTCATGTCAGGCTCATCGGGGAGAATGTCTAGCATCTGCCGCGCGATGTCCACACACGTTGTTGCCATTGTATCACACACGACGCTGGGGGAGGGTGTACCGGGGACTTGGTGGGCAAGGCGGCGAAGACACGGCTGCGATATGATGAGCTTGGTGGTGTAGAAGCGGAAGGCGAGACTGGCACGCTGGCGGATGAAAGGGCGGGTATCGTCTAATTCGCCAAACTGAAACTCCGCCGGAAGACGAGAGAGCCAATGGTCAGCATTGGTGTTGAAGTTAGAGATTGCCACCTCCATTTCCAGCCACGACCGCCGCGTCGCCCCAGGTGCGTACAGAGTTTCGATTGCCTCCCGCATCAGAAACGCCAAATCCACCGCATAAAGGAAGTAAAGGGATATGTTTGGCGACGGTGTGTCTGTTATCGATGGAAACACTGGCTCGGCACCGGTACTCGACGAAGGATTTACCGAAGAGGCCATGTTAGGCCTGGGGGTGGTGGGACCGGTGGAGGTGAGGAGAGACATTAACAGATTGTTTCGGGCATTCTGGTCGGTGATAAGGAGAGTGACTCCTTCATCCCAAAAGTCCTCTTCTCTATACGGAACGGGGAGGGCGGTGGTGCAGAATATGACGCCAGTGCTCGGTGGTCGCCCTGTAACCACATATAACACGGTATCCAACACAAACAACGCCCACCATACGCGGTACCGAGTTTCTTTGGATAGGTGAGCCACGCTGTCCGTTTCGCTACGGAGGTTGAGTCCCATCGCTACCGCTGACCGAATCGCTATTCCAATAATCCGCCAGGACCTAGCAAAGAAAGAGGTGGTCAGGTGAATATAACATAAGCAGCAAAAGGAGATGTAAGGAAGCCCTTATGAACCGACGAACCTGTTGACCTGACCCGTAGACAAAAGGTAGAATGCAGCGAGGCCCTCGACCTGTACTTGTTGGAGGTTTGGGTGATCTAGCAACGCGACATTTCCTATGCTTAACCGCCATGCCCGAGTGAAGTAGGCCAGGTGATCAGTATAATTCCCGAGGACCTGGTTTTGAACCAGGTGGGAATGTTTCGCGGCGATGGCAAACACGAGATTGAGTACGGCTGTCCATCTTTTGCCGGGTCGCACGTTACTATTTGAGTAGAAGGATCGGTATTGGTTGAGGAAAATCTCCTTTCCAATGATGGGGAAGTCAGGATGGACGACCTGGAAATAGCCTTCGATGAGTTTGTCGGCAATCTGCTGGGGTGGTCGAACTGACACGTCGATATCGTCAGGGATGATGATGTCGGTATCATCCTGGAAGTAATTGAGGGAGGAAATTGAGGGTCGATCGGGGGTGTGGATGTCTTGATCTAGGTCGCGCTTGAGCCGGTACAACCATGCTACCTCTGAGTGCTCTCCAACAAACCCCATTGCCTGGGATGCTTCGTCGCGGTTGAAATCCTCTTCGGTGTGGTCTATGGCGGCCATAAAGTCGCCTGTTCTCTCGGCATCGGCATGAGTGGCCAATGATCCGGGAGACTGACCATCGTTAGAAGTGACCAGGTACAAGGGACAAGGGAAGATACAAAGTCAAAAGGATTGGAAGAAAGGAATCAAAGCCAAGGTTTGGAGGAGATGCGAAGGGGGCGTGGGTTCTCACTCTGACTAATTGGCCACGAAGAGCCCGATCAACATGCTGCGCGGACAAGGGGTCCAGACGTGGGTACAGATCTTGCAGCAAGCTTTCGTAGCTTTGAACTTTTGCAGAAAGATCCTTCAAATCTCTACTATCCAGGTTAGATGACGATGTCACACCCCGGAGGCGTCAAACGCACTTCATCAGTTTTTCTCGTTTCCGATCGCCATAGGAACACCAGACGCCGTTATCCTGACAGCGCTGGCACGAGGGTCGATGTCCACTGCATTTGGCCTTTTGATCGCGACAATTCTCGCAGGCCCTACTGACACGGCCAGTAACAGTGTAGTTACTGGGATAGGCCGAACGGGGGATCGGTACCTTCGCATTCATGGGCCGCTGGTCCGGGTTGGGACCCAGACGGTCGTCGCCAGGGACATGCTCCATAGTGGCCCGAAACCCAAACAATGGGGTTTGCGCATGCCCTGGCCCGATCTGATCGTTGATGGCTGAAGCTGACTCGTTCCCAGGGACCGGCCCTTGTTCGCGATAAGGCGGGCGATGGAAGAAATTCTCGCTCATGGCGCGGAGCAGTTCAGCACGTTTGGGCTCCTCAGCGCGCTCGATGAGAAAAGATACACAGAAAGCTCTTTTCGAGCCTAGCGGGTTTTGTAAAAGAAAAAGGAAAAGCCAAAGGAGTTAGCCTTAGGAGAAGGCTAGGGCTTCACCTAAAGCCGAGACCCCCTCTATTTTTTTTGTTTTCCCCAATTGCTTGCTTGCCCTCTTTTGGAGGAAGCTCTGGGCCGCGCATACAGGTAAATCGCACACAATGGGTTAGTAAAATGGAGTGTGGGCTTGAGCTCGCGAAATGCTGCGCTGTGGTATGTCGGATGTGAGAGCCGAGTTGTTTTGCCACCAAATCCCGATCGCACCCCAGGTATCAGAGCGCCCACACCAGGTAATTTTCACTGGCGCGTTGCCGCGAGGGCTATGCAGTATGTGCAATTAATGCTTTCTCACGCCATGTCGCTTCTCTTAGGCATTCTTTTAGTCGCCTTGATTTGCAAGTGACGCGGCTATGTAGAAGGTTGGCGGAAAGACAGCAACGGCTTAGCCTGTCGCAGTAGACAAGAGGCCTTTCCGTTCAGCCACCAACTATGAATTCGCTCGTAGTGCTGCTTTAAAGCGGAGCATGACTCAGAAAATCGTGGCTATATCCTGGGACATGACCAGCTATCTGACTAGCAAGTCAGGTCAAAGCTTTCTGTTTTGCGCTCGGTGCCCAGCTGTTCGCCCAATCGATGGACAAGTCCGTAGCCGTGACAAGTCCCAGAGATCTCCGCGGGCCTAATATGGCAAATTTGTATTGGATTCGGCTTTGCTGAAGGTTTGTTCTAGCTTGGCTCGAGATGTCGTGGTGTCAGCCCTTTCGACGAACTGAGGATAATGTTTCGCAGTGGTTGACAGGCATGGATTGTCTTATAGATGCAGTTCCAGATTAATATTGGACTTCGTCAATCCATGTAGCGGGCTCTTTTTGGGGGCCTGAACGATGTGGCTCATGGGATGTGACTTGCGCGGTTACAGCGATTCAACCACCTCGACGAAAGCCCCCAGGATTTGCACTCCGGATCATTAGCCAAACATTTTCGATCTTCGCAGAAAAGGTTTCTACAGGATACAGAGAGGTCAAATAGACACTTGTGGTGACGACTTGAGGTTCCTGAGCGTGGGTGACGGTACCCATCTGGAGCAAACAATACCGAGTCAAGTTGGCGTTCCGAGAGCAGGGGAACGGGAGCCATTGATTTCGGAGATCTGACTGCGCCCGCACTTCAAGCGACAGATGGATCGAAATGTTTCGCGGAGGAGGTGCTGCGAATGCTGAACCACCACCGAGTTACATGATTATCTCTGGATTGTGTTAGGTCGTGAACAGCAAGGTACGGGCCACGAAGTGAAGAGAGAGCTGGTCTAGTTTTTAGGAATTCCAATTCAATCATTTTTTTTCACCCAGCCTTGCGCTCTTTTGACTTGGGGCTTTCTGAGACTCTTTCAGCGGGTATCGTCATGGCCGCCACCGTCTTGCTTCGCGCTAGGGCTGCATCCACAAGAGATGTGGACCCGCATGAACATTGCATTGAGGAAAGCCAAAGACGCTCCTGGAGAAATAGATTGGTCTCCTTGATGAGACAGAAAGGGCTTACAACCCATGGTCTATTCCACCTTCACGGTAACATTTTGAGAAGAAAATGGTTAGGGACTGTGGCGACCACCGTGCGCGTAGCTCGGAGTGTGACCAGGTTTCCAGAACAATGCCTTGACGGCGACAATTTCGGTCCGAAAAGTCCAGCTGGAAAGACGAGTGGTCAAGGGATTCACAAGCAGCCTGCAGGTCTTTCCAATATGAGGAGAAGAAGGGACGTTGATGATCCCTGGGTCCCACAAAGTTGTCCAACTGTTTCCCGTCCGGAGAATGAATCCGGGAATCGCTGAGCCACTCGTCTGCCAACATTGCTCGTTTTGCGGCAGGATCAGGCTCCGCTCGGGCGCCAATCGCGCATTTCCCTGGACCACCGCGCGCCTATAGCGTCTTTTGTGACTTTGCGTCTCTCAAGGGAAGTCATCTGGGTGGCGGATGTCATGCAGGGACGGTACCCCCCCCCCAAAATGCCCAGCTTCATCAGGCTTGTGAAACCACATTGGTTGGACGCGAGGGATTTCCCGGGGGAAAATCGAGTTGTACTGGTTTACAGGGAGAAGAAGATGAAGAGGAAGAGAAGGAGGTTCATGGAAGAACCGGTTTGTCCTGTTTATGGTTTGCGGTGCTGAGTCGCGCCTTCCGCGCCGTTCGTTGCTTGGTTACTCCTGAGGCAGTCACGAGTCCCTGGTCAGCCGCTTCTATCAACTACCCAAAGGTCAGAATCCTCTGTCTCTTCAAGTTCCTCCATGCATCCCTTCATTTACGATGGTATTTCCCGGCCATTCTCCACGCAGCAGTCCCCAACCCCGTCCAACGCGGTACCCGTGGACCTCAATGCGACCCTGCCCTTCCAGTCGGGTTTGGACCTAGATTTGCGCCTCCTCCAGCGGCCGTTGCTTGTTTGGCTGCGCGGCAATCTGTTCAAGCCACCCTCCCCGCCCCCATTGGCCCTGCAGCAAATCCCCAACTGCATGAGACTAACCCACGCAGCCCTCCAGCCGATTGGAGGGGAGGGGGGTCCTTAGCTCTGGTCGGCTTGCAGCTCATATTGGCCTCTGCGACTACATGGCAGATCCCGGCAATCGAATGTTCATGGAAGGCCACATCTTGGTATGGTCGCATCAATTTCTCCCTCCAGCCCTTCTCCTCTCTTCGTTCCGTAGCCATTGGATCCAGTCCGCCATCATATCCCCCCCCAACGCGACCTGAATTACGACGCGTCTCCGCTCATCGTAGTAGTTTTAGGTCTGCGGTCCGACCCATATTTATGCCTGGGGCATCAATAATAATCACGTGAAGAAATTAATGCCTCAGGTGGACCTGGGGATCGCATGTCACGTGGCCTCGGTCCCTATCTTATCGGGTCTGGAGCTGTCCAGCGTAACTTGGACCATCCAATTCTCTCCAAGCATTCAGCGCGAACACGAGCTCGAAAGCGGCCAATTGTCCCCCTGCGATGCAAGCAAGGTGAAATAATGTCACTGCGCGGGCCCATGCGCCAGTCGCACCTGCGGCAGGTGAGCGCCGCAAGTCTGGAAACGGTGTCCACCATCCAATCCTCTATGGAGACACCGCGCCGCGATTACGGCCCCACGTCCGACGAACGCATCGTACGGCTGTCCACCAGTCTGACTCGGCATCAGTGCACTCTGTGGGTGCACAGTGATCCCTTTTCCCTGGAGGAGATTCTCCTGAACCCTTCGGTCTTTGGCGAAGGCGGAGTACAAGTTGGAGATCTCGTGGAGATCCTCCCCGTTCGTGCCCCCGGCGATTCAATTCACTCGGGGGTAAAGCCAGACTCAGACATCAAGACTGCTCGTGAAACTCATCCGGACTTGAACACGACGTCTCAATCGGATTACACCTCCAAGTTCAAGACACCGCTGCAGTCCCGGTGTGTGTTTGTCGTGAAACCCATCCCGCAAGATATCAAACTTCGCAATCCCAAATTGGAAATATCCGTTACTGGCAATGTTGCCAATACCTTTGGCTTTAAGAATCGTAGTCAGGTTCTATTGTCAATCGTTGACCGCGAACAATGTGCCGCCTCCCATGTCGACATCGCTTTCCGTGATCAGTATATGGTTCGATCTGACATGTGGAGATTGGTCATGTCTGAACTTGCCGATAAAACCATCTACAAGGGCCAGAAAATCTCATTCATGAACAGCATTAAGGCTACAATCAAGAATATCTATTTTCGCGAGAAAAAGGTTCTTTCGGGATACTTCGCACCCAACACGATTCCTGTTTTTCGAAGTGAGTCCGCCAAATATGTCCTGTTCATCCAGATGTCCAGGGAGATGTGGAACTTTGATTCGGAAGGATCTGGTGATATCCTTTTCAGTCGTGTCATCAATGGTTTCTTACCGGAGCTTTTCAAACGCTGGGTCAATTCTGACGCGAAGCATTTGGTCACCATCGTGCTTTTTACCCGTGTAGAGTATGATGCATCTGCTCACCCTAGTATTTCCACGATCACGACAGGGAATCCTAAGGGTGCAGGTGGCCCAAACCATGCCCCAACCCGAGATTTCTACCGCGTGGTCGTGAATGATATGGCCAGCGGTCACTGGACTACAATTTTGGATGAGCTCAAGAGGAATTTTAGAACATTTCTGAGAGACGTCTCGATTCTCAAGACGGACGATCTCGACGCTGCCGCTGGGAGTAGTGTCAAAATACCCTCCAAGCCACACACTGCGACCATCGCGGGACGTCCCAGCACTGCCTTGCGGGGTAACATCTTGGAGGCCATTCACCTCGCTTCAGCTCACTTGGCATATGATCATATTGATCGAGATATGGTCCATACTGGCACATCCATTATTGTCATTACTCCGGGAAGTGGTGTATTTGAAGTTTCACATGAGTCTTTGGCTTCTACGACGGAAGCGTTGGCGAACCGTGGCATTGCCATTGACCTGGTTTGCCTCAGCCCAATGCCTCTTCACTCGGTGCCTCTGTTCAAATATCGAGCACCAGTGGATAGAAATTCCACCAAAGGCTCAAGTGAAACCCCCAAAGAAAACATGTCCCCCGAGATACATCACTCGATATCCAGCCTTGTGAGTAGGTCATCCTATCTCTCACCAAGCTCCTACCTTTCCGCTACGCGGTTGCGAGAGCGAGGATACCCCCAAGCTGGGGATTGGAGTTACGGCATTCCCCACTGGCTCGACATCTCCTACTGGAACCCGGAAACTTACCGAGAAGCCCGGCGAATCCTGAAGAATGATCCAAATGCACCAATCCCATTTACCGTAACTCGGCCCTCCAAGGCATTTACTCCACGGGTTCGTATGTACGAGATTCAAATGATGGGAGTCATGGAGAGTGAGCAATCCAACATCTCCATACCTTATCTTCTGGAGGGCCATGATATGGCAAGACCCCGAGGATCGTGGCCGGGGAATGGTCCTATATCTCGTGGTCCGCCAAAAGCTCGATTTGCGCAATCTGCGTCTCTAAGAGTCGAGTACAGCGATAGCCTTCGGCCGGCGTCGTTCCTTGAGAATGTCGAGGACCAGAGCGAAATCCAGACCAGAGCTCCACAGAAATCTCGCAAATCTGCAATGGCTTGGATGGATCAGTACGACGATAATATATTCGTGGCGACCCCGAAACGACGTCACATCCAACGACCGAAGAACAAACGACTCAGCGAGCCGGAAGTTCAAGCTACTGGAGCACATGAACGCATGTCTGCACGGTCTATCTCACGCCTGAGAGACAAGGATAATAATATCCTCGAGACAAATCCAGCAATGCGAGCTGGTCCCCGACGGATTGAAACCTCAGCTATGGCTAGCCCTAAAAGTCCTCTCTCCTCCGAAAGCAGCTCGTCGCCCAAAAAGTCGGTTTTGAAGCCTGCGGCTCCGCCCAAATCTTCGAGGATATCAAGAACAATCAGCTTCGCGCTCCGGGGCTTGGGAACCACTCCTTCCAAAGCACAGGCAAGCACAGGTATCCATGTGGAGCACGCCAACGCGTTGCCCATGTCAAACCAAAGAGGCACCGGCGGGACATTCTCCGATACGAAAAGTATTGCATCTCTGAGCCCTTCGGAGTCTACATCAACGCCAACAATTATGGAGATATCATCATCTAGACCAACGACTCCCCTAAGGGAGCTCCACGAGAGTCGCTTAACCCCTTCAAAGCCTATATCAATCAAAGCCCCCCCAAAGAAGCCATCAGATTCTTCAGACAAACAGAAACATGAGGCCACTCAAGCATCACTGTCAACATCAGCAGCAGACAACCCCTTCGACGAAGATGGACGTCAGGAAGGCCAGACCCGGCATCGCGGTCAAAGGCCTGAGATCACGATCAACCATGGCTCTCGTGGCATCACTGCGAAAGGCTCACCAAGCAAGGCACTGGCTCCATGGGTCAGATCTGTTAACCCTTGCAATACTCCCAAGGATGTCCTGCGCAATACTAGCTGGTTTGGTCGTTGGCAGCATGCATACCCGCGTCCTCCGCATGTAGCGGTGGTAAAGTGGAAGAGTTTAAAGTCGCCTGCGGTGCTTCCGCTTACGACGGAAGAGTTTCCTACAGCCAGCGAACTTTCTTCGGACTATCTACAAACTCCATACCGCGTTTTCTCAAACGATGATGCGGACGCATTCGAAGCCCCAAAAACGCGGGGTTTGCTTTTGCGTGAGATGATATCTTTACGTCTCTCCCATGGCTTTCAGATCGTCGTGGGAAAAAACGTGGCCGAAGTGACATCACGACCTGCCCTGGAGACCTTGAACGTCTTTGATACCCGGGGTTTAGAGCGAGATGGTGTTACAATATATCTGTCCAAGGGAAGCGCTATCCACCGTCTCATCTGTATCCAAGGTGGGGAAATCGAGGTGACTCGCTTCACGCACCAAACTTCTACGACGCTCACAATGCCCAAGCGGGCCAATTTTACTCTGTATCAGCCAGCCATGAGAACGATCTTGAGTCCGGAATATGAGATCAAAGATATCAAGTTGGATCCTACTGCCGAGGAGTATAATTGGAATTACGCGGACAACTATGTGGCTGGTCATCGTGATTACCTCCATAATCCCGCAGAGCAACTGCATTTCTGGCGGGTTCGTTATGTCTTGATTCCCATGCAACTCCATCCCAATTCGCGGCGTCAACTTCAGACTTTTAACGAGGACAACGAGGAGGAAATTCATCTGCTTGGAATCAGCCGACTCACCTCCATCTGGCAAAAGCAGAAGTATGTGTCACCAGAGGAGAAGCGCTTCGAATCTTCGGCGAAGAAAAGAGACCAGAATCCGCTCAACATCATGTATCAAACTCGGAACCCGTCAGAAATCGTCGCTGCAGAATTGGATCGTGTGTTACTCGCGGACCCAGGACTTGATAACCCGCCTGCTCAACTGCTGCCTGAGTCCGAGCTACTTGAGAGGTCCAGCCTGAACCTTTCTTCGCTGTCACAGAGGATCCAGGGTGAAAAAGGAGTGCGGTTGATGGATCGACGATGGCACTGGAGACTGCATTATAATTGTTTCATCGGTGTGGAATTTACGACCTGGCTACTGCAAAACTTCAAGGATATTGATAGTCGTGACGAGGCGGTTGAGTTCGGCAATGAGCTGATGAAGGAGGGTCTGTTTCAACACGTCGAAAAACGACACAATTTCCGCGACGGCAACTACTTTTACCAGATCTCAGCGGAATACCGTCTCACTCGCCCCGAGTCTCGAGGTGGCAGTTGGTTCCCCCAATTACGGGCAGACAAGTCCACGCCATCAACACCTGCGATCGGGAATATTAAAGATTCACCCTCAAGTCTCCGCACTCGTTCTGACAGTGCAGATGATCGAGTACCACCGACCCCAACCACGCCGTCCAAAGCCAAGAACAAAGTTGCCATTATGCTGTCAAAGTCCATCAAGTACGACGTGGATGCCCGCAAGCGATCGAATCGGGCAGAGGTAATTGACCTCCACTATGACCGGCTGCACAACCCTGAGAACTGTTTCCACATCGAGCTGAGCTGGATGAACACAACCCCCAAGTTAATTGAAGACACCGTACACAACTGGGCGTCGACAGCCGATAAGTTTGGCTTGAAACTGGTGCAGGTTCCCATCGCCGAAGCCTGCGCAATTGACCGAACGCAGCCATTCCGAAAGCCATACAAGGTCACACTTAAGACACCACCACCAAAGGGACCTCTCCACACAGTCTTCAACAACGCCTCATTTGCGCAGCCCGGCCCACCAGACCGCCTCTATTACCAAAAATGCATCCTGCGCAAATTCGACTTCGTGCTAGATTTCGAAGCTTGCACAGCATTCCCCGCGGATGTCGAGGTCTCCTTCTCCTGGGGTAAACCGGACTACAAATATCCGCAATTTATCCACCGAACAGGCAGCCTTCTTGCCCAAATCACCGACGAAGGCGACTTTCTCCTCTTAGCAAACCGTCTAGTCAGTACCCGGGGCGCAGCAAGTCGCGATGCGGGCCGTTACGAGCATCACACCCGAGACTTTCGAGGCCGCGCAGCAGCAACCCACGACCCACTGGAACGTATCTCACCGCGTTTATCCCCACTGACACGACCTCTCCACGACATCGGCAGTCCAATGCCCAACTCCAGCCCATCAAGCATCGACTCAGCAAATCTCTACCGAGCCCCAGAACACATCCTTAACGCGCTGCTCGAGTTCTGCAATGATACCGTTCAACTGGAGCAATTCTATAACGAATCGCACGCCCGTCCCGTTTCGACAAAGGTCGAACCCGCCACCCCTCATCATGTCATGGATACTTCCATTCCTTCTCTGGAATTACCTGCCAGCGTGGTTAGTCACCACATCTCTCCTCCGCCTGGTCTGCCGTCCCGAGTTACGAATGAACGCCGTGAGTCCCATGATGGATTGCAGTCGCCGGAACTTGTGCGTGCTCGGGCCCGCGGTGAGAGTTTGAGTTATACTCGTAGCCCCCGGAGTGGTACCTTGCGACCTCTGATCTAGGATACCGGATTCGCAAATGTCACTTTGAGCTGGGGTTGCCTTTTTTATTTTTATTGCTTGACTCAATACCCTGTACGCGATATCTTAAGTAAGCACCAGTAATTGGAGATGGTCGCATCTATTTGCATGCCGTGTAGTGCGACGGGAGAAGCAACAAAGTTTTCTATTCTATCACAGTATCGGATCCATAGTAGAATAGTAGAAGGCATATACACTGTCAAATGTTCCGATGCCCGCTAAATCCAGATCATGCTGGGCCTGTGAGCGTACTTTGGAGACTTCATACTCTGGAGTGTGTTCTGTTGGAGCATTGTTAGGAAGATTGGACTCGAGGTCATTCTGATTACTTCGTGTCGATCGGTCGTGGACCCACTTTGTGGGGTTTAGGTTCCTAGTAACGTAATCCACATGCGAGCTAGACACACAAGCGAGCTGGACGGCTACCCCACCCAACGCAGATATATATATATATATTTCAACAACCACCAATAATATTAGTTTGCACTATTCACAGTAACATTAGGGCATCTATTCCGATAATGCCCTGTATTCCGGCATTGACCACAGCGCCTGGATGGCCTCTGATTGGCCGATTCACCAACCTGCGGAGGTGCTGCATTGACTATTATATTGGCTTCCATTGCTTGTAATTCAATTTGTAGCTGCACCTGCGCCTCCTCCGCAGTTATTCCACCCTCGTAAGCTATTCTTTTATTAGGCAATGCCCGTTTTCGCTTCTGATAGGCGTTTTCAGCACGTAGGCGCTCATTTTCAGCATGTAATAATGTAGCTGAATGAATTGCCTGCTCAGCGCCCTTGACTAGCTGCTGTAGCTGCTGGGTAAGGTTATCTGGAGGTGTATATGAGCGTTGCCGTAGTAGTGTTTTGATTGAGGATGCCTGGCGCCGAATATCAACTGGCCGGCATGGTGTGTGAGGCACAAATTCGCGGCTGCTTGCACTACCTCTCGATGGTGGCGGAGTAGATGTATAAAGCTGAACATCAAGCTTATCAAGCACTCGCTGTGGAGAATAGGGTATAAGCCCTGCACCAGCGAAGCTACTAGCAATAACCATTGGCTTATACGCCTCTGTACGTGCCTGAGGATAGCAGGATAGAAAGTCAAGCTTATCAATATGAGTGACACTATGCCGGATCTTTGTTTGGATATGCTGGCCATATGATTGTTTGATAACTGCAAAACAGCCAATATCAAGAGGCTGAAGCAGATGAGATGAGTTTGCAGGCATACAGATTGGAATAATCTGGTTTTGCTGGCAAAGATCATCAAATTGAGGTGTTAAATGGCTCCCATGGCCATCCATCACTAGCATTATCCAGGCGCCATGCCGACGGTTTGTAGTATATGGAATGAAGTGTTGTTCAAGCCAATCCCGCCCAATTTGATCTGTAGTCCAACCATTACCACTGACCTCAAAGCGCCAGCTTCCTGGAATAGTAGAAAACCAGGCTTGGTTATATGTTTTCCCTTTGAAGATGATGGTTGGTGGTAGAGCATCCGATCGATTGATACACTCAATTGCTGTAACCCACTCTCGATTACCAGGTTGTAGGAGCTTGCGTTTCCCATAATATTCTCTGCTGGTGATAACCTTTGAAGTGCTTGTGAGCCCCATTGCGAAGCCAGTTTCATCAAAATTGTAGATATCATCATCATGAACGCCATACTCAGCAATCATTAGATTATAATGATCAAACCACTCCTGTATAAGCTTTGGATTCTCACATAGGGCACGTTGATAGGAATATCGGCGTGAGAAACGAGTTTTCAGGCCAGTAGTGCGTTTCACAAAGTTATATACCCAGTTAACACCGACTGACTGTGGTACCCGATCACCACGCTTGGATAGCAGAATATTAGCCATTTCTCGGACCATATCATAGCGAGGAGCCATTCCACGCTTATCCATAGACAGTATCCATTTATAAAGCGATTCTTCTTCCAATTCAGTCAATTTATGGCTGTTGGCGCGTGCAATTGGCCGATGAACTGCGCCCTTAACCCGGGTATGTAGCGTTGCGTGTGGTATATCAAATCGACGCGCTGCTTCACGAAGAGATGGAATTTCATCATTTTCCAACGCTTTTATAGCAAGTTGGATTCGGCCTTCCTGTTCTATCAAGTTTTGACGCGATTGAGTACGAACTGGTGGCATGGTGGATAGTTGAATAAGGGGGGTAGGAAAACGCGGTCGCGTTTTGGTGGGGCCGTCCAGCTCGCTTGTGTGTCTAGCTCGCATGTGGATTACGTTAGTTATTATCAAAATTCAATAAACACTATCGACCCTCACGAGATTCTATCAGCATGAACGAGACGCTCTACAACACCTACCCCATAAATTCAACCTACATTTTCTATCATCCACCACAAACATAACACACCAATCCAATCCAGCCCCGTTTCGCACCCTAGTCACCCACTAAAAACGCCACGAAAGCACGCATTTAGCCAAATCTCCCCCTTTAGCCAAAAGTTCTCTCGGCATCGCTGGTTGGTGGACGCGCGCAGCACCGCGGCCATGCCTACTTCAAATGTCGTTGGTACTCGCATTCTGAAAAGTGGATTGTTTGCCCCGCTCGTTCCACTGTGCAACGCATGCGCGAGAAGTACTTGACCCACGATCTGGTGATGTTTTCGGACAGCCCTCCGTGTCGAATTGGGATGTCGAGAGGGGAACAGAAGGACTTGTAAAACCAGGCTGCTTTCTTCTTTTTCTGTCTCTCATTCTTTTATTCTCGCTTCTTGAGTGTCTTGGTATTTCTCCGCGGCTGTGCGGGCTTCTGAATATCATTCCGACGACGATCTTTAAGTCACGATGAAGTTCACGGAGGGGATGTGGTGCTTGCGAGTGTGTTTTTCTTTTTTTCTTTTTTTTTTCGGCCGCAATATCTATCAAGAGTAGACATGCTGATTATATTGTTTAGGAAGGGGTTAATGTCGAGTGGATGAGCAATGTCGAGAGACTGCGTGTGCAGCAAGAGACGGTCGATCTGCTGCTGAACAAGTTCCAGAGACACAGAGGTGACACGTTGAACTCGCGTATGTATTTGTTTGTTGAATAAGTCTACACGATTTCGGATAAGCTGATGGGTTGATGGATTTATAGCGACTATCTCAGCAAAGATCACTTCGCCACTGGAAGGAATCATCGGTGTCAAACTCGTGCATTGGTAAGTCCTCCTCAAAACAGACAATTCAGTGCCAATCAGGAAAGAGAATCCTGAATTGAACGAGGGGAGTTATTAACTTTACCTAGGGCAGGAAATGTCGACAATGGCCCTCATTACACCCTTAACCAAGAGACCGGACACACCATAATCACTCAGAATCAAGATACGAAGAAACTCACCTATGCCAGCGGGCCTCTCTTCCTAGATGTCAATTCTAATCCTAATGAGCTTGACTTCGTCTTTCGCAACCAATCCAACAAAAAGCTCACGGGCCATTCGTTCCGCTCAATTGGGTACGTCCGCGATGCACGCAGCAGTAAATACGACACAGAAGACGGCATCTACGTCGAGAAGCAGGGACACATGCTCGCTGAGCTAGACCTGGGCGTCGGAGAAAAGGTTTACGGCCTAGGTGAGCGGTTCGGTCCTCTCGTCAAAAACGGACAAACGGTCGATATCTGGAATGAAGATGGAGGCACGAGCTCCGAGCTTGCATACAAGAATATCCCCTTCTACATATCGTCGAAGGGATACGGGGTATTCATCAACCACCCGGGGAAAGTGAGTCTGGAAGTCCAATCCGAGCGCACAACACGGGTCAATATCTCCGTTGCGGGCGAGGAAATCGAGTATTTTGTCGTTTTTGGAAATTCGCCCAAAGATGTGTTGCGGCGGTATACTGCTCTCACGGGCAAACCGGCACTCGTTCCGTCATGGAGTTATAATCTATGGCTTACGACGAGCTTTACCACGAATTATGATGAACAGACTGTTACGGGATTCTTGGATGGGTTTAAAGATCGGGATATTCCGCTGGGAGTGTTTCATTTTGACTGTTTCTGGATGAAATCATATCAATGGTGTGACTTTGATTTTGACGAGCAGATGTTTCCTGATGCGGCAGGATATTTGAAGAGATTGAAAGATCGTGGACTGCGGATTAGTGTGTGGATTAATCCGTATGTCGGGCAAGCGTCTCCTCTTTTCGAGGAAGGGAAGAAGAAAGGTTACTTTATCAAGGTGAGAACCTTCTTTTTCATAATATCCGGCAGAGTCATCTTAATTCTTCTGTTTGCTTCATACTAACACCATCCGCAGCGCACCGACGATTCAGTCTGGCAATGGGACTTCTGGCAAGCCGGCATGGCCGTCGTGGACTTCACCAATCCCGAAGCATGCACCTGGTACACCAAGCATCTAGAAAGACTCATGGACATGGGTGTAGACAGCTTCAAAACCGACTTCGCCGAGCGAATCCCAGTAAAGGGAATAAAATACCACGACAACTCTGACCCAAGCAGGATGCACAACTACTATGCCCTCCTGTACAACCGCATCGTCTACAACGCTTTAAACACCCGCGTCGGCACGAACCAAGGCCTCCTTTTCGCGCGCAGCACCGCACCTGGCGGTCAACAATTCCCCGTACACTGGGGCGGGGACTGTGAGAGCACCTTTGAAGCCATGGCTGAGTCTCTGCGCGGAGGATTGAGCCTCATGCTTAGCGGGTATATATTCTGGGCATCGGATATTGGTGGATTTGAAGGGACGCCGCCACCGGCGTTGTATAAGCGATGGGTGCAGTTTGGACTTTTATCTTCGCATTCGCGATTACACGGGTCCAGCTCTTTCCGTGTGCCATGGATTTATGGCGAGGATTGCTCGGATGTCTTGCGAGAGTGCGTGAAGCGGAAGATTCTGCTTACGCCGTATATCTTGCAAGAAGCTTTGCGTGGGCATAGAGAAGGTGTGCCTCTCATGAGGGCGCTTTTCCTTGAATTTCCGAAGGATTTGAATACGTATGCTGTTGATACACAGTATATATTTGGGTCGAATTTGATGGTTGCGCCTATCTTCTCTGAAGAGGGTGAGGTGACGTTTTATGTGCCTCGAGTTGAGGATGAGAATCAGGGTAAATGGGTGAGCTGGTTCGATTATTCGAAAACTTATGAGGGTGGCCGGTGGTATACCGAAACTCATGGTTTTGATACACTGCCCATTCTTGTTCGGCCTGGGACCGTGACAATCACGAACCCATCACTGAAGACACCCGATGATGCAGCTTTAGATGGGATTCAATTGTTGGTCAATGGTAAATTGGACAGCAAGACCTCGGTGGAGATTGTGAATCCCGGTCAAACGGGTGAAGTGTTGAAGACCATTCAAGTTTCCCCGGCTGCGGATGGAAAGACTGTCGAGATTGAAGGTCACGAAGCGAAGGTGATATACTTGCACTAGTGACCACTCTATGCGTGGTGAAAGATTTCAGAAACTGTTCTATTCTGCAAAACAAGTAGATAAAAACTCTAGTATTAAGATCAAAATGCAAGACCTGGTTGAAACAGGCGTCAAACGAAGACTTGGGTATCATAGACGAACAACGCAGCAATGTAAAGAAATGCGAACAAGGCAAGTGCCACAGTTCTCACTCGGAAAAAAATTAGGAGGGTAGGGGAAATAGCGCACAATAGACGCCGGAGAGAGATATAATATAGCTAGGACGATTCCATAGCAATGTGAAAGTGATCACCAGGCTTCTTCAACATCTAGAAGCCACTTTCGAATTCCTTGACGCAGGGTATTATCGGCGCCAGTTTGAGCTCGTCTGCGTTCACGGTCAGCAAGTCCCAGCTCGGTATCCACGTCTTCGCGGCAGTGTTCAGCAGTGACGATGCGAACAACTTCTTCCAGAGCCCCGAGCACCATTTTGCGGCATTCAGCACGGGGTACTTCGACAGGGGGTGGATCCTCTCCACGGGGGGTGGTCTGGCCGGTTTCGTCTCCTCGACGAGCACGGGAAGGCGACGGGGCACGGGAGTGTGCCAGTGAGGAATATCCACTGTGGCCAAGAACTCGCTCGACTGCATCAACCAGAATGCCATCGAGGTCCATGACTGGCTCCTCAATGAATCGGTCTTCCACGTAACTAGGATCGTGTCTGCCATTAAGGTGGTCATCGGGAGACTTGCTGTAGCCAAAAATGCCCGGGAACTGTGAAGTCGAAGAGGAGCGGTTGCCTGAATTGAGGGTACCGTTTGGGGATGGAGGGGTCTGACTCTGTGCATAATTGTGGCCCATGATGACCTTCCGCCTTAAACGAAGGCGTTTGACAGAGGATGACCGAGTGTCTGCAATCAAGGTAGTTGCCACATCAACCCAACGCTCTGAGCCATCCGTATCGAGGGATGAGGGAATGTAGGGCGAGGGTTCAGCTTGCATAGCACGCTTGATGTCTGCTTCCATAGACGCATAAGGTCGAACTGCTTGCAGAGAGAAATCTTCATGGAAACTTTTCAGCCAACCAGCAACATGAGAGCTGGGGCCATCGGGGGTCTCCTTCATGGCGCTTTGAAACCCGGAGCCGCTGCTGTGAGTGGATGGAATAGCATCGACACTGGTGACTGATGTCCGAGTCTTCTTCGGCGAGGCAATAGTAGAGTCACCAGAAGAGGACAGAGACAAGAAACCAGGTAGTGGGAGGTCAACATCCACCACTCCTTCGTCGGCCCGCACCGATAACTTCAGGGGAGACTCGCGAACTTGGCTTGTCAGAGATGATGGTTCCGGGGAATGTTCTTCGGATCCATGGGGCGCGGCAGTTGGGATTGAGATATTTCCACTCGGTGTTGATTCGGGACGATGTTCCGTTTCATCCTCAGTGACCTCCTTGACCATTTCGCTCAACGTAGGAGTACCACGGGTAACGGGGCCAGCAATAGTAGACACTGACTTTTTGCGGGCTTGAGACGGGGAGTAGTAATCCGTTCCATCGGTAGATGATTCCTGCCGGGAGCTCCACAAGCCAGAGAAGAGGCCACCCCAGCGGCCTCCGGCAGATGGAAGACTTCCGTTGGAGCTTAATACAGAGCTATCGCTTCGCTGTAGGTTCTTCAGCAAGTTCTCCGATGCCAGACTGTCATTGGCCTCCGCTCCACTGCGGTCAGGTCCTCTCTGGTTGGTACTACTCTGCTGCGATGTGAAATGAGGAACAGGGACGGTACTGCTCTGATTCGTCATCGAAATGGTTGCTCCACTGGTATTCTGGACGCGAGGATCTCTAATTTGAGGATTTGGACCCAGTGTTCGAATCGAACGAGCATCCGATCCCCTACGAGCAGATGGATGTTGTGTGGATGTATTCATGTCAACGCCCTCCGCCGATCTCTGGGCCGTATCTTGAGACGAGACGCTCATTGAACGCCTATGTTGACCATTCTCACCGGGGAAGCCTCGTTGGGCCCGAGTGCGTCGCTCAATAGCTCTCCGAAGAGATTCCTGACGAAGGACCGGCACCGCTGGGGGGCTTTGAGAAACGGCACGCATGGATGCCGAAGTTCCAGGACGAAGCGGTGAAGGCAATGGATCAAGTCGCTGCTTGGAAGGGAAGAATGCAGAAAGCAGGAAGATTAGACGACGGGCAGTCATCTTGTCCGGGCAAACGACCACGGTTCGGTGGGTGAGTATAATTTCGGAGTCCTGTTGCGCCTTTTGCTGCTGATTGTGGCGACGACGGTACCAATCCGGTCCAAGTGCATTAAGCCACTCTGTGTGGTTGCCCAGGAACGCGGTAAGAAGTACCAAGAAAAAGAAATTTGATTCTTTATCTCCAAGGCCCCGAACGATGGAACGGCCTTCCTCTCGCCACACGCCCCATCGACTCTGGCCAGTCATGACATATGGAGTCTGTAGGGCCATGCTGATGCGACGAGTACTGCGAATGGCCTCTTCCTTGAGATTTGAGTTCACTGAAAGTATATTGGCTGGGAGGTGGACGATAGTCTGGTTGGTCCGTTGCATATTTGGGGGTTTCGCAGGCTTCGGGTGCGAACCGGCGAGTGAATCCACTTTTCTTAAGAGGAAGAGGATTTCGTTCCTAGCAAGTCGCTCAAGGTGAGAAAGGGTACGGGTGATGACATCCCAATGATCAACAAGCAGATCTAAACGCTCGTCCAAGCTCGCGGGAGGGGAAGCAGCTGATAGGCTATCATCGAAAAGCACACCAGGCCAACGGTAGTCCGAATCCAGAGAACTAGATAGTCCAACCCGAGGGGAATCGAGGCCGAGGGTACTGAACCGAGATACTGGTCTTCCACCGTTGCGTGCCAGCAAGGGAATTTGGATAGTGATCGCAACTGCATACATAGGAGTCTTCTTCTCCTTGATTTTCTTCCGTTTTGCCACATCTGGAAAGGGGAAGCCCATTTCAGGAAGAGATTCCTGATAGATAGCATTGGCATAATCTTGCCGGTCGGCAGAAGCATCGGCGCCCTCGGGAAGGTTGACGCTGAACATTCGGGTCAATAGAACGGTCACCTTGGCAGGCGGCTTGCCATCCGGGCCTCGAGCTGCTCCCATCGGGCTTCCGGTAGTGTAAGCTCGGGCGATAGGACTTCGGCCAGCAGGGGACATGCTAGCTGGCATTCCAGGGTCCTCATCGGCTGAGATGATATGCATCTTGGTAGATGAACCTCGGTAGCTAAACGCGCTGCTTCCGAAAATGCAGTTGAGCAAGCCCGTGTCATTAGCATCAGGACCATGTCTTGTATTTCCGGGATCATGCAATGGGCCCCCTGGGGTGAGTGTAGAGCTACGGCCTCGAGCACGGGAGAAAGCGCCGGCGCTGGCCGTTGACGCTCGCCGGGCGCCAGCAGCAGTGGAAAGGGGACTCGATTCGACGACGGAGGATTGGGTAAGGAGATTTCGGCGTGTACCGCGAGATAGACTGGAGACAGCACGAGCATGTCTAGAACCGGTTGGGTCGACACCCTGCGAGTCGATGCCGAGACCCGTCGGGGGAGAATCGGATGAGGCACGTGTGTCCAACAGGATGCAAGCATCCCGGTCACCTAGAGCATTCTGTGCCACAATCACACGGAAATCCTTGTTTGGCTCCAATTCCATTCCCCCACGGTCATCGTAGGCACCAGTGGTCAAGGCATTGGGAGAATGAAAAGTCGTTTGGAGTGGGTATGCATGGGTATTGGAATGGCGGAGGAGGCTGGCATCGGGGAAGAGAAGGCCAGAGGTGTGTTCCTCCTCTGTCACTGATTCGAGAGGAGAGCTGTGATTTCGGGAGGAATAAGCAGCTGGATTCAGGCTTGAGGCAGCGGTGCTCAATAGTCGGCCCAACATGGTGAAATGCCACGGGGGAAGAACCCTGCGTTAGGAATGTACTGAGAAGCAGGGAAACGAAAACGGTCCGATCGAGAAACGCAGTGTAACGATGGGTATCAGACAGCTAGACGAGACTAGACTGCAAGTACCCATTGCTTAATTCAACTGAACAGCGACCATCATCGAATGATGGAGGGGGCGAGAATCTCTACAGGTGCTTGTGTGGGAGGGATGGAAGATCAGAGGAAAGTGGGATGAGCTGCAGCAGTGGGGCGTTGCAACTGGCAACTGGCGACAAGGAGACAATTGGCGGGGGCACCCCACAGTGAAGGCAGAAGAAACTTTGAAAAAAGAAACGAAGCAGCGACGACGGAGTTCTTGAATGGAGTGAATGGGAGTGGGGAGTTGGAGAGGGAGGTGGAGAGAGGCAAATGGGCGGTGAACAACGCCAACGGGGATGCCACATGATCTCAGCCTCATGGTGACACTGCATCCCCCAGGGGTTACGCGGTGAGTGAGAGTCAGAGTGAGAGTGATACGGAAGATACGGGGATTGTGATCTATACACTTCTCCTAATTAGAATTCCGAGTGAGGACGAGAGTGCTGTCTTACAGTGAGTAGAAACAAGTTTGTCACCACCCTTTGTTTATGGATAGCTTCTTGGTATCCAAACAGTTTTCTGACTTGGATTTTAGATGAGACTTTGAGGTGGTCATGTACCAAAGTACATTTCAGGGTAGCTACTGGGGTACCTAACTGGTAAAAATCAGGTTGAAGAAGATTCAACTTTGATGCTAGTTTACTACTGGGCAGTGGTACACCAGTACCTGCATCAATACATGAATCATCCATGTAATACTTATTTACTATATACTTATTCACATCATCGGAGTCACTCTCTAGGGGACAACTCTATTCAATGCCGCACATTGACCATCAGCAGGTGGAGAGAGATTGCGGCCAAGAAGCGGGTGGCTTCGGAGTGCTTGGTTTGAAGATCAGCTCGAATAAAAGGTCGGGCCCAGGGCCGCTCAGGCATCTACTCCACAAAATCGTGTCATAATATTGAGATTCTTGTTTAATCCCGTCTACGATAGACTTGTTTTCTCGAGGCACGGCCGAACGACTAAAAAGAAGCGCGAATTCTTGGCTATCCGTCAAAAGTGAGAGAAGGAGAGTACGTTAGACTTCCTACGGGTACAGCAGAAATTACAGCTTTGGATGTATGATCCATAGAACATCATTAAGAACTAACACAATTACACTGTATACTAATCCGATTTCAAATGGACTTAACCCTTCTTGGCACAGTACTAACAACCTTATACTCACGTGGACGGGTTACATCTATGTCGGGGCTGAAAAGGGAAATTCTGTCTTGCATCACTGTATTACCTAGTCTATGCAATAGTTCTATGTATTAAGCAACAGGGCGTCTATATAGTCAAATCAGTGTCCATTTATTATTACCCGATGTCTGCCAGTGGAAAGTTGATACCCACGGCCATGGGTATGCCGCAGCCTACTCTAGGGTAGTGAAGTACATTGATCTGAGTGACTCGGAGAGAGTGAGAGTTCTACGGCTACGCAGGCTGCATGCTCTGCAAAAGCAATCGCTAGGTTATGTGATATGTAATCTGTCCAACTTTTTATCGGGGGTAATCTCCATCGCGCCAATCAGCACCGGCGCCTTAAGCCTTCGACTGCCGCTTGACCTTGTCCACCAACCGTTTGAGGTCCTCAGACCCGGCCTCCTTCGATGCCTTCTTCTGCTTCTTCGAACTCTCCCGGCTATCGGCAATCACATCGGTCTCACCGTCATCTCGGTTACGTCGGCGTTTGCGGCCTTCGTCCAATAGGGCCTTCATACCAGAGGTAGCCTTGAATCGCGGGTTGGTGGGATCAATCGCAAACTCGTGGCTCTCGTACAGACGGGAAAATCGCGGATCGCTAACGTTGACATGGAAGTCATCGGGGACCGCGGCTGCTTCCTTCTTCTTGCCCTTGCCCTTCTTGCCCTTCCGCTTGGCCTGCTTCTCTGCTTTTTCAATCTCGTTCATGTCGAAGTGCTTGATATCCGCCTGCTTGTCGTCTACCATGAGGAGTTCCAGCTCAGCCCGTTGAGCAGCAGAGGCAGCTTCTTCGGCGGCACGCTCGTCACGCTTCTTGCGCTTCTCTTCTTTGCGGCGGGCCGTAGACTCGGCTTTACCAGAGGGGTCGTCGAAGAAGGGATCATTGAAGCCCATGTCTTCCTCTTCCTGGACAACCTCGGCCGGGGCAACGTTCTCTTCCTCCTTCTCGGAGGCAGCCGAAGCATCGGGGTCATCATCACGCTTGGCCTTTTGCTTCTCCTTGCGTCGCTTCTTACGCTCGCGTTCCTTCCGCACGTACTTGTCGAGAGTGCTCTCCTCAATCTCTGGCTCATTCTCGAAGATGGTATCTTTGCCGTGACCACCTGCCAGACCAGATGTGAATGTAACTTCCATCTCGCCGACTGGGCCAGCTGACTTGGAGCGCGTAGGCTCCGTGCTGAGACCCAGCAATGCCCGCATGCGCTGCCTCTCAGCATCCCGCTTGGAGAGCTTGTTGGATGTGCCTTCATTCGTAGTATTGTCCACAACCTCCACGCCGCCCTCTTCCTCGTCCTCGCTATCAGAGCTATCGCTGCCGAGGTATGCCTTCAGGTCGTTTTCATCAATGTCCTTTCGCGAGCCACGGAATGCGCGGGCCTGGGCATCTTTGCGAGACTTGTCATCCGCATCCCAGGTCAACTTCACCTTGCTGTGTTGGAGAGCATCGGTGACAAAGTCGTTAGGTTTGTAGCCATCGGGAATTCGGGAACATTGGTCTCGGGGCTTGTCATCGTCAAAATCGGTTTCGTCGGGGACAAAGCGGAGGTCGAAGAAATTGGCACTAGAGAGATACTCTGCGCCGTCAACAAGGTCGTAGACATGCTTGGCGACTTCCTTGGTGGAGAATTCAAGGATGGCGTAGTAGTAGCGGAGTCTCTCAAGCTGGTAGCGGCGTAATTGTGTAGAGTTGAACTCTTGGCCTTCGTCACTCTTAAGCATGGACTTCTTGATTTCTTCCTCTTCCTCGTCGGAGTCGAGCTCCTCCTCTTCATCCTCCTCCTCCTTTTTGGCGAAGATCTCTCTCGGGGGTCCTTCAATCTCTTCCTTTTCCATGCGTTCCTTTCCGAATTCACTTGGGTAGACTGCAACCTTCAGTACGCGGCCTCCAGTTGGGGCAAAGCTCGTGAAGACAGCCATAAGATCTTCAGCACGAATGTTATCCCAATCCAGATTGACGACTGCTATCCGGGTTGTTACCTCTCCAAGAGGCACATTGGCTTGCTGCTGGTCGGGGAATTCGATCTCCTCGTCCTCATTTTCCACCACTTCCACCTCTTCCTCCTCGCTGGAGCTTTCCTCTTCAGATGACGAATCCGAGAAGCCGCCACCACGAGCGGCGTCATAAGACCGATCTTCAACTCGTTTCAGCTCCTTCCGCACTTCATTGTCATCGTCGATGCTAACATCGTCTGCAACATCGTCCTCCTCTTCCTCATCGTCATCCTCTTCCAGGCGGTAAAGCTTCTTCAGCTGTTTCTTTGTATCGTCGCGTGCCAATTTCCGTCCGTATCGGTCCACAGCAGCATTGCGAGAGAAATCTTTATCATCGAGCATGTGCGCAAAGCGCTTGTCGAGTTTGACATGGGTCTGGCGCTTGCTGGGAAGTCGGTAGCGCGGATCGGTTTGAATGTTGGCAAATCGTGGGTCGGCTATAAGTTCCAATATGTCAGTCAATCATCATCCTCCCTGGTGACATCTGCATTGTGAAATTGGGGTCGCTATGGCACGTACTAATCACCGGACCGGCTTCGCCTTTGGCTTTGCCAGCCTTCTTCGACTTTTTCTTGTCTTGCCCTGCCATTGTGGTTTGCGCCTGTATATTCAAAATACAAAGCGAACACAAAATGACAAAGTCCTAAAGACCAGATATTGGATGTCAATCGCTTGGATGGGGAGAAGTGATCGACTGGGTGCGCGGACAAATTTCTTATTCTGCCGGTAATTTCTAAGGCGGTGATGCACGTGTGGTTCCGCCCAAAACGGAAAGAGAGCGTTGCAGGCAGGCAGACTATACAGTCACTCCGCCACGATTCGACGAGAAACAAATAGTAATTACATAGTTGTATTCGAATCGAAGCAAGGTCAGAAAATATTCTTAATTTAAAACATATATGCAACGTGCGTTTATGTACTTCGTTATCTAGGAGCATCTTATGTACTCAAGCAATAAAGTATACTATACTAGCACCCAAAGTAGCGTTTCTCCATCCATCGCGGCTCACCTTCATCCTCGATACGGCCAACGACAACCGTGATCTTGGGATATACCGCCGTCAATCGCTTCAGTCCTGTTTCTCCAGCAGCACAAGTGACAAAAACGATGCGCTCCTCCTGTACCCCGTAGTCAATCAACACCCGAACAGCCATCAGTGCAGCTCCACCACTAGTCATCTGCGGGTCCAGGAGCATGACCATAGAATGGTTTTCGATTCCTGGCTGGACCTTCAGATAGTGAAGCTCTGGCTCGCCGCTGTTTTCGACTGTCTGGATCAAAAGCCGACCGGTGATGCAATCTGGGATGGTTCGCTTCAAGGCGGTTTCCAAGCAAGAGCCACCGCGTAGAATTGCAACCGCGGACACGGTGCCATGGGGGTTCAATCCCAGGTACTTGTTACCCTGTGGAGTCTCCACGGTAGTCGGAACATAAGGCGACATGTCCAGGGCCCTGGAGGAGTCACTAGTTAGAAAACTGATGATAAGAATGGAGTAGGTCGGGTGCATACTTTTCGATCAGAATTGAGGCAAGTCTGTCAAAGTAAAAGACGAAATCATCTTGCGGGGTTTCGGGGGTTTGCAGGATGGTGTTCATTCCTAGGAATTGAGGGGTCGAAGGCATCACATATACGTTCGGTGGCAGTTCCACCTTGGCGGCAATAAGCCCGAGGTTACGGAGTACATCAGTGTGCTTTTCCGACTTCTCTTGGAGCTTTCGTTGGATGTGTTTGACCACCATATCTGGACGAGTTAGGATTAAAGCAAGGGCATGGAAGATATTCATGAGACGACTTACCAATCGCGGTCAAGTTTTCAATTCCACGGGGAATAATGATATCTGGTGAAGCTGTTAGTGATAACAGGACATTTAAAGACAGAGATAATCCAACTCATACCCGAAACCTGCCGTTGAGGGTCCACGTATTTGGTGTACGACGGCTTGACGTATGTGAACCACTGCTTGATGATGCCCTCGATATCACGCCCTCGTTCGCGAACATCGCGGAGGACTAAGCATTCTCAGGTCAGTTATTACCATGGCAGATAGAGTATGAAGGACCTACTGCGGCGACCCAAGCAGACATCCATATCGGCCTCTACGAAGATCTAGGCGGGGGATTAGCCTCGGCTTAATTGTAAAAGCAAGCATCCAACACACCTTGACATCGAGCAGCTCAAGGATTCGAGGGTCATGAAGCGCCAGAATGCCATCAAAGACCAGCACACGCGGCGAATACAAGGTTGTGGTCTGAGGCTGACGCTGGTGCTCGGCAAACGAGTAGACTGGAATATGTGCTTTCTTGCTGGCGACATATTCTGGTCAGGTCAACCGGAACAATAGATTCGACTACACCCCTAACTCACCCTTTCTTCAAGTCCCGAAGGGTTTCGACCAGAATATCGAAATCAAGGGACTCTGGACAGTCGAAATCATATTCATTTGCATGGGCTTTGCGATGTTCCTCGGGACTCAACGACTTGTAGAACGAATCCTACGGCCCGACTGCATGTTAGAAGAGCGACCTTTTTCCGATGAAATAAACAGGAAGACGCAAAGAAATTCCAATGTCATACCATCGAGAGAATAACCACCCAAGGCAGATTCAGGGACTTGACGATCTCTATGGCCACGGAGGTTTTACCGGAGCCAGAGCTCCCCGCGATACCGATGATGCTTAGGTCCTGCCATGGCGGGGCGTAGTCCACTCCCTGGGTAAGCGAATGAAAGGGTGAGATTGATTCCATGGCCCCTTCGCACCATCGGACGTGGGACGCAATGGAGATGTTTCAAGGCAAGGCAAGCTCCGAGTCGAGCTTGAAGGCATTCGAATGCGGTTAGCGCGGGCCCCGTTCGCTTGGCCGGCATGACTAAGCCGCAGAAAGTCTTTTCCTTTTTAAAGCACGCCCAGTCCAACTTTTCATCTTTCCGCTTCTGCAGGGCCTTTCCCACCTTCAGCGTTCTGCCTTTCCTCCATGGCCGTCGTCTCCCGGGCCGCCCTTGAGCTTCACGCATAGCTTGCACACTCCCTCGCAGCAGCTGTTGACCAGCATGTCTGCTAATCTTGTATGATGCCCGGCGTCTACTCGACCGTGGTTTGGCTGGGTCTTTTAACACCGCACAGATGTCTCGTACTCCCTCGACGGCCACGCCGACATGGCACCAGTTCGAGCGGAAGGTCGACGAGGTTAAACCATCCAAAACGTGAGTCGCCCTCCTCCCATCCCGGCATCGAGCCTCTGCCTCTCGGGCTTTCTCCCGAGTCTACCTGCCCATTCACATGATGCACCTTGAAATCAAGTTGGGAATCTCTCTGAAAAATGCTGAGGAGAACATAATTGACTTGTCTATCTGATCTACTTGCCCCCAATTCTACTCTGCTGCCAGACCACCCATATCTTGGCCAACAGTTGCTAATAGCAATCTGCAGTGACATAAACTACTTGGTCATGGACTACCTCATCACCAACGGATACCCCAGCGCCGCGAATAAATTTGCGGTGGAGGCCAACATCCAACTCCGGACGGATCTTGATTCGATTCAGGAACGAGTTGAGATACGAACCGCCATCCACTCGGGCAACATCAACTTGGCGATCGAAAAGATCAATGAGCTTAACCCTCAGGTAAGACTATCCTGCCTCTCCACCAGCACTATCACAATTCCCCCTTCTCTCTTTTGCTATGATTATATTTCGTTTCATGCACCACTCCTACACACCCTCCGGGGAGTTGCGGAAAAACAAACATCTTCAGTCCTCAGTATGAGCAAAATCCACACATCTCATCTCTTAACACCGACGCACAAACTTCTTTCAAAATGCAAGGCTAACGAGATGAAACAGATTCTGGATGAAAACCAATCACTCCACTTCGCCCTGCTGCGTCTGCAATTGATTGAACTAATCCGCACCTGCACAACCACTCCAAACGGCGACATCAGCCCAGCGCTGGAATTTGCAACGTCCCAACTAGCCCCGCGAGCCCCAACAAACCCCCAGTTCCTTGAGGACTTGGAGCGGACTCTCGCACTCCTGATTTTCCCCAGTGACAACCTGGCACCTGGTCTAGCCTCCCTCCTAGATCCCAGTCTACGTAAGGACATCGCAACGCGAGTCAACGAGGCAATTCTCGAAAACCAGGGCGCTCGTAAAGAAGCGCGCCTGCGTGGCCTCGTCAAGCTTCGCGCTTTCGCTGAGAACAAAGCCCGCGAAGCTAAGAAGGATATCCCTGATAAACTGGATATTGGCCTGATCAACGAGACTCACGACAGCAACACCCGTAATAACAATGCCAATAATGGCTCTCGCAATGGTGCTGGTGACACCGTCATGGCCAATAATGGCGATGTCGAGCCTATGATTTCATGATGATCTTGATGCCTCTTCCCTGATGGCCGGTCGGCCGAGGCCATTTCATCTTTTCCTCTCTACTTTCCCTTCTAACTGCACAGTCTGCTTCTTGCTTGTGGTTTCTTAGCGCGGCGCTTTGGAGCACGAACATGTTTTGATAGTTTCGATAATCTTCAATTTTCGATTCTGGGGTCTTCAAATTACCAACTTCTACAATACAATTCTGGAAGCACAGTTTTCCTACTAAAAGGTCCTTACTTCCTGAGTTGCTTTTCGAAGCTATAGTACAATGCCTAGCTAGTCACAGGGTACGTAGCTCTGTATCACTACGAAACATCCACATCCCGCCCTTTCCCCCCAGTCGGGCACCCATCTGCCAGGGGGCAGTGAAACCCCTACATGTACTAGAGTACTACTCTACTGGATGCCTTGAGATCTAATTGACCAAACTGTTCATCTACCACATCCTTGAAGTGTTGATCCTGAATGCAAGGCGAGTCACAGAAATCAACCTCGGAAGCTTCCAAGGTTAGCTTTAATGTGCCACAGATAAGCTGCATCCGACAATATATATCTTACTACTAGTAGTACCACCTAGGTAGCAGCGTCTCACTCGGATTGAATTTACTATCGCCACGGTATATTCTCCAAGCTCTTATTCTTATTCAAGTCTAAGCCAACCTTGATGTAGCTAATAAACACAGGCCAAATGCATGCCATGAACAGTTAAAGAAAAAAGTTGACGTGTACATATTACACAGCAACCGGACGAAGCTAATAACAGCATATCCACCACGAGTCGCTTAGTCCGTAAATGTAAATGCAAGATCTTCAAGTTTGTGAGCTAGTAAATATGAAAGAAATGGAGTAGGGAATGGGTCGAGCATCGAGCTAAACTTGAAACCACTCAGCATGGGCGTGGCAGAATGAATGCAGAGTATGGAGGGGAGACCTAAACCATTTTAGAAGCTCATAAGATCTGATCAAAGAAATTAGTACCTGCTTGCAAATGGGAAAACCTAAGGAAGGCGAGAAAAGAGCGAAAAGACACGAAACGGAATGAAACATACCTCTTCCAAACAAAGCCCGCTTACCCCAATCCATAGCCAACATACAGCGAGTACGGAAGCTAACACTCTCAGCGAAGTAAATACTCCGCCAGAGATACATAGCAATAACACCACCACTAAAGCTCAAACCACCGAAATCAAAGATAGCCGCATTACTAATATACGCCAGACTACCGAGATGCTGATACTTGAAAGCACGGTAAACGGCCTCATCCAGATCTCCATAATCAATCTGATTAGCCTTAAGACCCGGCAGGGACGAAGCAATCTTCGTCAACTTAGTACCCAGGTAGACACCCTGCTGATTAGCGCGCTGGGCGGTAGCAGGAAGGGAGGTGAGCTTTGTATCGATTTGGTGGAGGAGTTCGGAGAGTTCGCCATAGTCAAGGGTTCCGGAGTGGTCTATATCGTATACTTCGAAGAGACGGTCCACACGACGAAGATGGCTAGAAGCTTGTGGGAAGCGCTTTTTCACTTTTTTTGCGACGTCTCGCCAATCTGAGAAGGTGAGGTGGACTTTTTCGGGGTCTCGGCCTTTTTCCCAGGCGATTGTTCGGAGGAAACGGATTATGTTTTCGGCGACGTTGTTTTGGACTGTTGAGCAGTCACCGATGGCGTAGACGTCACCCAGTGGTGCGCCGATTAGGCGAAGGTGGGAATCGGTTTCGAGGGCGTGTTTGTTGTTTTGTCCTTCCAGTTTGTTCGAGAGGGTTTCGCAGATTTCGGCACGGGCTTAGGAATTACATTAGTTTATTCAGAAGGTGAACTTGTCCGGGAGATCAAAACTTACAGACACCAGTCGACCATAGACAGAACGCGGTGGGAATTTCTTTGACAATAGTCTTTCCGTCTTCAACTTGGGTGAAAAGAACCTTGTCCTTTTGTACCTCCTTGACGCGGGCGTTGGTCAGGACCTCGACACCATCACGGGCAAAGCGGCCCTCGGCGTACTTCGAGAGTGCCTCGTCGTAAGTGTTCAGGATATGAGTGCGACTCTGAATGATGTGAACGGAGATCTCATTTCGAACAATGCGCGGGAAAGAGTGCAACAAGTCCTCGTTCAACAGGTCGAATAACTCAGCAGCGAACTCAACACCAGTAGGTCCACCACCGCAAATCACGAAAGAAAGCAAACGTCGGCGCTCCTGGTCAGTGGTAGTAGGCAAACAAGCCAATTCCATGTTCTCCAGCACTTTGTTCTTAATCTGGCGGGCATCGTCGATAGTCTTCAAGAAATTGCAGTTCTGCAATCCCTTAACACCGTGCGGATTCGTTACACATCCAACGCCAATAACAAGCTTGTCATAAGGAAGGTAGAAATTCTTCTTATTACCATCCTGATCAACCTGCGAAACCTCCACAAGCTTCTCAGAGAACTCCACATCCGTCGCAGACGCCTTCAAGAAATGACCATTCACACGGTCAATAATCCGGCGCACAGGCTCAACAAGTGATCGAAGACCCAAAGTTCCCACCGTAGCAGATGGCAGCATTGGAGTAAATAGGAAATAATTGGTCGGCGAAACAACAGTAACATGATAATCACCGGGATTCAAGTTCTTAAGCAGAGCAATGCTTCCCCAACCAGTTCCCAGAATCACAAGACGAGGTTTATCCTTTTGTTCAATCATCGCCTCGGAATCATAATCACCAACCAGGAAATCCGCAATAGGTAGATTCTTCGGACCACCACGGCGGGGGTTGAGAGCTAGTTCCGAAACAGGGATATCTTCCGCAGAAGGCGATTCGCGGTAAGTACTAGCATCGTAGACAAAGAAAGCTGCAACGAAGACTCCAGAAGCGATGACGAAAAAGCCACAGTAAGAGAAAATCTTCGACAACGTCCGGAAAACCTTTGAATGATTCTTTGGAGCTACCGCAGCAGCGGCAGCAGCTGCAGCAGTGGGGGCGTCGGATTTAAAGCGTACCGGGATCGCGACTTTCGAGATCGGGCCAGGGCCAAAGGCATGTCGCACCGGACGACGGGTGGTCGTGTTGGTTGTGTGAAGGGATCGCGAAAGAGGAATTCTAGCAATAGACGATCTAGAAGTATTCAGTTGAGCCGAAAGGGTCCCAATTGCCCTCAGCGCGGGGCCGTCCGGACGATTCCGGAGAAAGGCCGCGCTCATGCTGGACCTGGACCTGGACTGCAGGAAGCAGCTGGAGCTGGAGCTGGGAAGAGCGGAGATCAACGGGGTTGCCAAGGAAATTAAGGCAGATCACACAGCCCACCCCTATACAGGCGAAAGGGCAAAACGAAACGAGTGACAGCAGGAAGCAGAAGTAACTGGAAACAAGAAAAGTGTGTCCCAAGAAAAGCTGAGAGGAGAAAATACGCCAGGGAGGGTCGCGGACATCGCGGTGCCAGTTTGGGCGCCGACGTCATGGGATCACGTGGCACGGAAACCGGCACACCGAAGGCGGATCAGTGGACAGTGAATAGTTAGTTACCTTGGATATGTGAATAAGTGATGTGAATAGTCAGTTACTTTGATACGGGTGGATAGGACAGGTAAGTAGTGCGATAATTCTATTATATACATCAATGGAAATAAGGTGAGCTCGAGGAAATCCGGCCTGTCAGCTCCACAGAAGCAAAGAACTTCCCCCCAGACGCGCCGCGCCGCATGATGCATAAAAAAAAGGAAAAGAAAAAAAAAGAGGTATCACATCCACCAGCCCAAGCCCTAGCCCTAGCCCCGGTCTTGAAAGCAAAATTGCTCCTCATAAATACCCCTGTATAAAAGAAGAGAGATCAACGCCAGCCTCGCCTAAGATGCAGAATTGGAAAACGAAATGAAAAGAAAAGGGAAGAAAAAGAAAAGGGGGATTAGATCGCAGGATCATCGAGTGGTTGAATTCATGACCAACCCATCAATCCCAAGCCTCATCAGGATCATTACTGGATGTTTTCTTGCCAACAGAGCCCTTCCGACTCTTCGGCCGCTTATTGATTCCAGTACTGGAAACAGAACTCTTGCGCTTCGGAGGCCGAGGTCCAGCCAACATATCATCGACTTCACCAATAGCATCCAGGTCTCCATCAGCATCATCACCGCGATCCACTTTGAATTCCTCATCGATAGCGAGCAGAGTTGAGAATTCGCGGCATTTCGCCAACATGGCATCTTGGCTGTTAAGTGAAGCCATATTTGTTGCAATGGCTTCCCAAAATTTGTCGCCGGTCACGCCGTGGATCTTGCTCGCTGTTTTGTTGAGCTCTTTCGCCGCTGGTTTGCTTTCCTTGTCTTTTGTGTGGGAATTGATATTGTATAGACGCCGCAGGTAGGTTCGTGCTTCCCAGAGCATTGATAGGGAGGCGGCGGCCGTCGCTAAGACCCGTAGAGTTGCCGGGTCGACTTGCTGTGGCATACTTGTTGGCATCGGGATCTCCGTAGCAAGACCCATCATTCCAGATGGGGTCTCAATCATTGGTGGACCGATAGGACTAGGGAAGATGTCCATTTCGATGGCATGGGCCACGACAGTTCCGGTCGAGGAAACAATGCGCTCCATAGCCTCGATGGTGGGCACCAACTCGGCCAACTGGCCATAATCAAAGAAAGCTAGATTTTGAGAGATGAAGCGGGACAACAAGAGATGCTCTGGTGGGTCCCCGCTAGCATCGAGTTTCTTCAATTCAAAGTTGACTTTGGAGCACAGGTTCGAGAGGAATTTCTTCTGGTACTTGCTGTTGCTGATTTTGACGATGTCGAACAATGGAGCCAGCTTCGCCACATAAGGCCGCGGCGTTGCACCATTTGAGTCACCCACAATGTCGCGTTGATAGTAAAAGGCTTCTTGAATGGCTCGCATGTACTCTCGCTCAAACATAGATTCGTATTGCGAATGCAGCATTTTGTGAGTATCAAATGCCACCTTCGCAATCGCCGGCACAATTGAGGTTTCCAACGAAACAAGAACCCCTGCACATTCCTTTGGATGCACAAGTCCCTGTCGATTGATGCTGGCAATGAGTTCGATGGCGGTGAGAGCGTAAGTGTCTTGTCGTGATTGCGCCACCTTCAGCATGTTTTTGAGGAAATGTTGGGCGATCAGCGCAGCAGCACCATCATTGTCGCTAGCTTTTAGCGATCCTCCCAGCCGAGTAGAATCCTCCTCAGCAGCGGTCTCAGCGGCTGGCATAACCGCCTTCTCAGATCTACCCTCGTGAATAGCAAAGAAATCCGCAAACGAGCGAAGCACAATGTTTTGTAGGCCGGGAACGTCTTCCTTAAAGACTTGAGCAAAGGTCTTCCGCGTAGGCTCTCGGCCAAACTGACCAGGCCAAGATTGACAGATAGAACCCAAACTTTCCAGACTCATAACTCGCAGCTCGAAAGGCTGATAGGAAAATGTGAAGGGGAGAATGAAATCAACCATCAAGTCGGCCACGGTATTTCCAGACGAAATCGGGAAAGATTTCTTGAAGTGAGAAAAGTATTCTTCAAGATCACAATGTCGCCCCACGCAACCCGCGATTCGAATATAGCTCTTGGCACGAGCCAAAATTCCCGCATTTGCTTCTGACGACAGGTCCTTGATACCCTTGTACTGCTGCAATGGCTTGAGGACCGATACCGTCAGCTTCACCAGTCGGTCCGTGTTTTGGAGAACGGTGTTGATGGTCCAAAGACAAGCCATGACTTCGTTCAGCTCTGCGCGGGAAAGCTTCGCGACACTCTTGAAGAGGTCATTTTGAACTTCTTTGAGAAGGGTGTTATGTGCAGACGAGAGATGTGGCAAAACACAGCGATAGATGACCACAACCGAACGGAAAATGAAAAGGTCGTCTGCGGTCGAAAGGTGGCCAATGTAGGGATGCAATGCCTCTAACTGGTCTGGGCTGAACAAATTGGCATTGGCCTTTGCAAAGACAGTGATCGTCTGGAGGAGAGCCTGCTGAAATTCCTTGCCCGATGCATCTGCATCCTCAACAAGCCGTTGGAACATGATTGCCACCATGGATTTGCAGACCTTGAAGTTCAAAGATGCCGGCTTGGACTTATCGGAGAGCACGGCTCTCAAACAAGTGCTGAGAGAGTCCAGGGCAGTATCGCTGCGTTGAACGAGGCTCACAATTAAGCCGACCTGTTCCCCAAGAGCCATCTTGAGTTTCGGCCCATCAGAGGTGGAATCAATTGATTCGTGGAATGGAATCAGCCAAATCTCTTCGAATGTCTGACGTGCTAAGGTCGCCACACTTTCTTCATGATCAGCGGTGCGCTGAAGGAAACTGTCAAGTATAGCCAGCTTCAACTCATGGCGAGTGGTTTTGTGGTAACGATCCTTCAGCAGACCAATGCAGCGTTTACGTACACCAGCAGTCTGGTCAGCGGCGCATGCAAGAATACTTCGGCATCCTTCCTCTTCCAACTTCGGTTTCAGGCCAATACATTTAGCAATCAAAGACAATGCAGAGTCGCGGACCATAGGTGAAGCATCCGTCGTGCAGCGAAGAATGACCCGCATGACTGAAGCGTCTCGGTCAAGAAGGTTCGGATCTTTCTCAAGCATGTAGATAACGCTCTTCAAACTCCGGCTACGGACCTTGGCCTGGTCGCTAGCTATTGAATTGAGCAGCACTTTCAATATGGTGTCAAATGCTTTGCCAAAGCTTGAGGTCAAGACCGTAAGAATGTAGGCAAACCTGCCTTGAACATTCGAAATGGCATCGAATTGTCTGTGAGTTTCCATCCAGCGCGAATCAGAAAATGATCTAGACAGAAGGACCACCAGGTCATCAGTCATTTCGTCGTGTGCCAATTCTTCGTTGTCTTCCGCGTTATAATAGAGAGTGCAGACGGTCTTGGCCCACTGGGCCAGGTAAAAGCCCCGTGCACTTGTCAGTTGCGAATTGTCGGAATTTCTGTTTTGCGAAAGATACTCCAGGGCCATTCTGTACGGCCCACTTGGAGCAACAAGATCTTGAGGGTGGAGGGCGCGAGAAGTAAAGTCCTCGAACTGTTGTTTGAGGTAATCAGTGAGATCGTTGTCAGAATCGTCCAAGGCGGGAAGCATATGCTGAGCGGTAGCTATCAAGTCGGAAATGGCAGAGCCCATCCATCCAAGGAGCTCGAGAGCCATGCTTTTGGCTGTGGCCGGACTCTTGTCAAGATCTGCGATGCCCACCATGTGTGATGCCATTATCCGAAGGAGAAGCTCAGCAGCCGGCCAATCAGTTGATCCAAGCACGTTGATCAAATCTTCAGTGAAAAGATCAAGAATGTTGCGATAAGGTTGATCGCCGCTTTTTGTTGAGGTCATGGCGCGCTGGACAATAAACTTCACGATGTATTGCGCGCTGCGCGAAGCATTGTCGTATAACCGGTTGACCTTGCCGGCCAAGCGTTCCAAAGACTCATCCAGCTCATCGTCGTCATCCGTGTTCCCATCCCTGGCTCCGTTGTCATCTCCCATAGATTCGTCATCTTCGCCGTTGCCCTGTGCTTGAAGTCGTCGCTTAGCCTTCGATGCGCGGGGAACTTCCAAAGCCGTGGTCTGAACGAGCTGAAGGACCAAAGCAGTGAGAAGCTGGATACTTTTACCATCTGCAAGCTTGAACTGCCTGGCACTTTGACGCGTAGAGGGAAGCTTTTCAAGTGAGACCAGGATTTCGTCTAAGATGAAGGGGCGCTGGTCGGGGTATCTGGAGAAGATTTTTGCAAGCACGTCCATCGCACCACGCCTTGCAGGTTCATACTTTTGATAACCCAGGGCGGAATCTTTATCGTTATGTGCATTCTCCACGAAGATAAGTTTAGTAGCAAAGAACTCAGCAGCTGTGATTGTGCCTTCAGAGACTTCAATTCGGGACAAAAAGTCCGCAAATAGAGTAAGCACCTTCTTGCTTTGATGTATGAGACTTCCGATGATGCGTTTTTGCGCTGAGAAAAAACCAAAACGCTCTGTGTCTTTGCCATTGGAGCGTGCTTCCACGGCGGGAATTATGCAATTGTCAAAGGCCTGGTTCAGCACATTCGGAATGGCTTCAATGAGGTCTTCGGGGCAGAGATCGCGTTCCGTCAGCCGTCCAGACATTGTCTGCAAAAGGGTACCAATTGCAAACATGGCATTCAGCACATCATCCACCTTTCTAAGCCACTCATGTGCTTCGGATTCATTAGATGGGTCGTTCAAGCTCAGATCCGGGGCCTGGGAAGCAATAATAGCCTTCTCGCAGAGTTTCTGGGCGCGGTTGAGATAGTCCGATGGGATATCCGACAACCTGTCAAAGCCAGCCACCTTCCGAATAGCTTTCTGAATGCGGCTATGAGCATCAGAGGACAGAACAAGACCATGCACCTCTAACGATCTTGTGTTCACGAAAGTCGGGTTTGGTCTGTCGGAAGTAGGAGCAACAGTCACATCTGGATCGATCTGATCTTCGGCCTCGAAGACTTCCAAAAGAAGATCTTGGAGTTTGAGGAGGGCGTCATCCGCTTCAGCCTTTTGATCCCTCAGCCGGACGGCTGACGTTTCCACATCGTGACTCCTCTTTTGCTTCATATGGGGTGATTGAGCAGATTGATGAGGCGAAGGTTTCACCGGAATCACCACAGACACTCCACTCGAAGAGTGACTTGGTGGTGTAAAGGCTGGTGGTTTCGAGTGATTCTGCACGGGTGTCTGCTGAATCCGATCCGGAATCACCTTTGAGACGGGTTTCTGCTTTTCGGCTTTGACTTTTGGTGTGGATGTCTCGGGATCTGTATTTGGTTAGTGAAATTGGCTCATTAAGCTCCAACCCCGTTGGTTCTCACATCTGAAGGCTATATCGGTCGAGTCCAGCATCATCTTGGCAAATGAGCCTAGTCCACTGCGACTGGAATGGGGGACATCGGGGGTACCCGAACTGAAGTGTTGGTTGCGAGTGAGAGCCGGAGGAAGCTTGAACTTGCTACGGGAACGAGGCCATATGAGCACAAATTCAAATCTACCCAAAGATTCAAAGAGAGAAACTTACAATTCCGTCAACTGGTCCCCATCCAGCAATTGCTGAAGATATTCACGGGAGGTTTCCAGACGACTTGACTCATCCTGACCGGACTGTATCTCGGCGTCCAGTTCTCTCAGGGTGTTGCGACCAGCTTGAAGCACGTGGTTTATGGAGGTGGTATTGGACGGACGGCCGACATCAGGGTGAATGATGCAGTCTGCAGTGATCCAAGCATTAGACTCGGGTTCTTTGGGCGGTATGTATGGGAATTGGGGGTTGACTGACCGACGCCAAAGATAGGCGCGCTAGACATGGATGAGTACTGTAGGGCCTCATCCACCGACAACGACCGGGATTGCTGCAAGGACATGTTGGGCCCGGATTGTTGCAGGGACTGCAGGTGCTGCAAGTGCGAACGTGGATGAGGGTTGACGACGACCTGCACCGGCGGGCGGCCATTCTGGTCCATCACGGAGTTGACGGAGTTGCTGCTGCTGATGGCTTTGCTCGAAAAGGGAAGGCGCTAGTGGAGGAGCCCTGCTCGCGACATGGCAGGTGCAACTGGGGCATCTAGGCCATTCTCGGTTCCTTCTATTGTAAGACAGTGTGGTATTCGGAGGAAGAAGTAAGAGTGAGCACCCTAGAGGTTGTCGTCCTGATAACCTTGGGAACCATCATCTTGAGGTCTACGGTCCATCGATCTGCCGCGTCCCACCGCCTGGGTATCGCGAGTGGCCCGTGCGATAAAAAAAAAGTGTCTCCGGATTGGCTTGACTTTGGTTTTACTTTGTCTTCTAGTAGAGTCGGGCCTTGCAGCTCTTTCTCATTCAATCAATCATGTCGGTCATCGGTTCCCTGATTTTCTGCACGGATTGCGGCAACCTGCTGCGCGAATCCACCGGAGATGCCAATGCGATTCTACACTGCGATATCTGCGGGACTCGGAACAAAGGTGGGTGTGCCTTATTCAATCCTAAAAGGGCCTTTCACCTGGATGCCCCCCGGGTCTAACACTTCCATAGATACCGTCGCTCAAACCATTGTCTCCGAATCAAAGCCTTCCGCTTTCCCCTCCGCATTGAGGGCCAAGCGTTCCGCCGTCCAGACTCTCTCCGCCGAGGACCGCAAGACCGAAGCTATCACAGACAAAACCTGCGAACGCTGTGGCCGGACACAGATGTTCTTCACTACCGTCCAATTGCGCAGTGCTGACGAAGGTAGTACTGTCTTCTTCCGCTGTGTCTGTGGTTACAAGTATGTCCATGCCATCCCCCACTTCGCGACCAACTTTCTTGGAGGCCAGTTTCTAACCGCCACTCTTACAGGGAAACTCAAAACAACTGAGCAAAAGCCAAAAAAAAGGGAGAGGAAAAAAGGAAAAGGTGTACAAATTTGGGGAATGGGTTCTATGTTTGGACTGTATAACAGAGAGTATCAAAGTAACGACGTCACGACTTTTTTTTTTCTTTCAAATCCATCAATTCATCCCGATTTTTGTTTCCTTCATGCGGCAGGAACTGCAGTTGCAGCTTCTTCCGGAATTAAAGCATATTCAGTCTCGCCATTCTTTTCAAACTCCGCCATGTCAAGAGCCACAATCACACTATCGCGCACGACCTGTTCCGGGTCATTCAAGAACTTCTTTAAAGTATCCTCGACACCCTCCTCGTCACCCAGACTACCCAGAGCCTCAGCAGCCTCGTGACGAACCATACCCTCCTCTTTGGTGTTGCTCAGACAAGTTGTAAGGCAAGGGATGGATGCTGGGTGGCAGAGCTGTCCGAAGACGAATGCGATCTCGTGGCGGAATAGAGCAGAGGGGTCATTCAGGCCCTTGGAAAGCGCGTTGATGGCATCAACGGCGGTGGGAAGGTCGGGGGGAGATGCGAGGTCCCGGAGACCGAACATGGCACGGTATCTTTGGAAGAGAGGGAGTTTGGTATCGAGTAGTGTCTTCTCCAGGTCGGGGATGCAGGGCTCGCTAGCCTGCAGAGGCATCGGGGGAGCAGGGTCGATGGACGTGAAGTCACTGCATAATGAAAAAGAACATATTAGTTAAATCTTGAATATCAGCCACCCCTACAGGGAGTCTCCAAGGTCCCATTTCATCATGTAGATCATACCTAGGCTTGAGCTTCTCAGCCTTCCTCTCCTCGGAATTCTCCCAGACAATCCGGTCAACAGCAATATCGCAAGTCTCCCGAATAATCTCCAGTTCGCTCTCGTCATCACGCAGCTTCTTCAGCAGCTCCAAACTATCATCGTAACCCAGGGCACCAAGCGCCTCAGCGGCCTCATGGCGACACATAGCATCCTCCTCGACATCCTTGACGACATGCTGCAGGTACGAAACGGAGTCGCGGTTGAGAGTCTGGCCGAGGCAGTAAGCAAGCTCGTGCTTCAGCAGAGCAGAGCGCGACGAAAAACCAGCAGCGATTGCCTGGATTGCGGGAAGAGTTTGTTCATTCGGAGGCTGTAGACAAGCCAGGTGCTTGAGAGAGAAGAGGGCGCGGAAACGGCGAGCAAGAGGCTCTGATTCGGAGACGAGGACTTTGCGGAGGGATAGGACGGTCTGATCGACTGTTTCGGAATCGGTCGCTGAAGGCGCCATTTTGGGTATCAAAGGGGACTGGGAATTGTAGGAATAACTTGAAAGAGAATTAGAAAGAAATTTATCGAGAGAGGGAATAATGAGGGGTGGGTTTGAAAAATGTTGGAGATCTTATCATCGATTTTTAGAGTGGGGTGGCGGGGCGTGCCTGGGCCTATGCCTGTGCCCATTCGGCTTGCCTTGATCCGCGCATACTATACATACATGTGCTACATACGAGCATCATCCACTAGATTACGTTTACTTATTTTAGCAGTTTCCTGTAAACGAATAGCTGGCGCTAGCGAGCAATCAATATACCTTTTGTATAACCATCTCTGTAGCTTTCTGAACTCTCGTGCCTAGGTCTTGGTTAACACGAGAAAAAGAGAGCTAGCCCAATTAACTGTCTCTCTTGGAAACATTCAAATATGCCAGTACCAAAATACCATAACACACTGTATACTTTATTGCGCAGCACCACCGACTCAACTCCCTTAATACTCGCAGCAAGATACCCAACTACGAGATCCTGATGTCCTTCATTACGCCCAATAATTTCCCACAATGCAACTGGCTGGAACAAAATCCTTACCTGGGATACCACTCGTTTAAGTAATCACCACACCAATCCTTTTCTCGTGCTCCGTTACCAAACTCAACAAGCTAGGGGTCGCAAACTTCTCGGTGTAGAATTTTGTTGGCTGGAGAGAAGAATCAACGTAATTGGGATTCCAGTTGTAATTGTCGTCAAATCTCATTTTCCTATCTCTTTGAAGGGGACAGTATACGGCTAGGATGCTTTGACTGCGTTTATGGGGAGTTTATTCATAACAATTTCCGTTCTTTCGCTGGGATACTCGGGTAAAGGTAACTTCTCCGTAGGACGATTGATTAATTCCAAGTGAATTAATTTCAAAAACTGCCAGTGGCTAGGCATATTTTTGTTGATCTCACTCGTTGAATCCTACTACTACCACCATGATATGACTCATACTCACCCACTGAAGAACCTACGAATTGTCCTGGTAACAACTGATATACTCCTATACATTTAATTAGAAGATCTTAGATAAACACAGATTCTACTCATAGAGGCATCTTTAACGGACATGGCGGTAAGGGTAACAACTCCGAAGATGTCAATGCTGGTGTTGTTGGAGAAGACCGTTTAATAACGATGTAAACAGTACAACACTGAATTACCATCTGCCGAATCAATATTAGATGGTTTCAATTCAGATTTCTTATCAGTGTCTGGGTCATTGCTTCCGGTTGATCCGAGAGCTGACAGGATACCGTCCTGAGCGGATATGTAGAATACCCAGATGTCAGAATTGATTATGAGAACGGCTCCTTACTTATTTAAATAACATTGTAGGATGGATATTTTCTACATCAACCTAGCATAAGTCTGACCCTCCTCTTCAAGCGCCTCGTCCTCATGTAGATAATCCTTCATCTTGTCCATCTCACTCTCCTTCTTCTTACTCTGCTCAGGCTGCTCATTCTCATCGTCTTCATTATCCTCGTGATGATCCTTCATTTTCTCTTCGGTCTGTAGACCCATATGGTGATGGAGGATTCGGTCGAAGAAGCCCTCATGTTCGTGGGGCGGGGGAGCTTTGGACTCTGTAGGCAGTTAGTCTCTAAGACCGGCTGGAAAAGGAGGCAGACAAATCTTGTGGAAGAAGTGACTCACGGTCGGACATAGTGCCTCTGTGCTCACTGATGATTTTTAATTAAGAGTTGAATTGGACAAAGTATGTGCACGATTATTTCAGAATTAGGATGTGGTTTCGAGGATGAGGTGCGGTTTAAGTAGCGCCCTGACTATAAAATTCGATCATATGGAAAGAACAATGGAACGGCTATGTCATTTTAAAGCTTCACAATGAACAATGAGGGGTTCGTAAGGCGACTTTTTTGTTATAGGTCGACGGGCTGGTGAGCGCATCATCGACCACATCCTAGGGTTTGGAAGACAAGAAACTTTAATTTTCTGCGCGCTCTACTGGGCTGGGAATTCGTTGTTGGTTTTCAGCTTTCTCGTCTTCTACTACGTTTTAAAGTTATTTTTAGTTTGACTAGCAACCCTGGGAAATATCACAATCGGTTGCGATGCTGGGTGCGATGATTTCGACCAACTTGAAGCGGTAAGTTACTATTTATGTTCAGCTCCACCCGTGGACCACAGCGACCAAAATCAAATAGTAGATTTTGTACACATTTAAAGACCATTTCTAGATCCACAGGGAAGTTCAAACACAGCACTGGTCATTATTTATATATATATAAACATAAGCTGGCTTCCTGAGGATACTACTAGTACGGGGCAGTCAAGATCTTCCCTCGGGCGGCAGCCCTTCAAGCCTCCATGTGAACAAGACATACTCAATTGTAAGGGACAAGAACGAATTCGTTTGAAATGAGTCTGATTTTGATCAAAAAAAAGGAAATTCGCAATAAATATGTACATAATACACGGAGCACACGCTCATTTGGTCTTGATGTGCTTGAGCTTCCTGTTCTCGTAAAGGAAGTTGTTCGCATACGCCTTGGGCGCAGAGCGGCGCTCATTCGGCTCCTGAACGAAGTACTCGTATCCCTGCTTCTGGGCAAAAGCAATGGCATCCTCCTTGGACTTGAACTTGATGTTAGTGCCCTGCATGCCATCAGCAGATGACTGCCATCCCATCAACGGGTTCTCCCAACGGTGACCCCTCTGCAGGATATCCCAGTCCATGCGCCAGTGGTGCGAGTGCCAGGTACCAGATTGAGAAGCGGGCTTGGCGGGGCGGTAAATGCTGTATATAGACTGTTAGCTCGTGGAACATGATTAGGTTAGTCTTGAAGATCTTGCGTACCGGACAGTACGGGCCTGGAGATCGGTAGGAGCTTGCGAGAGAACAGCGGCGGGCAGGCTTGGGCCGGGCTCACTGCCATCCATTACACGCTTGGGCACTGGGGAGTATTGTCTGCGCAGTAGAGAGGTGGTGGTTAGCGAAAAGGGTTTGCGCTCGGTATCGGTGGCAAGGGGACATACGAGGTGCCGTGATCGACGGTAGCCTCATAATCGGGCTGATGGCGAGCCAGCGATTGAGAGAGGGTCTCCTTGTTGACCACAGAGGTGCCCTTGGAGGTGGTGGTGGGAAAAGCGATCGGGTTGAACTTGACATTGTCGGCGGGGTTTGACACGAAACGGGCATTGACCGGGGCAGCTAGGCGGACGTGAGAACGGGCAGCGCCGCCAACTCGGAGGAGCGACATTATTGACGGCAAGGAGTTGGGAGTTGAGGAAATTGAGGTCAAGTCGGAAACACGCAGCACGCAGATGAAGGAGGGCCTTCGCGGATGGAAGGTGCAGGTCACGGCACCGCCGAAAGGGGTCTAGCGTGGTCTTGGCGGAAGGCCATTCCGACTTCCCGCTTGCCGGCCAAACCTGGGAAGGTTCTCTCCCTCCTGCTTCATCAGTCGTTCCCGGTTCATTTGCGCTGCGAATCGCCGTAGGTTCCTCCCGATGGTGTCTCTGCGTTCTTTGGCACTGGCTGCATTCATTGCGACGCATTTCTGACCTCTTCCAGTCCCGACAAGATGAGCTACATCGTCCGCCGTGGTCTCTCGACCCTGATCCCTCCCAAGGTACGACCACCTCGAATTGATGCCAAGATGGGCTGTCGCTAGAGTTCTTTCATGATGCTAATTGATGTTTTAGATCGCCTCTCCCAACGTGAGTTACCCTGATACCTTCGCCCCTCTCAACGCTCATCGCGCCCCTCCTGGCCCCGTCCCTTCCCGAAGGCTTTTTCGTGCCACTCTAGAAGCAACATATACCGCCCATTCCTTCGTGGACAATCACTAACATATCTGTCAAGGCTATCGGTGCTGCCCAGGATGCCGCCCGCATGGAGCGTGTTGTGAACTTCTACGCCGGCCTCCCCCGTGGCCCTGCTCCCCAGGTCAAGCCTACCGGCCTCATCGGTCGCTACAAGGCCCGCTACTTCGACCAGAACTCCGGTGTCCGTAAGTATTGACGAGTTGATATTTTTGAAGCCGACAGGCGCTGACTTGACTAGCCATTATTCACGCCATCGCCGGTATCCTGATCATGGGCTACAGCATGGAGTACTACTTCCACCTGCGTGAGTTTCACCTGCATTTACAATACAACGCTTCCGTATAATCCGCGGTTTGATCAGAGGGCTAACTGGTTCATAGGTCACCACAAGAACCACCCCCACTAAACTATGATTTCTTTCATTCATTGGGAGGAGGACTTGATGTACATACTGCATCCTCTGACCCAGAGCTAGGCAGTGTAGGAATTAGAGAACATCTTGGAATCTCAGTGTGTCTTATTATCTTACTTCGCCGTCAACTCGGCATGTTTCCTGGCGTAGTTGTGGATGTGAAGTGTATATGATGAGTCTAGTGCTTGGCCAGCTCTACTTAAGTCAGAACCACCAGGGTTACCACACGTTTATTCTCGTAGATCCAGTGATATGTGATAGGTATTTTAATATCTTATTCAAGCTGCTCTAAAAAGAGTCTCCCAAATATTCACTGTAGTCTTCCATTTACGATGACACCTCCGCACCGGCCTAATCACACCACACCACACGCTCTACGATGCCGGCCGCATGACTCACCAGCGGTTAAATAGTCAATAAGTGTATGGAGTATGTAACTGAAATATCTTCCCCTTATTGTCTCACTAACACTTTCCTAAGGTTGACCCTAGAATCCCCTTGGCTGCGTTGGTCGTGCAGCACAGGGCGCAACCTCTCTCAACCTTGCCGGGTTTGCACTAACCGAAAACAGCCAACCCTCAGCTTCAAACCCGAGAGGCCATCAAACCAACGAAAGCCTCCCTCTCACCATCCAACACCACCACCCACCCACCCACCCCCCTCCCCTCCTCCCTCTCCAGTCGACAACATCTTATCCTCTCCTTCTTCATCCCGGGTGTTCCTGGCGTGTTTCTTTGCGCACCTTTCGATTCCGCCCGCTCAAACTCCGAAACAACATCCCCCCGGCCTTCTCAGCTCCTGGAAGTTGGCCGCCCAACTTCCCTTTTCCTGGTTGTAAAATCCCGATCTCCCAGGGTGCAACCAGCCGAGCGAGCACTCAACCGTGGCGATCCCCGAGACTTGACCATAGGTACGCTACTGCCACTTTCTCCCCGATACTATCTATGCATGCGTGACCTGGCGGCTTCCCGCTCGCGTCGCCACAAGACTTCATCCACTCCGACCTCTTCCAAGTGCCCTTCTGACACATGGCGCATTCTGTGCTTTTAACAGACTCGAGTATTGTTATGGCAGAGCAGATCAGCCGCGATGTGGTAGATCAGACCCTGTCGGGCGGCGAGCCTTCGCCTTCCGACGTTCCTGCGAGCACTACCGACAACTCATCTGCCAAAGGGGACGCGGGGGAGACTAAGCATATCGCGACTACACAACATTCGAAAGAGCCTAGCCACTACGACGAAACGAGACAAACACCTGACCCGCAAGTCGAAAGTACTAGAAGTAATAAGGATGCTGGGAGCCCTTCGATGGTGGGTTTCTTTGCTGAGGGCTGCGCGGGAATTTCACTAAACCAGTCACAGGATTCTTCAAAGCAGGGTGTCGGTTTAGTTGCATCACGAGCGATTGAACTTAACGGTCTGGGGCCGGCGTCGGATGTTGGGGACGATACGGCTTCACAAGGCGGTTCGGAGTCGGACGCCAGTCGAACGGATGGCAGACATCACACACGCACCGGGTCGATCAAGAAGCCTTCTGCATTCAAACCAGTGACTTTCGCCAAGATTTCAGTGCCCAAGGCCCCTGGTGCTTCTGCGCCGCCAAAGGCTCCTGAGAAAGGTATGAATGACTGGTAGTTGCCTTGTTGAGTCATTTATCTAATGAACATTTAGTACCTTCGACTTCAACGACTCCTCTGGGGACACCGCAACCGAGTTCTAGACCAAGATTGGTCGCAAAGACAACAGGTGGAAATGCTGTTTCGAAGACAGGCTCAAACAATGCGAAGCCGGGGAGTTCGGGGCCAGATCCAAACCAAGTTTGGAATAAAAACCGACGTACGTTTCAAATGCAAAAGTGAGAGTTGGATGTCGGATGTCGGAACTGACCTTACATTTCCATATAGCTGTCCAGCCAACGCCAGCGAAACACTTGACCGATGAAGAACTGAAGCAGCAGTATGGTATTCACATGACATCTCGAATCCAAGAAGATAGCGGGGGTGGTTCTGAAGCGAAATGGGCCGATATTGATGACGACGAGGATGATTGGGCTCCTGAGACGATCGAATGGACCGACGGAACGAAGGTCACTCTCACTCACACCGATCCCGTGCCTGCTCCAGATCATTCTCAAGAAGAACCGACGCAAGCACTACCCCGCGAAGCAACAACAGCGAGAGAGCCCATGAAGATCGCAGCTCCAAAGCCAACAACGTCAATCGGACCGAACCCAACAGTGCTGAGGCTTGGAGCAAGCTCTGAACGACAGGCGAAGGCTGCCAGCATTTCATCTAAAGGACCAAATGACAGGTCCCAAACTGGATCCACGAGCCCTGCACCGCCTCCTGCTAAGTCACCCTGGGCTTCTTTGCCTCCCGTCGACAGAGTATCTCCAGTCAACTCGTCGGCTCACCCCCCGCCTCCATCACGCGCCCCTGCTCACTATCCTCACCGAGACGATGCTCGTCATGCGCCTCTGCCTCCGCAAGAAATCGCTGCGGATGATTTCAATCGTCAATGGCGAGAGTCTGCGACAGGTGCACCACGGGAGCTGTACAACTCACGTTCTGGTCGGTATGAGCCAGTATCGGACAACCGAAGGGCATCTTGGCGCAATGATCAGAGCCAGAGCGCTCGGAGTCCGGCGGTGCTGCAAAGGCCAGGTCATGACCATAACGGACCGGCTGAACCATCTGCGGCTTTCCAGACGCACCGGTCTAGTCACCAGCAAGAAGGTATGGGCTGGACTCGTCGCCGCACCTCATCCAACGTTAGTGGCGGAAGTGGGGGATTCGGACGTCGAATGTCTTTCAGCCGAGCAGATATGCCACCAAGGAACTTTGAAGGTCGCAGAGGCTCTCAAACAAATGGAATGGTTGATCCAGCATTAATGGACAGCAACCAAGTACACTCGCATGGCCCAGCTCACCATCATGGAGGCTCAGTTCTTGCTTCACCTCCACCTCAGAGTGCTGCTGAAATCCCATTAGCTGAGAACCACAGGGCCCCGTCTGTTGCAGCTGAAACACCAGAGGAAGACCCTCTCGCAATTCAGGCGCGTGTCATGAAGGAGACAATTCGGTTGGCAAAGCAACGCCGAGAAGAGCAGGAAGAGAAAGAAAAGGCAGCGAAGGAGGAGAGGATTCGGCAGAAGCTAGCGAGTCTGCCCCCGGCTCCAGAAAAGCCTCAACGCAAGGATAGCGCTGAAAGCCGCAAATCTCAGCCCTCGGCACCACCTGCAGCAACTACCATGCATTCCCCTCCAAAACCCCCTGTCCCTGAACCCACCGGAGAACCAAAGCAGTATGGCATGATGAAAGTTCACCATCCAGATACGGTGAAGAAGCTTGTTGCTGCCAATGAGAGGGACCGCGCTTCCGAGAAACCTCCCTCTGCCCACTTGCGCCACGCCACTTCTCCTCGAGAATCAAAACGGGAACCTGTTCATGCCGCGACGCCAAAACAGCAGCCCCAGCAGCTACAGCCCGACCAAACTCCCCCACAAGATGCGAATGTTGATGAGCAGGGTGGGCAGTGGCGCGGAAATCTGAACGTGCCCAGCTCCTATCCGCCGTGGGCAACTAACTCTAAGCTTACTTCAACCTCACCTTCTGTCAAGAACCCATGGAAGCCTTTGAGCAGCGATAGAACTCTTGGTAACGGTATATTTGATCAAGCTCTTGGTGGATTTCCTCCACGGGATCTTCCTTTGCGGAGCCAGCTTGTTTTGGATCAACCTGCGATGCCTCCCCAGTCGTTGCCAGGAAACCAGGAGGTCACATCAATCGTCTCTTTGCCATCTCCAGAGACCAGGCTACCCGGATACGACCCGTTGAGTCCCATCGGTCGTCCAGGACCCATTGGGCCGCCGAGCTCACATAACCCTCAATGGCAGCAAGAACCCCGCAATCCAAGTGGTCTAGGAGCGTGGAGCAACTTCCATGTTGTCGCAGCCCAACGAGAGGCTGAGGAATCCGAACAGAAACGCCAAGAGTTTAACGCCACCCGCAAGCAGACCAATGCTGTCAACTTCAAGGAGACATGGAAACAGGTCCGAACGGGAGAGGAAGCTGGTCAACGACATGTAATGGGTGCTGGAGTGAACCAGAGCAACAAGGGCTCGCCTTCCAACCCACTGACGGGCTTGGATGTTCCCGTGGATGGTCTTTCGTTCTCAGAAAGCCATGCTCGCCCTCTGGTCAGTGTTCCTACGCGAAGCTCACGATTCTTCCCACATGGACCTGAGCAGCAGAAGAGACCCATGACCGAGAAGCCGGACTACGACCGAAGCCCGTCGCCCCCGCCACCGGAGGAGTCTAGTCACCCTGTGTATTTTGGCGCTTCTGGCCGGCCGCTGGTACATCTGCCTAATCCCAGACCTGTGGTGAAGTTACCACCCAAGGCTAATGCTGCACCTGCACCTCCGCCCACCTTTGCTTCTATGGCCGCTGCACCACCGCGTGGTGCCCCTGCACCTTCGACTAGCATGTCGTGGCAAGAAAAGATAAATACCCTTTTCGGAAAGAAGACACCTCCGGTTAAGAAGAGTTCATTGGCTGTGACATCCGCAACGAAGGAGCCCCTCGATGTTCAATTGCTAGCTGCGCCAGTGTCAGTTTCGGTATCTTTCCCCAGCAAAGAGATCGGCTCGCAGAGTGGAGACGGGGATTTGGCCGTTCGACAAGTCGAGGAGCAGGATGAAATCTTTGAGGATCGTGAGCCGGGCTCTCAGCCCCCTGTTCGTGTCCCGAATATGGCCCCGGCGGCAGCTTGGGACGCCGCACAGGCACCACAACCGCCGCGGCAGCGCGGAAAGAATATGAAGCCTATCCAATCACGCAGCGTCGAACCATACATAGTGGGCCTTGGCGAGAAGGACTCCCTTGGAAACCTACGTTGCTTGATTCGATTCCCCGGCGCTCTTGCCTCGAAGATGTGCAGTCTTCCGAAGAAGGTTCAGGGGCCCAAACACCGCAGCTCTCCCAACCTGAAGACCCGCAAGGGACCAAAGCCTCGCGAGACATCCGGTAACGGCGTTCCATCAAAGAAGTCTCCACAGCAAAGTGGTACATCCTCGACTCGCCACCCGTCACAGAAGGCGTCCTGGGGACCGAGAACAGCAAGTGCCTCGCGTTAATGTTGATGCATTCTTTCGGGACATTCAGTTACTGAGAGGGACGGATCGTTGTCGTCTTTCCACCATTTCGGGTTTTGCTATCCTGATGTTTTTGGTTGCTGATTTGATCGAGAATCGCACCATCGCCCCAATTGTGGTGGTTCTATCGTTCTCGCTGCTGTCATGTGATCAACAGTTGCGGGAATGAAGAATAATTAAACACAATTGTTCTCTTCCCCTTTCTCCCTCTTCACCTCCTCCATCCTTCAACTCTCCCTCCTCCCCCCACTCTTCCTTCTCGATCCCTGTTGTTCTGTTTGTATTCGTATTTTTCCTGCTCGCCGTTCACGATGATCTAAGCAGAGATGGGCGATGTGTATCGTCTCTTCGGATGGTATATCATCTTTATGGTATGGTCTACCGCCTCCATGATGCAGCTCGGTCCCCCTCTACGATCGGGCCTCCTGATTTCGTTTCTCGGCAAAGAAGATAAGCTACCTTTCGCTTTCAGTGGGTTATCTAGGCCTTCTTCCAAGGGTTGCTCCATCAGTCAAAGCTGGCAATCGACGGCACGCTGTATATGTCACGTCACAACGCGAGGCCTCTTTCTCCAAATTCGTCAATGAAACAGCAATGCCGACAACCCCGTTCGCGTTATTACCAATTCACTCGACAAATTCACGACCCCAACTTAAGCGTCAACTGTGGTGGACTTCAGGGTCTGTTTGATGTATCGTGCAACCTACTCAATTCATATGAAGTAGCACCACTTGAAACTTTTTTCACTCTTAAATTATCTTGAAGTGACTTGTAGACTCGCTTCCACTTGTAGATATTTTTCTTTAAAGAGTCCGTTAATCTTGAGCCGTTCCGAAGCGGAGAGAAGTAGTATTGCGGGCAGTTTGATTGAGGGTCATCGGAGCTGCTTGATAAATCCAATTCGGGTAATATTACGTCAACCAATGGCAGTTTGGGTGAGTGGTTATACCGCTAGCCTCGAAAGCTAGTTCCTTCGGGATCGTAGGTTCGAATCCTGCAGCTGTCGATTTTTTAGTTCGATGTTTAGCTTAGTCATATTTGCTACCTTGGGTAGGATTATGAATTCTGCGAAGACATCGAGGAATCAATCATGATGTAGTTTCAGTCCAGAAGTATGAGAGACATTGTGGATTAAAAACTGGACTCGATGATACCTGCCATCTCGCTAGTATAAATATCCAATTTTCGATATATGTGATCCACTTTATACAAAGACAGACAGCCAACAACACCAGAACCTAGAGATATTGTTGCGAACCTAATTGTTTTTATTCTTGGGTCAGTTTCTACCTTCCCTTGACCGCTACTATATTTACTTGTTTTCCCCTCAATTCCATAGTCCTCCGGCTTCGTATCCCCCTCTTGCCCACTTACATTAGCCCAAGGTAGTTTGGCTAAATGGTCTTAAGCGATTGACTCGTTAGGATTAGGATCTTTCTCTTTGTCAAGATTACATGCACCAATCAGTCAGAAATTAATTATCTTTGGAGGCGTGGTCTGCATCTGCTAATTTATTTTCCTTTTGCTGAATCATTTTTCTCCGTCTATTCTTTTTCGGCTCTTCTGTATCCACCCTTTCTAGGTTATCCAAAGACAGATGAGTATGGTAAGTGTCTCTAGTAAGTGTCTTTACAATCCTTCTGGATCGTATACCAGATAGCCGAGAGCAAAGCTAATTCAACGGCAGTTTGGCCGAGTGGTCTAAGGCGATTGACTTGAATGAGATGACAGACTACAATCTGTCTCTTTATATCCGATATCAATTCTCTTCGGAGGCGCAGGTTCGAACCCTGCAGCTGTCGTTTCTTTTTTCCCCTCTCATTTTAGACCACTTATTGCCCTCTGCTTCTTACACTCCAAGGTAGGTACAGATCCTGTGGCTATCGATTCTTTTTTTTTTTTAACCGCCCGCTGCCGCCGCCATCCCAGCCTCCAGAGGCTGCGGCATACCCGCATCTATGGGTTATTCATGAGGACCCACGAAATCCGCGTTAGTATATTATTTTTGATGCTTGCACTGGGTTTTACGTAGTAAACTTCTTTGTTATGTAATAATATTAGGTTTGAATTTGTTTCTGCCTTCTATGCATGTAGAATAGTCTAGTAGTAGTAGTTATTGAAGCTGGGGTCCCGAAATAATATCCAGTCTTTTGGGGTGGAATTCTTGTCGCTTAAACAAAAAGAAACTTCTTCATATACGTGTAAATTAAGGACTTTGAAATAGTTATTTGAGAAAAGTGGCAAGCATGATTGATGTACACGAAGAGAAAAGGTATCAAGTAAAATCACAAAATCCATCCATAACACCGTGCCAACGATAATACAATTCCAAACACCACAGAAAGTTAGACCCAAACGCCGCGGCATCATTATAAAATTTGAGATCTCCCTCCGTCAAAGCCTAAAACCACCCGCCTTTTCTAGCCGTAACTCCTGAAAAACCGAGTCTGATGGAAGTTGGAAGTAAGGGTCATTTGGTACCCCTCTCACCAGTTCCAGGTCCGGCTCGAGGCAGTGAACACTGGCGGCTTCCACTGCAGCCGGGCAGGATCGATCTTGCGCGCGCCCTTGACTTTTTCTTTTTCGAGACGCTTGTTGTGCTCTTCGATGACGTAATCCGTCAGAACGATAACCCAGTTTCCTTTCTGCGAAGAAGTTAGTATGATGCCCTGAAGGGTCTTGCAAAAAAGAGAAGAACAAGAACATACGTGATATCGAAGCATATTGAAAACAACCAGTGTCTCGTGAACATCCTTGTCCGTCATAGCGGTCAAAACGGCCAACTCGTTCTCACTCATCGCTTCTCGGTTTGGTTCTAGCAACAGCTCGACTAGTGTCTCTCGCCAGTACTGTCGATAACCGAGGAGACCTAGATCACTCAGCGGCTTCTCTGGAGAACCAAGTTTGCCTTCGCGTTTACTAAGCTCGTAGCTGAAGGAGATGAGGAGACGACCGAATCCACGACGCTGGTACTGGGGCAGAGTCAAGATACAGGCCAAGTTGTAGCCCTCGGCAGAATCCTTCTCCTTGGAGAAGTAACCGACAAGATGGCAACCAGTCTCGTCACGGGTGCACATGCAGTAGAATAGGAAAGGGTCGACGTCGTAGTAGAGAGTCTTGTGATCGAGGAAGAGCTTGCTAAGCAAGCAAAGGTTACGACACCAGGTCCGTTGGCGACGACCGTCGACCTCGAAGAAAGAAATATTCTCATCCCGGTAGATTTCATTACCGGGGGGATGAACCAGTGTGCACTTCGCGCGGTGGCGCTCGAAAGCACGTTTGTTGTCGAAGTAGCTCAGACAGAATTCGTCGATATAAACCAAATCCACGTCCGAGAAGGAATCCGGGTATGGAGAGAAATACCACGGCTCGACGTCAAACTTGCCCATTTGAAGACGAGTCAAGTTTCGGACTCTGTGGATTTCAGTAGGATTCTGCGTCATACTACCACTAGTACGAAGACGCTCGATTTCCTCTTCACGAGTGATCACTTCGCCCGATACAGTCTTGACCGCGTCTTCCGCTGGTGACTTTTCGTCCTGGGCATCTGTCATTTCCACGTCTTCCGAGTCTGTGGCCTTGGGTGTGCCAACGGCAGATACTGCCTCAGACCCGAACAGGTCGCCGGGAGTCGAGACATCCCGGTTTTCTTTGCCGCCGGCCTTCGAGGGTCGTGAAGCCTTGCCGACATTTACGTTCTTACCACCCAGAGCATCGGGAGTACCGGAGATCTCACGGCTATCAGCACGAGCTCGCTGCTGCTTGGGATTCTTGCTGGGTGCTTTATTGGGGGCACTGGCTTTCTTCTTGTCTGCCTTTTCGGGTTGGGGCCACTCAACCTCTTGTGTAAGATCAATTCTCGTAGATGCGACCCATTCTAAGATTTCGTGTTAGCATTTTAATCATCCCATAGACAGCTGACCTGCTGATTTCAGGGTTAACATACCATCCAGACGCTTATTGAAGTCAACATAGTGCACGCTGGTTGCTCTAGTTAGCATAATCATTCCATCCAGCTTGATATTGACGTTTGAAACATACTAGAATGAGGGACCGTCCTTCCGCTGTCTGATCGAGAGAATCTCGGCTTTGCGTAGTTCTCCATCCTAAAGCCGGAGTCAGTATCATATCACGTGATGTATACCAGAATCTGCGCTCGCAACGGACCTTCTGCACCATAGCCTTCACACCGATCCTATCGCCCTAGTTAGTGAATGCGACCGACGAAAACCGACCCGGAGACCCGAAAAATGCATCTCTACAATTATTCTGGCCGATAGTGGACTCACCTGATAGTGTTGAGGGTGGCAAAGCCCTTCTCGACGGGGTCGGGCGTCCCCGTCGCCTCGCCGTGGGAATCTTGGACGCCCATGATGGTCAACTGCGCGCAGAACCAGGGCACCCAGACACTGAGATGAGAGCGATGAACGCGATGCGATGCGCGATGGGAGAGTTGCGCGGTGAAGGCGGAAGGGAGAGCTTCACGGCAGTTTGAGGCCACTCGCCCTTGACCGCCCACGGTTTCCGGAGATGCAACGATATAATTACGCAGTATGGGCATCAGGACATCAGGGATATCAGGGATAGCAATGTTGAGATATTGACTCTTTGATTCAGAGTTTGCATTGAGATTCGCTTATTGATTTCTTGACGAGTGGTCTATTTGGATTCAACGCAGTTACGAATTGGGATGTCTGACATAGATACCATTTTATACTTCCAATGGATTGTTTGCAATTACCACGCAGATAAAAGAGCCTTCCTAATGATACAATAAACGAATCGGGTAATAGGTCATGATCTTCCAGAAAAGAGAAAAGAAAATCCAACGGGAAATGATAGCTTAATGCCATCCATTGACCGTCGCAGTACCGGCAACAAGCTCATCCAGCTCGTCTTTCCGGCTCTTATACAGTTCCTGCGCCTCACGCTCGCGGCGCATGACGAAAGACACCTCCTCTCGCAACTTCTCCAGGCGACTCGATAAGGCCGCTTCCTCTGAGATCTGCAGTGTGCGGAAGGCATCTAGATCATCTTGAGCCTTGGGCAATGCAGCATTGGCTTCCAGGATCTTGGTACGCAGCAGCTTGCTGCGGTGCTGATACCCGGCGTAGTGCTTTGACAACTTCTTCTCCAGCGTGTTGCCTCGCTCAGCAGTTGCGAGGAGGAATGCTTGGACATTATCGAACGCACCGATCATGCGCTGTTCCTCTTGGAATGCATCTTGCTCCTCTTCATCGTCGTAGTTGTCCAGGCCAGGAAGGGCTTGAGCGCGGGTTGATGACCACACATCATCAAACTTTTCTTGCCAGGGCTTTTGTTGTTCTTGCTGTGCTTCAGCTGAGGCCACCTCGGCAGCAATAGCGGCTCGCGCAGCCTCTAGGAACTGATCGTCAACGCGACCTAGTTTAGGTGCCTTGCCCTCCACCTTGGCCCCCGGCACGGGGTATTTCCGTGAATCATGGGCAATAATAATGGCAGCCTCCTTGGCGATAAGACCTTCGATCGGGTCAGTGATATGGGAGGCCCGCTCCATCAATGCGCTGAGATCGAGGACAGTAGGTCGAGGTAGACCTCGCTGGTACGCTTGCGACTGGCGCTTGAACTCCGCTTGAGCAGCCTTCTCACGCGCCTCGCGCTCGCGGCGATCCCTTTCAGCGGAATCCTCCTCGCTGAATTCAACAGCAGCAGCAGGCTCGGCGGTCTCGGAGGGTAGCTCTTCCAACTCCCAGTCTGTCTCCTTGGGCCTTGGAAGCGAGGCGAGCTTGCTACGCATTTGTTGGCGCATGAAATTCTCGTGGGTCTTAATATCACGGGGGGTACTTCCCACCAGCTGGTTTCCCTCGCGATTAAGAGCAAAGTGGTCTCGTGGCGTGCGTAGCGGAGTGGCACCAGGTCCAATCCCACCATGCATTGGGGTTGCGCCCACACCGTTAGCCTGTCGGAATGGTGTAGCCATCGGGTTTGGGGTGACAATATCTTGACGACGAGGAGCAATTCCATCGAATCCGGTAGAACCGCCACCCTCGTGAAGAGGAGTATTGTCACCTCCAAGCAGAGACGACTGCGTTTCGGTCAGGGCCCGAATGTTCTTGATCTCATTGGCGATGTGATCTTCTTCCGGGGCAGCTCGCGGTGTTCTAATAGGCGTTCCTCCAACAATAGCTCCGTAGTTTCCAATAAGACCCCGAGTGGTCTCCTCATCGGCACTCATTCGACTAGCCTTGTCTCCGGCCATGCCCATTTTGATAATATCCTCCATCTCGCCTTCGCTCACTTGCGGAGCAGGCAAATTCAAGCCTCGTCGCTTGCTGCTTTGCTCTGCTTCGCGAATCTTCTGCATCTGGCCTGCGCGCGCGGCAGCAGCGAAAGCGGCCGAATTGCTGTTCTTGTCGCTCTTCTGCTTCTTGCGCTCATTATCATCGTCTTGGTCGCCCTTTCGCTTGTTGGCTAGCTGTTGTTTTCGAGGGTCGAACATCTCCCGCTGGCGTTCATTGTTGGCCTGTTCTTCAAGTGTGTCGTAGAACCCGGGTGCAGCGGGCTTCTCGAACGGAATATCGGCGTTGTAATCCATCTGACCGGGCTTCCGCGTAACCACCTTGACGTTGATGCCAGCATGCTTGAGCTCACGGCGCTTTTGCAGCACGGCCAAACGGCGCGACTCCTCCAACTGACGCTCTCGAGCCTTGCGCTTCGCCTTTTTACCCTGTGTATTGGCGAGACGCGCTCGAGCTTCGCTAAGCATCTCTTTCTCATCTTCATCCAAATCGATAGTGTCGGGACGCGCAGGCTTCGACTCGGGGTCGGGATCCAGCTCGCCGGGGCGTAGGCGTCGGACATCGTCGGCACTGGGGGCAGCGGACTCCCCACCTTCCGGTCCTCCCAATCCCAACTCATCATTCTCGCGAGATTCGGCCTCGTCCAGCAGCTTTTGGTAACGTTCGAGACACTGCGTGGCGGTCCGACCAACGATAGGGGCAATGGTGCGCCATTGCGTGGGCATCAATTTAGCCAGGTGTAAAAGCTTCTCGTCTTCCTCTCGTGACCACTCGACCTTGCGAATACCCGGGTCCAGCCATTCTATCCATCGCGCTTTGCATTGCTTCGGCGTCTTTCGAGCGAGGAGTGAGGAAACTCGGGCCCATTGGTTGAGACCATATTTGGATACCTACACCTAGTCAGTATTCGCATCATCCAGAGAAGAGATTTTTTGTTGCAATTCAAAAGAAACTTACGGCCGCACGAAGGACCTCGTCCTCGATATTGGTCCTGGAAACGTGTTAGTATCAGTTCAAGATGGACGTTGGTGGAAAACTCACCAAACACCTCCCTTGACGACAGGCATGGCGCAGGATCAGACCAAGCGCCTTTTTTGAAATGTGGGAAGGGCTAAGATCGACTTGCAAACTGCCGGGGAGATAGAAAAGTGAAGTCCCCCACGAGTCGCGCGCAGTGGTGGAGCTGGCTGCCTTTTGATCTCTTCAACTTCGACAACGCGAAGTTCGCCCGGCCACTCACCACTCACCGCCCGCCTGGCCGCCCCCGCTCAGGTAAGCGGGTCCCGATTTTTTTTTGGGTTTTTTTTGGTCTTCGGTTTGGGGGGGAAAAAAAAAGAACGAGTCGACCATCAACCATGTCTACCAAGCTGGATGCCCCTCAGCAATTTAAGCAGCCTTCTCGCAAGGGCAAGAAGGCATGGCGCAAGAATGTCGACGTTACAGAGGTCCAGGAGGGCATGCGCTTGTTGAAAGATGAAGAGATTAAAGGGTATGTCCGCGTTGCTACCGTTAAGCCTTATGTTTTGGTCAGTTGTTAACATAAATTTTCTACCAGTGGCCTCGTGTCTGAGAAGCCTTCTGATGAATTGTTCACCATCGACACTACTGGCGCCGAGGATGTCCGAAAAGCCATCGCGAAGAAGCACAAACCCCTCAAGGCCGACGAGATCATCGCCAAGCGGTCTGCTATTCCCGCACTCGACTCTCGCAAGCGCGGCAACTCAAATGTTACCGATGGTGTCATTGAGCCCAAGACCAAGAAACACCGAAAGGATTGGGTCACCAATAAGGAAATGCTGCGCCTAAAGCAGGCGGCGAGAGACGCAAATATCAGCAAGAAGGGCAACAACGAACTCTACGACCCTTGGGCGGATGATGCCGAAGTTGATGACTCTGCTGTCGTGGAAGACCCCAAATTCAACTTCCTGCCGAAGCCGAAGGCCAAGGTTGCCCCGGAGACTTTGAAACACGCCCCCATTTCGCTCGCAGCCAACGGAAAGCCCATCCCCGCGGTGCGCATGCCGCACGCAGGAACTAGTTACAACCCTGTGTTCGAAGAGTGGGATCGCCTAATTGAGGAGCATGGCAAGGAGGCAGTCGAGGCGGAGAAGCAACGCCTGGAAGAGGAGCAGAAGGAACAGGAGAAGCAACGCCTAATTGAAGAGGCCCAGGGCGATGATGGCGAAGTCAAGTCTGACGATGAGAGCGCATGGGAGGGCTTTGAGAGCGAGTATGAGAAGCCTGAGTGGTTGAACAAGAAACGCCCCGAGAGAAAGAGCAAAACTCAACGTAACAAGATCAAGCGACGAAAGGAAGCCGAGAGGTTAGCGAAGTGGGAGGCTCAGAAAGCCAAGAAAGAGTCCCAGGTATCCCGGGCGGAGGAGCTTCTGGAATTGGCCAAGCAGAGGGAACTGTATGGCGCGCATGACTCTGACGCCGATGATTCTGATGAGGGAGATGAGACCAAGTTGCGCCGAAAGCCCTTTGGTGGCAAGACTGCGTACGTATTCTTCATTACGTCTTCCAAACCCTATGAACCATTGCTAACTTCTACAACAGAGTTCCTGACAAGCCCTTGGAACTGGTTCTCCCCGATGAATTGCAGGACTCTCTCCGACTTCTCAAGCCCGAGGGTAACCTTCTGGACGACCGCTTCCGTACATTGATCGTGCAGGGCAAGCTCGAGTCTCGGAAGCCCGTGACGCAAGCTCGCAAGGCGAAGAGAAAGGTCACGGAAAAGTGGATGTCCAAGGATTTCAAGGTCCCTGGCCTCGAATAAGGCAATCTTTTTGGCTTTCATTAGTTTCAAAACGGCGTATAAGGATCATTGGACATACATTATGGGCAAATAGCAGCGCTCTACATATTGTTTCTGAGAAAAAGTAGAGATTCTAATTTCAAGAATTGATCAGAATTTTTATCCTCGTGCATCCAGCCGGCTAAATAATCACGAACCAGTAGAAACATGATGATATACAGGCTCGTTTCGCGTGATCCCATACAATACTTCCATTTCGGGAAGGCGGTGCAGGTTTTCGCGCAGCCACTTTTTTGCCGACAAAAAAAGTTGGCTGCCGCTGGTTTTCATCTGCGTCGAGTCTACCTTTTCAACACAATGTTCTAATTTCCGTGGAATCAGTACTCTCGGAATGGACACGAACAGCCTTTCCAGCAACTGGAAAAAGTTACAGGCGACGCTCAAGAAAGGAAGTGCCTCAACCTCGACGCCGGCCTCCAAACCGGCCTCCAAACCGGCCGCTAAACGCAAGGTTTCTGATCGCGACTCTGGACATGGCACCGTGAAGAAACAAAAGTTTGCCCAAAAATATCAGCCGAATCTAAGAGACTCTAATCCACCTATCAAGAGAAAGAGGATGGCGGACGGCACAGAGACTGCTTCATCCTCAACGACTTTGCGAAGGAAGTCAAGCGCCAGCGTTTCGGCACCAAGTACGACGGAAACACGCAAAGCCAAGGAAAATGAGGGTCTCTCAACGACGTATGCATGTCCCAGCCTTTTTTTGGTCAAATTGCTTCCACCTCACTAATACTTCACCAGAGCTGAAATAGGAAAATACATCGCCATGGATTGCGAAATGGTGGGCGTTGGACCGAACCCAGATAGCGACTCTGTCCTCGCACGAGTCAGTATCGTCAATTTTAACGGCGACCAAGTCTACGACTCATACGTCCGGCCCAAGGAAATGGTGACAGATTGGCGGACACACGTTAGTGGAATTGCACCGAAGCACATGGTGGAAGCACGGAACCTCGAAGGAGTCCAGAAAGAGGTAGCGCAGATCATGGATGGACGGATCCTCGTCGGTCATGCCGTGAGCAACGACCTCGATGCTCTGCTTCTTGGCCACCCAAAGCGTGATATCCGCGACACAAGCAAGCACGCCGAGTACCGGAAGATCGCCGGTGGCGGATCTCCGAGATTGAAGATACTTGCGGAGCATTTCCTCGGCTTGAAGATTCAGGAAGGAGCGCATTCTAGTGTGGAAGATGCTCGAGCGACGATGGCTTTGTATAGAAGGGAGAAGGACGCGTTTGAGCGGGAGCATTTGAAGAAGTGGCCTATACGGGTGGTTTCCGAAAATAAAGAGAAGGGAGATGGGCAGAAAAAGAAGAAAAAGAAGAAGACGACTAAGAAGAAGCGCTGATCTTTTCCGGCATCTGTTGGTGAGAAAAGGCTGTTTGTATCTACTGTTGTGATGATGCACTGTATACCCCAATTCGCATCCAGTTTAAGAATTGCATTAGAATTTGCTACACATAACCACGAGCTGAAATAGTATTACACTGAAAGTGCTTTAAGATGACTCTTAAGTTGAGAGCAAAGAAATAAGTAGTGTATAGATCGAGTGAACAATCCTTGTGCTGCGCCTGTCCGCTCTCCGCCCAATTCCACTTAACGCGGAACGCGACGCGCCTGGACTTCGACATCGCAAAGATTAGCGCAACCTCGAAATCCTCACTGCCCGAAGCCAACCGAGTCAATTCTCGTTTCATCCAAATCAGTTAGCAGATTTTTATATCTTTCAGGGTACTACCTACATCACACCGAGCAAGCCTCGCTCTACAGGGACCCTTCCCTGCCACAACTCGCAACACCATGCCAGACATGTATGCCTTCCAATCGGCCCCAAAACAAGGCGCACAGTCACAAGACGACTCTGTGGCAGCAGAATATATACCCAACATCCTTCCCTGCCGAATCCATCACGATGGCCCGATCGAGACCGCAGAGCGGTTCTGGTCGCCAAAGACGGATGAGAAAGGTACAATACTGCTCTTCCGACCATACATACACCCATATGTCTGGGTTTATATCGTCGGTAATATACTAATCGGTTATATGAACAGACAACATTGAAACATCACACTACCGCGGTCGGAAATTACGCGGCCGGCGCGTTGCCATTCCAGATGGATACCAAGGTAGGTACACATCCGGACCCTCAATCTAAGCAGCACTGGGATATGAATCAAAAAATAACAAGTTCCCTTGGAATAGGAGTCATCGCAACACCAACAGAGCGTGTTTTCCCCTCTTCGCAAGCAATCGACAAGAGTGAGGATGTTATCGAAGTCCAGCCCGAAGAACCGGTCAAGACCCTCGAGACGCAGGGTACCTTCGAGCATATGATGGTCTGGGGGCATGAGCATCTTCCTGCGGCGGACGATGTCTACATTAAAGGAGTGGAGGAATGGGTGCGGTTTGCTGAGACGGTATGCTCTTCCCTTAATGGTTTGAGATTTGTTCTGACCTTTCTTAGATGCATGGTGTGCCTGCTGCTGGTGAAGGAAACGAAGTTTCCACGTCATAATCCATAATGATTGTGGTTGCAAAAATTGTCCGGTTGTCTGAACATTGGAATAATACTATATCGCAGTTAAAAGCTCGCGTCCGGCGATGTACTGATCAATAATGAATGCATTTCTCTGATCCAATGCACCTAAATCACGCAAATTCAGTCATCTTGAAGAATAGAACTTAAAACTTCCTTTAAGAAGGTCGGGCTGAAGATCTTGGCTCTGTGGGGTTTACCTACACCAGCCAGACATGAACAAATGTGAAAATGGACGCACCCATGCTATACCTATCACTTACATACTAGTAATGACAGAGTACGACATTTGAAATATGCTACAAGGCTAGAAAAATTGCAAAAATAATACATTCAAACTGCTCACTAAGCGAGTCACGCCAACCGGGGTATCATGTTATCACCGAATCAAACAGAGCCAGCCTGTTCCACACCCAATCCAGGATGATCAGATCAATAATCAAATAAAAGCATGCTTATAAAAGTTATGCGTGAGCATCCAGCGCCCTCAAACGCCAACATCTGCATCCCACCTAAGAGAAGAACATAATACCGAATATAGTCGTAAATCATCACTGCCGCACTAGCGCTGGCTAGGCCGCCGCCACAGGTGTCTTGCGAGTACCCTGGGCAGCTTGGTCATTGGGGTCCATGGACGAAACGACAGGAGAAGAGGAACCATCCATGACGCTGTCAAATGGTGAGAATATACCCCCACCAAATAGTGGCGACGGCTGGCTGTCGTCAGTGGAAAAGAGAGAGCCACCACCTCGTCCGCCAATGGCGTGCTGCATCTGCTCTTTTATCCGGACGTATCTGTACTTGGTCTTGGAAGTGATGAGGGTGTGTTCGGCCAGCGGCTTGGGCGCGGAGCGAGCAATAGCTGCCATGACTGAATCTCGTTCCTCGTCGGAGTCGACGGGCCCGCTTGTTTCGATATCTTCCTGCAATGGGGCATTGGCGTCGATAGCAGCCTCTGCAAAAAGTAGCAAAACGTATCAGTCCAAACGTTCATAGCGGTCAAACAGGTGATGAAGAAATACATACTCTGCTGTCGAGCCTGATTCTTCTTCTGATACTGCTGGAGCAGCATGTCATACGGCAAAGACCGACCCGGCACAGCACGCTTCGCACCCATCGAATGACTCTTGCAAGTCAACGAGCGTGCGCATTGAGCACCATTGGGTAGGGTAACACCGCACTGCTTCTCAACATCAACCGGGCCCTTGGGTTTGGCCGCCTTCGCTTTGGGCTCATCTTTCTTCTTCTTCTTCGGCTTAGTATCATCCTCATCAGCCTTACGCTTCTTCCCTTTCTTCGTCCCGTCCTCGGTACCCTTAACAGCGCTCTTCTTCGCGCTCTTCTGGCCCTTCATCGCGTCATCCGCCCCCTCCTTGTCATCTATATCGCCCGCATCACCCGCCTTGGCCCGGTTCGCCGCGTCGCGTGCCTCCTTCTTCTTGCGTGCTTTCTCTTGCTTCGCTTTCAGACAGCCGCGGATATGGTCCGGCGCAGTAGACTTAAGCACAGGACGCTTGCAATGCTTGCAGATGACCGTTTCCAGCAAGTCTTCTTCGCGCGGCTTACCCGTCGGGAAAGAAGCAGCGATCTTATCGTCCAATTTGGGTAAAGGCGAGGAATTAGGCGAGGTATCGAGGGGCCCATCCTTGTTATCTGGTGATTGACGGTAGATTAGCTCATGTTCCTCTCTCGTGTCAATCTTCATTCATCCGAGGTGAACGTACCATCTGCCTTCTTCTTCGTCGAGCCCTTGGATGTCTTCTTCACCTTCATCTTGCCGGGTTTGGTATCCTTGTCCGTAAACTTGTAGCCTGACGCCTCGACTAAATTGCCTGAGGCTGTTTAGCCAGGGAGAATCATTAGTATCCTATATTCAATCTTGCTGGCCCTGGCCAAGTGCGATTCTTTGTCGCGCCTTCACAGGGTTGCGGTGGCGGGCCTACCTCGACTGGAGTCGCCGTTGGTCGCCATGGTGAGCGCAGATGCTGAAGGACCCTGACACAGCGGTAATCTCACTGGCACTCTCTGTAGATTTCTTGTCGCGCCGGCGTGATTGTTGGGGCGGTGTTCACTTCGATCTCCAGGGTCGACGGTCGGGGGCTCCGCATTTGGAAGAGTCACGTGCCGGTATCTAGTGATCGGCCACAGTGAATAGGTGGAGTGAATACCACGATAGATCATATATTGGTGCAAAATTACCCTATGATAGGGCAGTATTTGCTCATGTCGAGGGTAAATCTTGACATTATTGTCTGTCCGCATTTGTCAAAAAACACTTCAAGTTGCAGTATCACTAATAGTCTAGCACATATATAATCTTGCCCGTGTGGAGACCTAGACCCAACTATCCCCGAATCTTGGAATAAGTACTAGTAGTAGTAATCAGCAAGAGTTTAATTTAATTAAAACTCATTTCTAGCATACTACCTACTAGTATGCCAACATGAATAAGTGGCTATCTTACTAGTGGTACACCGATCCTTGGAAGTCTGGGGTCCCCTGTTTTGACACGCGGCGGACAAACCAGTTCAAAGCCGCCTTGCTTCCACTATATAGGCTCTAAGTGGGCGTCAAGCCCGCAAGAGCTTCCATGGATCTAATAGACCCAATAAGAGTTGAGATTGCGACGAAGACGGGCTTCTAGTCTTGCTGGCGTAGAGAAGGTCGGTGGTGGCTTAGAAGAGTGTCACCGGACCCGTTATATTCACTATAAAATATTCGGTGATATCCTTAGCAGCAGTCTAGTGTATAGGTGCGCTACCTATAGAGATACCGGTATTAGCGATACTAACTTCGATCGAGGATAGTTTGTGTTTTGTCTGAAGCCGAGCTACCGCTTCCGCAGTGTCAATCTCAATTGAAGAACCAAGTTTGACGGTAATCAGCTTAGAACCGGCGCATTTTGGGAGGTCTTACAGGCTCTTGGACAATTCGCTGGAAGGGTCTCGAACGACCGCAATGATAGTGGTAGAAGGGGCCTTTGTAGGAAAATCTAGACAAAATCACGTCCAATACCTTGGTTGCCACTAGTGACAAGATAGATAGTCGGTACAATCATTTTGATAATAGTTTTGGGGCTTTGGGCAAAGTAGCTTGATATATGCGGTAATACAAAGGTGTACAAACTATTCTCAAGGAGGTAACGCAACGTACATTGTATGTAGTTCCTAGGAGTAAAGAATATCAAAGCATCTAATCCCTTCCTCTCTTGCGATTTCCGAGCCAACAGATCGCCTCTGCCGCGGATCACACCATAGTTTAAAGTAAAAGATGATTCATCGTTGGGTCCGGTCGTGTAGCCTGATCGGACATCACGACAAAGCACTTTTCTCCTAGCTATGTGATTACCAATTGCTAGTGGGTTCATTGAGGTCGCTAGGTCGGTCGAGATAAAATCCGAAGAACCTATTTCAAGGCCCACAAAGTGGGGTTTTAGTCGGTCTCACTGGAATAACTCCCAATATCAAGATTAGTGATCAGACCGCGGAATAACTATGCCTTACACCTTGCCGTCAGCCAAAAAGTCTAAATGTTCTAAGCCCCACTTCAACTGTGGTTCACTACTTGGGTCGCGGTGCAATATTTTTGCCGCCGCTTGCTTAGAACTATTGATATCTTATCATCGCTGTATGTTTGACACATTGAAAACCTATCGGTGAATTTTTCAATACGGCAACTCTTTCGCGCGATCACCATACAAATATCAGTTTGTTATCTAAATTACGGGGCATCTCGCACTAGGAAGGTTCTTTCGCTATACCCGCTGCTTATGGTCCCTAGAGCAGAATAATTGAGTGATTTCCGAATCTCACCTATAGATCCTTTTTGCAGCCGACCTCAATACAATAATGATGGTTGGGTTTTCCATATACGACTATGATATTCAACTTAAGTTGTTGGATAATCGTCCGATATCCAGCTGATAACGAACATTATAATCGTAACCTGAACGAGTTTGCATAGTTTATGCATTTTCCACAGTATTTATGGGGTGTTCAATAGGTAATTAATTAGGTTATTTGTCACGCAAAATTAGTGACCTATAATATTTTCTGCTAATCCACTTTGTCTCTCTTTATTGCAATAACGAACTTTTAAATATTCAAGATTATATTAAATTAGTCTACGCCTCAAAAACATGCTAGAGATGAATAGTCAGTTGCAACTTAAAAGCCAAGCCCGAGAAATAAAGAAATACACTGGTTTCACTAATTTACAATCGCTAAGTATAATTGTTTTGGGGCGGGGGGGGGGGGGTACTTTTGTTACAATACATGTAGCCATCCCCTCTTAGTTTTGATAATATAATGAATGGTTTAGACTGTGGATAGAAATTTGAGAGAAATTATACTAAACTAAGGGTGCCAAGGGTGGATAATCATATATCAATGTCCGCCACGTGAGTCCTTCTCACTCAACCAAAAGTGTGATGCTATGAACTGTACCAGTGGTGGCTGAAGGATGGTAACACGGACACAAGACATCGTATACTTTGAATAGTTCCGTATTAACACCATAAAATAGCACTAGCGGTACACAATGCCTGACACGATCTCTAAAAGCCATGTTCTTTGAACTCTTGCTCTGTCCATCGCCACAATTCTTCCGCTTTTTCCATATCACTCTCGATGCCTGTTCTTTTAACTTCCTTGAAGAAAGGGATATAGTACGCTCCGCTTTTCACTTTAGCAGGATCAGCGGTACTTGCCCATAGCTGATTGAGCGCGCCTGTAGGAACATCCATAGAGGCCACTGAGCTGATCAGATTAAAGATGAATGACAGAATCGGATTGGCGGTCATTCCACCTCCGATGTTCGTCCGGACAAGCCCTGGGTGTAGAGCAATCGACTTAATACTGGTAAATCTTTGGGCGCAAGATCTCGCAAAGTATATATTAGCGAGTTTTGAATGACCGTAACGGGCAACAGTGCCAATATCGGTAAGTGGTGTCTTAACTTGGTTGAGAAGTAACCCAGCTTTGGGAGCGTTTCGGTATATCTCGGAGCTAATGTTCACGATACGAACATCGGCTCCGGGAGTATCAGCGGTCTTGGTGAGGATCGGCAGAAGCAGTCGAGTTATCAGAGCTGAACCCATGTAATTTGTACCAAATTGGACCTCATAGCCATCTTCGGTCAAACCCGGCGGAGAAGCAAAGACACCGGCGTTGTTAATGAGAATATCGAGACGGTCATTTGTGGACAGGAACGATTCAGCCGCGTGTTTGATGGAGGCGAAAGACGCAAGATCCATTTCCAGAAACACAATATTTGCGGAAGGCGCCTCTCGCTTGATATCAAGAATCGCTTCTTCTGCTTTCCGAGCATTGCGAGCACCCATGTATATCTTCGTGGGATTGTGCATCGCCAATTGTTTTATGGTTTCTTTCCCGAGACCATTATTGCCCCCAGTCACCAGAATGACCCGCCCATCAAGACTTGGAATATCTTTTCTAGGGTCAAAAGAGTGCTTCTTGCCAAAAATAAAAGACATCTTTGAGAAGTAGAACACTGGATTCAGATTCTGACCGCTGTCAAAATTCGTATAAAAAGTAAATGCCATTCAACTATATGTATGAATTTCTATAGTGTAAAGTCATGATATCATTTGTTGTTGTGATCTCGGGAGGGTCCTGATGAATAATAATCCCGAGCCTCGGGTGAATAACTACTGATCATGCAGATAACATCATTTGACCGTCGGCTTTTTGAATCGTTCCGCGAAAACTCTTTAAATCTCTCTTCCAAAGAACCTTGACTACAAGGTTCAGGCTATAGTGCATTTGTGGAACCACCCATTTAGGTACTTCTTCGATTGTTTACTCACCACCTTGCTTTGCAGTACTTTTGCACATCGCTGCAGCCGACATGAGAGCTCTCGTGGCAAACAGATATCTGGCGAAGCAAATACTCAATTTCGCTTGTTCCTCATCATTCGGTCAATGTGCACGAGTCATCGATATACCAGCTCCCCAAATTACTGATAGCGAGATACTGGTCCGAGTGCATGCCGCTGCCCTCAACCCGGTTGACTACAAAGACATCGATTTCCTCTCTCCGAACAATAGTGTTATTGGCTGCGATTATGCCGGCGAGGTGGTGAAAATTGGGGATGGCATGGTTGGCCGATGGAATATTGGGGACAGAGTAGCGGGTTTTGTCCACGGTGGTCAATACCCTGATGTCGGCTCGTTTGCCGAATACCTGAAGGTCGATGGAGAGCTGGCTTGGCACATACCTGAGAAGATAACCGATTCTCAGGCTGCATCGTACGGCATTCCAGCAGTCACTGCAGCTCTTGCACTTACGTACCTTGATGTCGCTTGGGAAGATATTTTATCTGGCGCTACGAGGCAGTCTGCTGTTGATTCCTCCATCCTTATTTACTCTGGTGGTTCAAACGTTGGACTTTTCGCCATTCAACTTGCCAAAAGAGCAGGTCTTCATGTGGTCGTCACAGCTTCACCACGATCATTCGATCTCGTCAAACGCTATGGTGCTGACTCAGTATTTGACTATCAATCCCCTACAGCGGCGAGTGAAATTTCTCAGGCCTATCCAAGTATTAACAAAGCTTTGGATTGTTTTTCTGAAGGAAATTCCTCTCAATTCTGCGCCCAGGTGTTGAAAAGGGGGCGAGTTGTCACGTTGCTTGATCAAGGGAAGCCGAAAAAAGCGGACATCGAGTTCAAAAGTCTCATGGTTTTTACTGTCTTTGGGCGACAATTCTCTTTGCTATCGCCACTAGGTCCCACATTTCCTGTTGTGCCCGAAGACCGGAATTCGCTTCGTCGTTTTTATGCCGATTTGGGCGAACTGTGTGAGAGTGCTTTGAAACCACCTCCTCTTACAGCGCTGCAAGGAGGGCTTGATGAGGTGCTTGCCGGTCTCGACAAACTTCGCAGAGGAGAAGCCCGCGGCACCAAAATTGTGGTGGAATTTTCGTGATTACAATATTTCCGGAAATCGGTGTCACCCCCTACACTCTTTCATTGTTCTCAGATCCCTAAATGCCAAAATATACTAAATTACTTTTGGATGAAGCTATGCCAGCGTTATTTGTTTTGGGCGTGTACCGCAAATTACCAGATTATCATATTAGCGGGGAAAATGTTTCTTACCTATAAGGCGAGAAGCTACAATCTGAGTGCACTATATCAACTTTCCCAGTCCTTTTCTAGGTTTCTTAGTTAGCACTTCCATAGGTGTTGCAACGAAGTATAGCTCCTAACCTAGCAAAGTCTACTCTTATATTAATTCGTGATAAAATTAACAATAATAAACTAAGTATCTTAGAGATAGCGGCAACTATAGGCTATAGCGAGCGCGCTATTACCAGGATTCGGTCTAACCTATAACTATTCAGTAGTGTCAAAGCTCCTCCTATTAAAGCTAGATAGCTATAGAGTATCACTCCTATTTTATTAGAAACTCTATATAATTATTTACTCAAAAAACTAGATTTATCTCTTTAGAAGATAGAGCTCTCCTTTCTTATATCTTCTACAAAGTAATAGATATTTTATTCTTTAAAGATTTTATTAAAGAAATCCTCTATTACTATAGAAAATGTCTTATACTAAATCAAGCCTCTTGTAATCTCCTCTGCAAACAGCCCAAATAAAGTAGATGTTATGGCTATCTGGCAACATGGCTGGCAAACCTTCTCTCTCCATCACTTATGTACTGTATAAGAACATGGACTACGAAACGACGTGCATAGTAATACAACGATTATGATGACATCTAATCCATCTTCAAAAGCTATATCATGTCTCCAGCAGCATATCACAGCGACATCGAGGACCGCCGCAGCCTATTTGCATTTGGGGAGTTTTTCTAACATCATTAGTCATGTCCAAATAACAGCAAGAGGTGACATACTGCTCGAGCAATTACTATCCGTAAAGTACCCATTGACGTAGCACGTCGTCTTCAGATATGTAATTTGATCCCAGGAGCTACTCCCATTAGCATCCAGCTCGTCATAACCCAGTATCAAACCTACCAAACCCCATTATAGCAATCGCCATGCTTCCAGCACGCAAAGGTGAGTTTCTCTCCCTCGGGAAACCCAAAGATTTCGCCTGCGTCTAACTTCGCATCGTACCGGCAGTTGACATAGTGGTCGACATTGACGATTTTGCAAGTCTGCGCTGATGCGCGCTTTTCAAGGTCCAACTCTCCATCTGCTTCGGCTTCGGGGTCCGCGACGGGGGCAGCGGCGGCCAGGAGGGGGAGGAAGGCAACTGCAAGACTGAGGAACTTCATTTTGTTTTGTTGTTAGCTGACTCTTGCTCTATCGTAAGAGACCATTGCGGGACAATGGTGTAGTTATACATTGGAATTTTCATATCCTCGTATCGCCCAGCCCGCTTTCTCGTGTTCTCGCCCAATGCTGCTATTCATAGGCAAATAGCGCGATTTATCCGAGGTTGCATTCTCGTATCCAGCCATTTTTAGTATCTTCAACATCCAACGTTTAACATCAATAACAAGGAGTTGCCCAATAGCAGCTGCAGAACACTTGTTTGCTGATTCCTTGATGATGGGCCTTTATTTAGTCGAGTCTATCCCCTCGTCCGTGCCACGAAGTATTTTTAGCGCAGTTTACTAGTGTATTATAACAACGCGGTATTATTGGCTAGGCCCTGTAATATCGCAGTAACCAGAATTATTGTAATTAGTCAGAACTATGGAATTAATCCCAACATTGCCCTTTGATACATATCGCTATCCAACACTCTCTGCAACCAGACTTCCCTCGTGGAACTTGTTGACCCTTTTTGCCTTTATGCCTTTCTTTCTTTTATACTGACACCACACACAAGCCATTCGCCTGACTAGGCTAATTCGCTAGTGATTTCTAGGCTCTATTTGCTCGTTATGTCGTGGTGACTGAGCTGCTGCTGCAAATAGAAAGAGTTCTTGGTATAGCTTCTCGCGAAAAGCTAATTGGCTAGGAAGATGAGCCTGCTCCTGCTGCTTGCAGATATATTGAATGCGATAAGCATTAACAATAGCTACATCAAGAAAGAAGCCAAGCAGTGGGAACCACATACAATTAGTGACATAGGCTTAGTATAGTAATTAACAGGATTATCGGTCTTCTATTAGTCTAAGAAGCTTAGTGGATTAGCCTATGTAGTCAGGTTATATAGTTCCAGAGTTGCTAGGGTTCCAGGATTTCGAGTAAACACTAGGATTGCCACTAAGATATAATTGCGGGGACAGAGAAGATAGTCGGTAGTCAGATCCGCAAGATCCACCGCTATATATTTATATTGCCCTAGAGGGTTCTAGCAATATACTCGTATCTGCAATATATATACAAGCATATGGTATGTAGCTTTAATAAACGTCTATTGTATCTCGGCATTTAGGGTTCGGGGAACAATGAAAGAGCGTAGGTGGTGATACCGATTTCCGGAAATACTATAATTTTCCCTCGACCAATCGCCCTGCAAACTCCTCTAGATTTGGTAGCCTTGCTTAGTAGCCTTAGTAGTGATCAAGCATTGATTTTCGTTGACTGTCAATTTAAGTCACAGAAGTGTCAAGAATCCTAATCCTCACTAGTCAGGCTCGCATTCTGGAAATGGCCTCTAGCAGTCTCCTTTCTTGTTCCAACCTTGTTAATACACCATTCAAGAAATGAATCGAATCCCGGGCCCCGGGAAGAACCTTTGTTCCAGAGCATAACAACAAAGATGATGAGGGAGAAGTAAAAGGCACGGGTAACAGTAGATCGCGTGAGTATAAAAAGGTGTTGCGTCAAGCGTTGGAATACTCTCCGACCCGCGTGGAATCCAATCCATCTGGCCGACAGTGGGGAAACTTGCCTCCAACAGAATTCACGTTTGAGGTAGCGGAAGTAGTGGAACTTGTAGCAGGACCATAGCATAGTTGCAGCATCCTGCACGTTAGCGTGAACCAGGGCTTCGTGTTCATTGTGGCTCCACTGTGGTTGTTATTGCCACGCCAAGTGTCAGGATTGAATAGTGTTTCGGCGGGGACAAGATTGACTCCTTGCATGAGAAAAGATGATAAGTGGGACGGGCTTTCGATTGAAATCACAGTCTTCTGATTGGCATTGCATCTTCTTCCCTTTGCCCTCACCACCACCATGAACCCCCTGATTCCCCTTGTCCTCCTCATCCTCTCCTCCTATCTCATATACCACCATGTCATACACCCCTACTTCCTCTCTCCACTATCCTCCATCCCCAATGCCCACTTCACATCCCCACTATCCAGCCGCTGGATCGACCGCAAGCGCAGCACAGGCACAGAAGTTCTTACCATCTACTCCCTTCACCAAAAGCACGGCCCCATTGTTCGTCTCGGCCCCAAGGAGCTGAGCGTCAATTCTCTCCATGGTCTGAAAGTAATATATACGGGCGCTTTCGAGAAACACGCCTTCTACAACGATGTATTTGTCAACTTCAACACCGAAAACATGGTCGGCATGGTGCACAATGCACCGCACGCGTACCAGAAGCGCATGCTGAGCCAGACCTACTCGAAGTCATTTCTCCAAGAATCCAGTGATCTGCGCACGATCTCGAAGGTTGTGCTCTGGAAGCGGTTGATGCCCATTCTTAAAAAGGCAGGAGAAGGTAGAGAAGTGTTGAATGTGCTGCCACTGTTCCAGGCGCTCGGGATGGACTTTACCTCCTCTTTTCTGTTTGGATTGAGACAAGGGACAAGGTATTTATTTAATATTCCCGAGTGGAAAATGTGGCTGGATGAGTATGAGCGGTTCAAGTACATGAGTCGGGACGCCCGGTATATGGGTTTTGTCGAGAAGTGGTGCATGGGGTTCTGTGAGCGCATGGAAGCGTCTGAGAAACAGAACGTCCACGAAGATGAAGAAGAGAAACTACCATGGACAAGTCCAGTCGTCTACAACCAGTTGCGCCAGCGTCTCCTAGCGCAGAAAGAACACGATCCGCGTCCGCTGAAACTAGCAATTGCGTCCGAACTGCTGGACCACCTGGTTGCAGGCCACGAAACGACTGGCATCACCTTCACCTACATGATGTGGGAGCTATCGCGAAATCCGGAGCTTCAGGTCGAGCTGCGAAAGGAACTACTCGCCCTATCTCCGTCTCTCCAATACCATGACACAAATGAGGAGGAGCCTCTTCCCTCCCCTGCTGCAATCGACACCCTACCCTTGCTGGACGCTATGGTCCGCGAGACTCTCCGGCTTCACTCCCCGGCCCCGGCCCAACTTCCCCGCGTCACCCCAAACACAGAAAAGGGAACTTCACTTCATGGGTACGACAATATCCCAGGTGGCGTGACGGTCAGTTCAACCGCCTATTCCCTCCACCGGATCAGTGAAGTCTTCCCGTACCCGCTAGAGTGGCAACCACGACGATGGCTCGAGCAAGGCGAAAAGATACACGATATGAGACGGCTTTTTTGCCCATTCGGAACCGGTGGACGCATGTGCCTGGGGAGTAATTTTGCATTGCAAGGTATGTTTCCCGAGTATAGGCTTTGCAAAAAGAGACTAATGGGGCAGAAATCAAATTGGTAATGGCGGCTGTATATTCAAATTACAAAACAATTATTGCAGATGATGAGGGTATTGAGATGGACTACGCATTTATTTCGCTGCCGCGTGGGCGGAAACTGATGTTGAGATTTATCCCGGTTGATGAATGAGGCGATGCAGTCATGACTATATCGAAGGTGATGGAAAGTATGCTTTGGTTTTCATCTCCACCTTTGCCTGGAGCTGCCGATTAAGATTTAGTTCCCAGCTCTCCAGAAGAAACGCAAACATTGGAAAGGAATAGATATTCCGCATGAACCACTATGTGTGTCCTCGACTCCTCGTAACGGATGGACAACAACAGAGCAAAGTGTATCACGAGCTTGATAGTGCCCTCGACCTACTCATGAAAATGAGTGACCAGCGGATCATAAGTTGCATTACCATATGCATTACCCCCATATGTCAAGTAACCTTCAACCAGATCAGATGATACACCGCGAGTAATTTCTGACGCATTCCCCATGACCCAAACAGTTTGCATACCCATAACCATATGCTGCAGAGTATGGCAGTGCACCATCCATACACTAAATTAAGCAAGTCAGCTCAAATTAAACAAATTACTGAGCATTATCGAAGACGAAAAAAAAAAAAGAAAAAAAAAAAAAAAAAAAGAAAAACATACCCGGGGTTCGTAACTCGTAATCTCCACGCCCGCCATCCTCGGCTTGTATAAGCATGTCCCGGACTAGCGTCATCACCAGCAGTGTATTTATATAAGAAGCTGGTATCTCTGAGAACCGGACGATACCCCTTAAGCTTAATCTCATTTTCAGTCGCATTGTAGCTCCCATAACCGCTTCCAAGATCATACGCATGGTCTCCGTGAAGATGCCAGGGATGCGTATCGAAGCCACCGTCCTGGCCATTGGGTTCATTAAGCAGAATAATATCAATAACTTCACCGACTCTCGCGGCGTAGACGTTCAGTCGGGGATCCCAGCCATCATGGTTCTGAACTGCGTTGTCGTAATCTGGAATTGCCATATTCCCTTCTTTGTATATCTGGACCAAGTAGGGTGTATCTGCGCTTTTTGTTTTGCTGTTGTAGGGAGTACCATTTTGGCGCTCATCATCTTCTGTCCAAGTGTGATTGTTGACTGTCCAAAATCCCCCACTTTTTCCTAGGATTTGTGCGGATGTCAGGAAAACTTGTCGTGATACTTGATCGGCAGTTGGGAAATTGTTATCCTCCAGCGGCTCCAATGTATATTCCAGCCAATTTTGAATACTATATGGAATATATGTGGGCTTTTCAGACGGAGGAGCACTAGGGATCGTATCATTGAACCCGGCATCCGTTTCATACGACAGGAGAGCATAGAATGTGTTATTCTGTTGACGATACCGAGTCTCCAGTTGGATCCAGAATAATGACTTTCCAAGGCTTTGCAACTCCTCTTCAGTCTTGGTTTGAAGAATAAAGTCGTATCTCTGCCCAGATCCAATTTGAATCATGTCGGTTTCGGATGGTTGAGTATAGCGACTATCGGCCGCAATAACTGTGAGATTTTCGTGGTCCTCCAGAGCAAACACCAGAGGGCTGAGTGCCACTCCTCCAATCGCACGCATGCGATAGCTTTGGTTTGGTTTGACTTTGATCACCTCTGGTCCACACGTCTCTCCGGTTGAAGCGTCTGGCTTTGACCATGGTCTTTGTGTTAATGTCTCGTCCGCTCCGAGGCTGAGATAGTTCTTTCCATTAACAAGAACGGAGCCGGGCTCCCCTGTCCTATACGAGGAATAAGTCTCTATTAGCCAATTCCGGTTGGATAAAGCCACTCCTTATGGGGTTTCATCGGGTCATCGGTGTACTCACCAAGAAAAGTTTGCCAATGGGGATGTAAGGCCATTGACAACGCTCTTATCGGTATTGTTAAATACCTCTGAAATAAATATTGTTCGCTCTTCGTCATATTCATAAGGAGGACTCTCCCTTTCCTTAACAATCAATGGACCAGCAGCTGAGACTGCCTGAAAGTTGACATGGGAATGATAAAAATATGTTCCCGCTTCTCCCACATTCGGATGGAGTTCATAGTCAAAGAAATGACCGGCCTTGGAAAGTCAGTACTAAGTACACAACCTCGTCTCGATGATCAGAACATGAGCTCACCTTGATCGGCCATTGACTAGCTTGGGGTGTTCCATCGGAATAAGGAGACACAGACTGACTCAAGCCATGCCAGTGCTAGAAGCCATTGAAATGGAATTAGCCATATTACACGGGGAATGAAGTCGTCGTATTGGCCGTGACTTACCATTGTCAAATTATCAGCTGGAAAATCATTGTAAACCCTTACCCACGAAGTTTCATTTTCATGCAAATATATAGCCGGCCCTGGAGTCGTCCCTATGAAAGAATGGTTAATCGAGTCTCCGAGTGCAAGGAAAATATTCGATAAACATACCATTTACAACCGCAGTCAACTTACTTCTACAAGCAATTGACATCTCTTGTTGACTAACCCTGAGAATATAATGTGGCACAAATGTGCTATCATGTAGAACCTGCTGCAGGGCTTCAACACATGATGTGATGGCGAAGAGCCATAGTAGATCCGCGAAATAGAATCGCATTTTATACGAAGCGAGCGTTATATAACCACTGGCTGTTTTATTTTTGTTAATGCCTCCTTTTCGCGTTTTCTGGAACCCTTGACTATTTATTTCTCATACCCCCTTCCCTGCTCGGAGAACAATGCCAAATTGGTGTTTTGAAGATATTGAAGGATTTTCACAGCCTCGGATTTACTGGAAGAGACATGCATGGCATGTACTATTAAATGAACCGAAACTTTCCAAATACCCACCAGGATAATCGCCCACTTCTAACCGTCGCCCCCGGGAAATGTGGGGGCCTAAGACTCAGAGTAGAGTGGATAGCTCTGCCTATATTTCTTTTAGTTTTCAGCAGTAAGCAATAATTTCCCATATTTTTATAAAGATGTGAAATTGTATTGGATTCGAAAAGTCGGATCTCACTCAGAATCATAAAATTTGTGTAGTCTAGCTAGTACAGAAGAAAACCATATATCCGACGGAAAAGGGAGTAATCAGAGAAACTCGGCAGGCCGAGTAGCAAATGCTATTTACTTTACACTAGACAGATCAAGCCCGAACCAACAAACTCCCGTAAAAGCCTCACATACGGCTGGTCAGATTGAAAGTCCGATGTCTCGGTGAATTGATGGGTGTCGGAGATCCCACCAACTTCACCTCCGATTCATTCCGAAAGCAGTAACTCCGTATACTTCGGGGAAGTATGCCGGTTACTTTGGGGGCCCTTTTAAATCTAAGCCTAATTATAGCGTATGATTTTCAAAAACTGTCATTAAGGAATGTTCTCGCCTAACTCCGATAATCCATTCGCACTGCTGGTATGTTCTTAGAAATGATCGTCGATCGAATTGGGCCTTCGCTGTGATGGCCGTTTATGGCAAGACTTGGCGATGGAATTATTGTGGGTGACTGTCTGGTAGGGAAGGGATATGCCACATCTATCCGAGGTCAATGAGCTGGCGAATCTACATGATTGAGATCTAGTTATTCAAGTTGGATTGGAGATATCATCCACAGAATAGGGTTGTCTCGACGGGTCCATGCGGTAGTTGGTATATTATTCCACCATGCAACATGCAACCTAGTAGAGGCATAATGGCTGCCTCAGTCACAGTTCAGCAGTATTCGTCCACCTATATACATACAAATATACCTATATCTAAGATCTAGATCATTGGCAACAGAACAACAGTAGAAATTCCTCTCAATATCGTACATTCCCACAACCTGAGACACCCATCACTCAAGCCTCACAAAGCACAAACTACTATTCGTCCCGCCAAAGCCAAAACTATTCGTCAGAGCCACATTGATCTGACGAGGTTGAGCCTCATTCGCCGCATAATTGCAATCGAACCCATCCGCCAAACGATCCAAGTTGATAGTCGGCGGCATAACATTCTAAATGATCAGTATAAACATTTCTAAAATTCCCAACACGGTTGGTTGATAGTATAGTTTAGGAGAATTCCACTCACATCTTGAATAGCAAGAACGCAAAATGCAGCCTCGATAGCGCCCGCACCACCGAGGAGATGCCCAATAGCACCCTTCGTACTACTGATATTCACATCCTGCGCTTTCTCCTTCCCATCTGGTCCGAGAAGAAGTGCCCGTATTGCAGAATTCTCAGCAGCATCACCGACAATCGTGGATGTTGCGTGCGCATTAACATAATCAACTGCCGAAGGAGGGAGTTGTGCTTGTTTCAGCGCCTTCTTCATAGCCATGAAAGCACCTTCGCCGTTTTCTTTGGGGGCTGTTACGTGGTGTGAATCTGCGGAGCAGCCGTACCCTTTAACCTCGGCGTAGATCCGTGCGCCTCGAGCACGAGCATGTTCTAGTTCCTATACCTGTATTAGTATATCGCAGACCTGGTATGCTGAGATCGAGGTCGATGGATGGACTCACCTCAAGAATGAGTACGGCAGCACCTTCACCCACAACGAAACCCTTACGGTCCGCATCGAAGGGTCTAGATGCTTTCTCGGGACAATCATTAAAATCAGTCGCCAGACTCCGGGCCCGGGCGAAGCCTCCAATTGCTAGGGGATGGATGCATGATTCGGCGCCGCCCGCTACCATCACGTCGGCATCGCCACATGCAATGAAGCGGGCTGCGTCGCCGACGGAGTGGGCGCCGGTGGTGCAAGCCGTTGTTGCGGAATGATTCGGCCCCTGGAAGCGCGAGGGTGAGTTGGATGCACGTCGTCCTTATTCAGTAAGATATAACATACCATGAACCCGTATTTCATCGATATATGACCCGCGCCGAGGTTAATCAACAACTTGGGCACGAAAAGCGGGCTAATCTTTTTATAGCCCTGTGAAAGATCAAGTCAGAAATACTGTTCGTCGAGGAACCGGCTCAGTAATTCAACTCACTCCTTTGTCATATGCGACGACAGTATCATAGATCTCTTCAAAATTCCCGATACCAGAACCCAGGCAGACTCCCTGCGGTTATCAGTAGGTGGTCCAGTGTACCGAAGATAGGGTATTAACGGCCGGTCATACCGTCGCTTCTCTCAGCTCAAAGGGCTCCGGTTTCCAGCCCGCATCTTCGAGGGCCTCCTCCGTCGCAGCCATAGCATATTGGGCGAAAAGAGCCATCTTGCGTTCATCCTGCGCAGCATAGAATCAGCATGCAGAACCACGCAAAGCTAAGCAAAACAAAGCAGAGAGAGAAACACTCACACCCCGACTCAACCACTCAGACGCCATCCAGCCTCCATCCTCCCTCTTCCCTTTAGGAACAACGGCAGCAATCTGACAAGGAACCTCCTTGAAGCGCTCATCGCGATGATTCACATTAACAATACCACAGTGCCCGTCCAGCAATCGTTTCCAAGTCCGACGCAGTCCTGTATGCCGAGATAGTTAGCTCCAGCCGAAGTAGTCTCTAGTCTCCAGTTTCCCCCGCTAGCATTGGCAATGGCATTGGCATTCGGCGATGAATATGAATGTCCGACCTCGCATGCCGTCATTGGCTGTCAAGACCTTCCCCTTCCGGAAAAGTGGAGACTTGGCCAATTTTTCGCGGGGATGCGGTGGGTGGATGTGGGTGGGTGTCTTGAATGATTGATTCCACGATCTTCGAGACTGAGACCGCGAGTGTGCAAGTGTGTCAAGCAGTGCAGCGTAGAGCAAGTAGTGCAGAGGTGTAGTGGTGGGGAGGTGGAGGGTAATATAGTGGATGGCAGATGAACTCACCAACGCCCAGCGGCGTCACGGCGCCCAAGCCGGTCACGACAACACGACGCATTGCAATGCAGCAATGCAATCAATGCCAGAGGCAAATGGAGGAGTGTGATAAGAGAAGAAGTTGAAAGGCCAAGAAGGGAAAGTCTGCACGACGGGGAGATCGGCGGGGCGCGTCTGCTGGTCCTTCCTTTTGAGTTGATTGGATTAGGAAGTTCGCCGGAGATGCTGAACCACCACCGCCTTTATATTCCACCACTTCCACTTCCATTCCACTTCCAGCTTCACTTTCATTCTATCTGATTTCTGCGTTGACTGAAATGCTCGCTTGGAAGTCTCTTGTCAGCCTGCTGGCGCTGGCCAGCGGCGCCGTCTCTTGCGCCCACCACGGAGATACCGAGGTTGTTCCGGAACATGAGCGCGAAGAGCTATTGAAGAAGTGGGATCAGGAGGTATGAAATATCCTCGCGCGATTTTTGAACAAAACTAATGAGAAATAGTGGTCCTTCACTGGAATTGCCAGCTTCGCGCATCTCAAACCTGTCAAATGTTTGATCGAGCCGAGCGAGAACTATGACATCGCCGTGATCGGCGCACCCTTCGATACGGCTGTTAGCTACCGACCAGGTACACAACCTCTTTCTCTCTCTACCATGGAGTAGATATATATATGTATATATAATGCTAAGCTAACACATCCAGGCGCCCGCTTCGGACCCCGCGCCATCCGCGCCGCCAGTGCCCGACAAATGTCCGGAACAAGCTTCAACACCCGCGCAGGAATCAACCCGTACAAATCATGGGCCAAGATCACTGACTGCGGCGACATCCCCATAACACCCTTCGACAACGGCCTAGCAGAGCGACAAATGTACGAAGCATTCCTAGAACTGGGTTCACGAAAAACAGTCAACGAGGCGCCCAAGGGCGGCAATAGTATTGGAACCGGACATCCGAAGCTCGTTACTCTGGGCGGAGATCACAGCGTTGCGCTGCCCGCTCTGCGAGCCTTGCACCAGATTTACCAGAAACCGATTACGGTGTTGCATTTCGATGCGCATTTGGATACGTGGAATCCGGTTCGATACTCTGCTTATTGGCAGAGTGAGCAGACGCAGTTCAACCATGGGAGTTTCTTCCATAAGGCTAGTCGGGAGGGATTGATTTGTAATGCTACTTCTGCGCATGCTGGATTGCGCACGAGGTTGACTGGTGTTGATGCGGGGGATTATACGAATCCTGGACCTGAGCAGGGCTTTATTCGGATTCACGCGGATGATATTGATGAGCTTGGGCCTATGGGTGTTGTTGAGACGATTATGCAGCGCACCGGGTTGGATCCTGAGCAGCCGGTTTATCTCTCTGTTGATATTGATGTGTTGGATCCATCTACTGCGCCTGGAACTGGTACCCCTGAGCCCGGTGGTTGGACTACTCGCGAGTTTATTCGGATTTTGCGCGGTTTGGAGAAGTTGAATTTGGTTGGTGCGGATATTGTGGAGGTTTCGCCTGCTTATGATAATAAGGGTGAGACTACTGCTCTTGCGGCGGCGCAGGTCGCTTTTGAGATTATTACTAGCATGGTGAAGTCTGGTGTTAAGGAGGATTTGGGTGGTTGGTATGGTCGTCTTTATGATGATGCTGCTGGTCAGACTGAGGGTGTGACTGCTGAGGAGATTACTCGGGATGAGCTTTGAGTTATATATGAGTCATGACTGTAGTATAATAGTATGAAGACGAAGAATGAATGAATGCCCAAGTATATTCCCGTCCCAAAGTTCATCTGGTAAACGTTCTTCATCTATACTAGTGCAGCCAGATCTGGTCTACATGTACCCTATGGATGCACTGACATTACCCCAGATTGACACGGCCTTGCAGTCTACAATACTCAATAATCAAAGAACTTGTCATTGTCAATTGGGAGTCCTGTCTGCAGCGTTCTAAGAACCAGGCTGATTTGCTTTGCTCTCCGATCGAAGAAAAAGAGGTGCACAAGCGCAGAGAAGAGAAGAGCAGAGCTGATAATAGTAAATAGTGGGACAAATGCTTGTATCTTGAAAAAAGCTGGAACATCGAGCGTTGAAATGAAGAAATGGAGAAAACCGCATGCAGGTACATCGGATCCGGGGGTAAACAGCAAGCTCAAACTTGATGGTATTGTCCAAAGGCGAGACCAAGGCCGATAAAACGGGGCGTGAAAGAATTGAAGGGGGGGTCGAGGGGAAGAGAAGGCTGCACCGCATGGCAAAGCCTCGTCGAGGAAATTGAGGAAATTGAGGAAACAAGGACGGAAATCATCAGCCAAAACACGACGCCTTGACGTCCAACGCCGACAGACGATGAAAAGGGGTGGAAGGGAGAAAAGGTGAAAGGGCGAAAGCAGGAGGGAATACGGGATCGCGGAGGATGGGAGGTGGTAGAGGTGGTGGCGCTGTAGTTCGTAAGGAGAGGATGTTGGTTGTTGAAAAGGGTGTTGTGTTTGCAGGAAATCGAGATCCGCAGAGGCAGGTGGACGTGGCCGGGCGAAGCTAAAACGAAAATAACCAAAGGGGAATACCCTAGGCGAGGACAAACCGAGACCGGCGATTTTCCAGGGGCGTCGCGAGCAAGAATATTCGGAATGGAGATTCGGCATGAGAGTGCAGGCGGAGCTAAAGCGAGCTTGGGATTTGAGGACCAAAACAAGCTTCAAACAGACCACTGGGCTAGTGGAATCGCGATCGTGGAGAACTCGGGAAAGCACCGGGAGTGAAATGCTTTCGTGGCAACGCTAGCCTAGCTCAATAATCAAATGTCCCATTTCCATTCTCGCTGCAGGTGGATATCCCGACAAAACCAAACCAGTTAGGTTAACCTCCCTAAATAAAAAAAAGAAAAAGCACAAAACAGGGATTCATTCCGTCGTGTCTGAAGGTTCGGAGCGGTTGGCCACATCGCAATCAAAGGCAAAGTGATGCCCGGCCAACCTTCGAAAAGTGTCCGAGGGCGCGATCACAGCAGACGGCAGCCGCGTGACTTCTTTTTGGGAGCCGGTTCGAGGGCGGCAACGATAGCCTGTCGGGGAAACGGGGCGAGTTAGCGGTGTACAACTGGCGGAGAGACCAAGACGTATCGGGCGCAAGTCCGAGCTTTGCCGTCAGGGGGTGACGGGCAAAAACGAAAGAAAAGGAAAAAGAAAAAGGAAAAGAAAAAGCGAGAAAGAAGGGGATGTGGGAAATTGAAGAGAAGAGAGAGGGGTAAACGAAGAAAAGAAAAAAAGACCGGGCTATTTACCTCGTCAAAGACATCCTTCAGCTTGTACTGCGTCAGAGCCGAACACTCGACATATTTCACGGCTCCAAGCTCCTTCGCCATGCGGTCACCATCCTCCTTACGGATAGGTTGCATTTTCTGGCGAGCCAGCTTGTCGCGCACGGCGGGGTCGTCGCGCAAATCGGTCTGGGTACCGACGATCAGGCAGGGCACGCCGGGGCAATGGTGGTGGACTTCGGGGAACCATTTCTCGCGAACGTTTTCGAAGGAGGCGGGGGAGGTCACGGAGAAACAGACGAGGAAGACGTCGGTCTGGGGGTAGGACAACGGGCGCAGGCGATCGTAATCTTCCTGACCGGCGGTATCGAAGAGGCCAAGGGTATAGGGTTCATCGCCGATCCTGGAAAGTCAGCAGTTGTCATTGCGTGACGGAGAGAGGTGAGGTGAGGTGCTTTGCTGCTGCTTTGCAGCTGCTGCCCCAGCTCTCTCAGCTGGTTGGTCCGGTCGGACTTACATGACAGTCACGGCGTAGTTGTCAAAGACGGTGGGGACATATTCCGAGGGGAACTTGTTGGTTGTGTAGGAGATGAGCAGACAGGTCTTTCCGACAGCACCGTCCCCCACTACGACACATCTGCAGTCGGGGTTAGCCATAGCCAGGAGAGGGGGGAGTCGGGGAAGGGGAGGGGACGGACTTGATGGTAGCAACGACCATATTTTCGATCGAGAGAAAGATGGGGAGAGTGGATGAAGGGAGATGGGGAGGGTGGAAGAAGAAGAAAAGGGTTGTGGGAGACAAAAAGGGAGGAGAAGCTGTGGTTGTGGTTGTGGTCTGGATTGAATGGGGCAGCCGTGGTCTAGACGTATTAACGCGGTACAGTACAGTACGGCAGTATACAGCATAGTATTCATGGTACCCATAGTGATTATAACAATACTATAATTCTACAATGACTATAATTATAATTATATCATTATGATCATTATCATTATCATTGTATTCCTATTATTCTCACTATAATTTTAGAAATACCTATCCTAGGGTATACTCGGCCACCCGCGTCGGCTAAGCGCCTCGATCGGCCCTCCCGTGGATTGAAAAGCGGCCGGTTTCGCCTAGCAAACATGAGATAATACAAATAACCAGATAAACCAACTCGGGTCGTTCGAGTTACCTAAGGTACTCGAGTTCCCTCATAGTCGGTCATTTACTTATCTCCAAGTGCATGTATAACAGCATAGCTAGATACAGCCTCGTCCAAACTAACTAGCACCAATACCTAGTTAACTGACCAGTACTATACCATACTACTAATACTACACCTTTCACATCACCCCGGACTGGACTTGTACCAAAGTTACCACTAGAATACGCCCAATTCCTCCCCCCCCCCCTACAACCTCAAGGTCCCAAGTGCAACCTGACCTCGGTCCTCGAGTACAGCGCACAAATTAGCCTAATACACCTTACAATATCAAGATATTCAAGTTGATTACCGGTCCCAGATTCCCCCCAACCCAAGTTCCACCTCATCCAGACCTGAATTGGCGCTGCAGGTACCTGCATACCATGCATGCACGCATACCAGATGCTTCGCTGGACCCCCGGGTATGGATCAGGGGCGTCTGCTGCCAAGGGCTTTCAGTCTGCTGTGACTGGCGTGGATTATTGGTGTGTGAGGTGTACCATTGTGATTGTGATTTGGATCATTCGGCCTCGGCAAGAACAACTTAAAAGCTAAATAGAAAAAGAAGAGAAGGAGAAAAGGGAACGGAAAAGAAAAGGAGAATACATATTTTACCAAAGTAAATATACTAATCGAAATTCCATAGCAACTTGAATGGCAAAAGTTCAGTCCCGGGTATTCGAATTAGTCCTGCATCCAGAGCTAAACTAGTCGAGCACCACTCCGAGTCCTCGCTCTTAGGCAGCGATACATACCCGCTCAACATCCACCGGCACTAGCAGAGGAAAAGCCTAACCTAGGGGTATGCCCACTTCATCGAGCAAACAAGTATCAGCGTAAACTAGAGGATCCAGCAAAGCAGCACGTCAACTTGAAGGCTCGAGCAGCCTGAGGTGAGTGCACTAATGTACCACAACCAGGTACTTAGTAGCTATATTATGCACATTTATCCAAACAACTAGTACCACTTGTCGTACCCCCTTGCCATCTTTAAAGCAAAGTAAGCAGAGGTACTGCTTTAGCATCCCAATCCCATCCTCTTGCCATACTTATGTCGGATATTGCTCTCGACACGGACATTTGCATCTCATCTAAACATGCCCCTCCCTTACTATAATATAGCAACGAATAGTCCAAGTCTAGCACAGAAATATATCAAAGCAATTCTTTTCGCATTTGGTCTATGAGCATGCTGTCGATGCATGTACGAACAAAAGAGAGAAGGTTAAAATATGAAAGGTTAGAAATAAAGACCAACGCCGTGCAATGGATAACCAGGCTCCGTATAGAATGTCATGTACCATCTCAACAAACGCCAGCTTGTAGATGCAAAAAGATGCCAAAAAAGAGGATGAAGTAAATAGCCCAAAAAGATTGCGATCTGTTCGTTTCGTTTAGTCGTTACGTGCGTGTTCGTGCTGTGCTGTGCTGCGTAATGCAGATATGCAGATATGCAGGGTAGAGTGGTAAAGAGGTGGCGAGAATATCAAACGGCAACGGCACTGATCACGTGCGCTTCGAGTGCGAGTCTTCAGACTCCGGCTCCGGCTCAACAGCCAATGGGGAATCCTCCTCGTTTTGACTTTTCGGACTCATCTGGGACATGTTAGTCCTGCTTATCAACCCCCCTCCTCTCTCGATTCAGGGACTGGGACTGGCTCACCTTATCCAGCTTATAATTGTCCATCACAAGACTGAGCGGGATAAGCGGCAACGTAGCAATAATAGCAAGAGTAAGAAGGCGATTCATCGTCTCCTGATAACTGCGATTAATAGCAACTCGAGTAGGTGACCCCATAGGATATTCCAACGCCTTCGCAAGACTCCCAAAGATCTCCCCAGCAGCAGACTGGCTGTCTTCCGGTAAATACTTGAGTAACTTCTGCGGAATAGAATGGGTCCAGACAGCGCCGGAAATTGCCGCGCCGACAGCACCGCCCATTTCCATCGATGTGAGAAACATTGCCGTTGCGGCCGCGACTTCTTGATGACTTGCTGAGGCTTGTACGCCTAGTTGAACTGGGACATTGAGGAGACCCCCGCCGCAGCCGACGAGGATTTGCGTGCCGAGGACTTGTGCGTGTGAGGCGTTTTCGTTCCGACATGTTAGCATGAGGATTAGACCGGTCATGTAGATTATGCAGCCGATTGTTACGAAAATGCGGTAGCGGCGGGTATATTTTATCAGGAGGGAGACGCTGAATGCGGCGATTGTTGAGGTGAATGCGAAGGTTTGCGTTACGCGGCCGGCCGTGGCGACGTCGTAGTTTTGCACCACTTGCAGGTAGGAGTATAGGTATGGTTGGACGGAGAAGTAAAATGCCACTGGGGGTGATGGTCAGCACTGAGTAATTTCGCTAGGCGTGAAGAGAGGATGTTGGGGGGGGGTTGGACATACTGAAGTACCAGAATGCGAGGAAGCAACCAGCAAGGGCAGTGCGCTGTTTAAGAAGATGCAAAGAAAGTAACGGTTTAGGGGCGAGTTTCTTAGAAGATTCGTAAAACGGCATGATGACCAGACAAACCAGTCCAACAACCATCATTGCAATAATGCTAGGGTTCATCCAGCCATTCTTCGCATTCGCGGCCAAAGTCAACGGGACCAGCATCAAAGTGACAGCAGCAGAAAGCAGAGTCAGACCGCCAACATCAAGGTCATACCAAGTACGACGGACGATGGCGAAAAGACTGCGTCTGCGCTTCTTCTTCGATGACTTGATCAGATTCAACCGACGGGCCTTGCGCTGATTCAGCAGCAATGAAAGTGCGAGGGGTAGAAAGGCTGCAGGCAAAATAATAGCCCACATGCCATAACCCCATCGCCATGATAACGAGCGAAGGACCGCCCCTGCAATTGTCGGACCTAGCCAGACTGTGACCAGAAAGGGAAATTCGGGGAGGAGGGCGAGAAATGCCCGGTTTAGCAGGTCGCTGCTATCGGCGATGAAAACCTGTTGCAAAATTTGTAGCCCTGTTGAGCCGGCTGAGTAGAAGATTTGGGCGGAGGCGTAGGTTTGAACATTTGTTGATGAGGCCATTTGCACATATCCCAATATGTATATCAAAATGCTAACGCAGAAAGCTTCAAAGCGACCGAAGACATCGGCGACCTTTGCCATAGGGGGTTTAATAACGGCTAGTGGAAGTTAGCAGGATGTTTGATTTTACTTTATTCTATTCTTGCTTTTGGCCATCGCTGCTGATGCGTAGCATAGCGTAGCGCGGGGGAGGTCAAGAGACACTTACCGTTAACAACATTCTGCACGACAAGAACGGTCGAAATCAACGAATGCTTGCTAAATGCGCTGGTCGCATAAGCCGACAAAGACATGACAGTCTGACTCTCGAGAGAGGTACAGAAGGCCATCAAGAATATACTTTACGCCTAATTAGCGGGGGGAGGGACGATTATGGCAGGGTATCTGCAAGCCACACGAACCTGACGTAGGCGACAATCAACGACCGAGTAGTCCAAGTCATATTGATCGCCTCGATCTTGCGAACACCTTCCTGCGCCTCATCCAGCGAGGTCTCACTCTCCTCTCCCTCAGTGTGAGTGTGGTAGTGGTATCCATCTTGCAACAAGTGGTCCCGCTCTTGGTCCCGCTCCTGGTCTCGCTCTTGATCTCCGAGTCTGGGATGATCGTGCTCGGTAGCGCCGTAGGACGGACCGGAGCGAGGGTCGATGAGAGGCATTGTTGGACTGGGCAGATACGCACGCACACAGTCCGGGGGTTAGGTGGTATCTTAGACGATCACGAGAGGCACGGGCGAGGTCAAGGCGTCCATATACCGGCAATAAGAGAGATGACGGGGCCGGCACGGGGAGAGGGAAAGACAAAGACAAAGACAAAGCATAGACAAGGCGATCATGAGGAAGCCAGGGAGATCATCTGAAAAAGAGTTCATGCAGCGGATGCGGGCGTATCAACTAATAAGGGGGGGGGGGGGGGGAGGGGGGAGTGCTGGCTTGACTAACACCGCTTGGGCGGCGGCCTGCACTGGGGTGGTCCCCTTTGGGGGCGAGCTGAGCCAGTCAGGATGGCGGGCGAGCTGAGCGTAAACACGAGAGGAGCGCTACCAAATCAGGGCGATGGGTGAGAAAAAAGAAAGGAAAACGAAAAGAGAAAAGACTGGGGCGGAACAAATGGAAATGGACTGGCAAGCGCGGTAGTCGATAAAAGCAAACGCATGGAGATGGAGAATGGAGAAGAGGCTATGCTCGAAGGAGTAGGTCTCCAGCGAGAACGAGCCAAGGCGAGAGACCGATAGGCCGAGAAGAGGGGGATGATGGATAGATCCGCTGGTGGAGGAGCATCCGGCTGGAAGGGGAAATCGGATCGGACTGATCAGGACGATGGAATAATCGTCGGTCGCAGGGGATGAAGTGGTGAGTCGGAGGGTCAACTCGGATAGTAGAGTAGTCAAGAATGCAGAGGGTAGTAGTGCGGAGAACAGGGAACAGAACAGGGAACAGCTGTGGCACTGAGTGAAAATTGGGCTGACGAGAGAGTGGAGAGGCGAGATGTCAACCACAAGTGGGAGTGCAAATACAAGTGGGGACGACGGATGCACTCGGGCAAGTGGTATGACTCGGGAAGACTAGAAGACGACTCCCCTCTCAACAAGTGAGTCGACTAGTTGGCGAGATGAAAATCAGATATGATTGATCGATAAGATGATGGCGAGCCCGTTGGTTCGCTGGTTGGAACTGAACCAAAATTGGTTGTGGGGCACAGATCAAATATGCAACGTAGCAGGGTGCAATACTATACTATAGTATACTATAGTGTACTATATTATATACTACCTAGGGTATATTATATACTATATTATCTATATTTATGGTCTACACGTGGGTCGGACAATTGTGCACTCTCATGTCCAGGGCCCAGGCTTAGCTGTTGCACCCCGATCATCTGCCAGGAGCCGGAGCAGTGCGACCACCGCCGCCACTACTACTACTACTACCACCAGCTAGTCCTACGGGTCTCTCCCCCATGATCCACTCGGATGCTACCGATCCTCTTGCGCCTTGCACGTCAACTGCCCTGTGATCATGGTCCGTGCCGCCGCCCCCGTGACGTGATTTGCGCCGCATCTCTGTGCTGCTATGCTGCTATCCTGCTTCGGTCGATCATGCACAAGATCTCTTGGCCGAACTTACTCACGCTTAGAGTTGTGCTTATGCTGCCCAGATAGCATTAGTCTCTGTCTGGGTAGCACTACTACTGTCATTACCTAGGATATTCAAGGCTAGCTGGATGGTGATCCGCTCATGTATAAGTTACGGGATACCAGTATATCAAAGCCCACTGGCAGCTCAGGCCTTATCAACTTGCAGGTACAGTACATATGTATATACATATGCTGTACACCATCCCTGGTCACTCAACAACCAAATGATCAAAATCAACCACCAAATCACCCCCCACCATCCCCGGCCTGGCCGCATAAACCCCAACCCAACACTCCTTCTCCTCCTCCACACCCTCAAAAACCCACGTAACCTCCCTAACAGGAACCCTCTCACCCCTCTGCACAACATAAATCCACAAACTCCCATCATCCTCCCGAACCATCTCAATCGTCACACCTTCGCCTCCACCTCCACCCTCCTCCACAGGACGAAGACTCCAATCCGCCCAGCAATCCTTCACCACAACGCTAAGATGCGGTTTCTCATGCGTCAGCTCGATACCCGCTTTCACCTACTTCCATTCACTCTCCGTGTTCAGCACGATAATTAGCCGGCCATGGTCGTATTGGTGTTGCCATGATGCGGTGAGGGAGACTCGGGCTCGTTTGAATGTGGAGGGGGGCATGCGCCGGTAGAGTATTGGTCCGGTAAATGTATTTTTTTGGCGGTTTGGACTAGATGTCTGTGTTTGGTGGTGTGGTTATGTTGAATTCAGTGGGGAGGGTCCCGTTTCATGGGGGTGTGGTGGTGGTAGTAGTGTTGTGGAAGTGGTAGGACATTGTGGTGGTGGTGGTGATGGTGGTGATGAGAGTAGATGGAAGATTGTGTTCAGGATGATGCCTGTAAGTTTAAGTTTAAGTGTGAGTGTAAGCGTAGCCTTTTGAGGAGAATCAGGTGAGTGGGGGAAAGACGTGCAGAGACGAAATGAGATGAGATGAGATGAGCAGACTAGAGGATTCCGGCTACGTCACTGACAGGCTACTCTCAGAGATTAGCGGAGAACCCCAGTTCCCCTCTTACCTTGTACTAGTGTTCTCGGGCCATTTGAAACTTTTGCTGGTCGAATATCGGATTTGCATGGTGCTGGATTGGTTTTCGTCTTGGCGGAGTACAGAGGGCAAGGGGATCAGTCACCCAGTAGTGTCGTACGTTATCCTATCATCAAACGATACTAATTCTTAGCTCTTCACATTCTATTGGCAATACAAAAACTCACATAGTTATCTCCTATCAAGCAGTGCTAATGTTATATCCGCTATGGGCACAAGTGATGCGATGTGCAGTGACTACCCCGCATATTATTGAAGCTTTCCCCAAACAGACACGTAGAATAATTAATAAAGCATTATTATAACGTAAATTCTACTACAATGCTACTCTAGTACTATATTAGACCATATTATCAATCCTCTCATAGTAAGTTGTAACCATACTATCTCGTCATGTGACATGACATAACGTCAGCTCTACAGCGATAGGGGCTAAGCCCATTCGGACAGCTTGAACAGAATATCTTCAGGATGATCTCCATCATTTCACCCTGACATTTGACCAGCCCAATCCCAATCCCAACCATGGGCTGAAAGAAGAAACCCCCGATGTCTTCCCGTCTCTTACACCCAGACGAGTACGAGCTCGCCTCGCGCTCCTCCCTCGACTCAGAAGGAACCTTCAACCTAGACGACGACGACTTCGAATCTCAAATCCCCCCTTCCTCCCGACTCCGATTCACGCGTCAAAGACCCTGGCTATCACGCCTCTTCTCATCCTTCTCAAAATACAGCCGCGTAAAAACAACCCGATCCCGACCCATCTTCGCGAGCTCATCACGCCCAACCTGTCTCCGCCGCTGCATTCCCCGCCGCCGCTTCTACTACCTCCACGTTGTGGTAGGAATAATCTCCGCCCTGGTAATCTTGACTTCGATATTTCGACCATCATACACTCGCCCCCCGACACATTATGCGGATCTCGCAAAATCAGTCTCACAAGGCACCGAGTCGGGAAGAGGGAATCCGCGACAGGAGAAGGTGTTTATTGCAGCGAGTTTATATGATCGAGGCGGGCAGCTCGCGCGAGGCCAATGGGGTGCGCAATTATTGCAATTGATTGATTTAATCGGTCCGCAGAATGTATTCGTGAGTATTTACGAGAATGACAGTGGGGAAGAAGGACAATCTGCACTGCGCGAATTAGAAGAGCGCATCAAATCGCCCAAATCGGTTGTTTTCGAAGATCATCTTGATTTCAAAACTTTGCCTAGTGTGATTATCCCCGGTGGTGAACATCGCGTTAAGAGGATTGAATATCTCGCGCAGGTGCGAAACAAAGCCCTCAAACCACTTGAAGAAACGAAAATTCGCTACGACAAATTACTCTATTTAAACGATATTCTCTTCGATCCTGTCGATGCGCTTCAATTACTCTTCTCCACCAACCGCAATGATGATTCCGGTTCTGGCGCCCAGTATCGCGCTGCTTGCGCTGTGGATTTTGATAATCCTTTCAAATTCTACGATACATACGCTACCCGCGATCTGCAGGGGTTCAGCATGGGGTTGCCTTTCTTCCCCTGGTTCTCGAGCGCTGGCAGTGGAGAGAGCCGGAATGATGTATTGCAGGGTAAAGATGCCGTTCGGGTGCGAAGTTGCTGGGGAGGAATGGTCGCTTTTGACGCGACGTATTTCCAAACTCCACAAGCAGGTAGTACGGCACCTATTCGATTCCGTTCCGGTCCAGATCTGTTCTGGGAGGCTTCTGAGTGTTGTCTCATACATGCGGATATCCAGGATCCTCAACAGGATGTGGAGAGGATCAGTGATACGGGGATTTATATGAATCCCTATGTGCGTGTTGCGTATGATGCCAGGACACTGAGTTGGCTAGGTGTGACTCGTCGCTTTGAGAGGTTGTATTCGTTGATTCATAATCTGGGGAATCATCTTGTTGGATTACCTTGGTTTAACCCCCGGCGTGCTGAGGGTCCTGGACAGAGTGTTCAGGAGATGGTTTGGGTTTCTGATGCTGGACTTGATGGGGGTGGTTCGTTTCAGCTTGTTGACCGGGTTGCGGGTAATGATGGATATTGTGGTCGGCGTGGATTACAGGTTATTGTTGAAGATCGAAAACCTGGTCAGAAGGGGTATGAGAGTATTCCTGTGCCGTCGTGATATCTGATACCCGTTTGCTACCCCAGGTGGGCTAGTTGAGCGCAAAGCATTGTCACTTTTACTTACATGGTTGGCGTCTATGATGAATCTTATCTGAATCTGAATCTGAATGTGCATGTGCATGTGCATGTGCATGAATTTAATTAAATTGTGCCTGTGGTTGTGGTGGTGTTGTGCACTTCCAGCATTGCCCTGCCTATTCTGGAAGAAGCCATCCGCCTGCCTCGTGCCTTCCCAAACTGGCCTGTTTCCCTCATTCATTCCTTCTCAATTGGGGTTTCTGTCTCTCTGCTTAGTCGTGGCCGTGTTGCCTGATTGTTGATTGTTGATGGCTGATAACTGTTGACTGAATCCTGGACTCCCTCCTCCCCATCCTCTCTCCTTCTCCCCAGCCCAAGGACACCCCCCAGACCTGTTGCTTCTGACAGGTTTCAAGCTCCTCCCATCCAGTATATCCACTCCCTTTCAAATTCATCACCATGGCCGTTGTCATCGGCCACACCACGGCCTTCGGAGAGGTTGAAACCGAGAAACAGGCTGAACTGCGGCACATTCGCTACATTGTGTTCGAAGTCATCCGCGACTGGTGTGCCCATCATGGTCGCCCTCTGAATGCAAGCATTCATGCTCCTGTCCACCTGCGCAAATGCGAGCAGATCTCCCACGACGCTGCTCTTTGCAAGTTTCCTGCCCTCTCTGATGCGGATGAGAAACCAATTAGTGACTCTCTCACGTCCAAGGTTTGTCTCTCCCATCTCCTGACATATTCTTCCACAACATCGTACATCTTGCTGCGTTGCCCCCTGTCATGAAGTCCTGCAACCGCATGCAGGGCATCAAGATATCTTTCTGAACCTTCATTGACATATCCACTCGCACAGAGATCCTCTGACCCGGCCAGTGCAGGCAAGGAGCTTCACTCTGCTGCTCTCACTGCTGCTGCTCGTAGCATCAACCTGACTGGCTATGGCCTTCCTTCCAGCGCTTCTGGTACTAACCCCGTGGCTCCGGAGTTCACTCCTACCAACAGCCCTGATACCCCAGCTCCTAACCCGGGTGACACTCCTGTCCCTCTTGGTGTTCGAAGCCCTGCGGAGTTCTTGGAGTCGTACAAAAAGGTCTCTAAGGCTGGCTTCAACCTGGGTCCCAAGCCGGTTCTCCGCCGTGTCGCCTTCAAGAACCTGCCTGAATGGGTCACGATCATTGACATTCTGTGCCTTGTTCACGGTGGTGCCGTCGATCGTATCTTCAGCAACGACGATGGTGACATCATCGTTCAGTTCTGTGACCAGAATTGCTGCCAGCAGTACCTGGACGCCTACCCTTCCGGTATCCGACTTGATGACGACCATGTCATTGAGGTGTCCCGCGGCTCTGGCACCGAGAAGATCACCTCTTCCCTCGCTAGCATGATCGAGGAAGGCTCATCGCGTCTGGTGCGTATTTCCAACGTCCCTAGCGAGAAGAGTCTTCAGGACTTGCACGATTTGGTCAATGGGATGGACGTTGATCATATCTTGTACAATGCACGAGCTGGCTATGTAAGTACTACCATCAACCTGTTATCATGTCATCCTGTCATCCCGTCATCCAAGAGGAACGTTACTAACACTCTTCCAGCCTGGAAGTGCATACATTTTCTTTTGCAGTCTCTCGCAAGGTCACAAGTTCCTCAACAGCTTCCAGGAGCAGGAATCCTGGGATGGCTGTGAGGTTGTATTCGTGACTGATCCGTATGTTCCTCTGCCTCCTCCAGATTCTCATTGTGGATTTACACTGATATCGAATATAGTTGCCAGGTCGCTACCGCCTTCCACGGAAACACCATTCCCTTCCAGATGGCAACGGCTGTCGCTGCATGATCAGGATCACCTTTGCCATGCTTTATATGTATCACGGGGTGGTCATACTCAAGCAGTGTCGGCAATTCGGGGACCTGCCACGAGGCTAGGTGTGGGATATGATGAGATGGAAACAATGGTGGGGGATACGATGAATGGCCAATGCTTTTCAATGATAAACACTACCAAATGCAATTCAATCAATTCAAAGCTCAATTAACCTGATACCTGAGATGGGGAGATGGGGAGATGGGGACAATAAGGAGAATGATGGGGTGTGGATGTAGGTGTGGATGTGATGAGCACCTGCTTCTTTAGTTTTTCTTTTCTACTCCTAGGTTCAAACTTCGCTGTGGATTACTCATGCTGCAGCATAGCAGTATCCGTATCGAATCGAATCGACTGTGACTATTCCCTGTGTCGTTGGGAATTCCTTTTCCATAGAGTTTCAACTGCACAAGCAGTATCATTGATTTCTGAATTCTCCCAGGACAGTATCCATCACTCCTAACCATCTTGTCTATCTTGTATATACTGTAGTACAAAGCCATGACACTTCCGCTCAGGTCATGAGAACAATCATAAGCCCTGACTCGGATATCTCAAACCCAAGACTACCCTAGGGTAGGCACCAGCCACTGAGTGAGACAGGCGCATCTCGTCATCGATTCGTAGAAATTTACCCGATGCCGGTAGCCAAATAAATAATATCAAATAAAAATAAATTGAAATAAAATCGAGAAGATCCATTGTGGAGTAAAAATAAATGGTCTAAAAGGCCTCGCTTCTTACTCTTTTTACTAGTGCTGATGGTGTTGACTTTCAAGTTTCAGAATTTAGATTGGTTTAGTTGTGTCTGGTCTGGGTTTGGGTTTGGGTTTGGCAGGGCCTGAAGATTGCCAGTGGATGTGGATGTTTGGGCTAGCCGGATGGAGATGGAGATGGGAGGGGACGTGTGGGGATTCTGATGGGTTTAGTAGATTTCCAAGGTCATTGAATCCGATTGTGCGCCGTATTGCCGATTTTCAATTTTGGTTTCAGTTGCCGTTGCACTGGTACTGGCAGTTTCGGGAATGAGGTAGGATTTCGTGCTTATGGCCGAGGGTAAGATTCGGTGTCAGTATGTGCCAGTGCCACAGTTTGTGTGTGTGTGTGTGTGTGTGTGTGTGTGTGTGTGTGTGTGTGTGTGTGTGTGTGTGTGGAGGGGGTGAGGATGAACTTGAAGATTCTAGATTCTAGTACTAGTACTATCTCGATAAAGGTAAAGGTGAGATAGAAATCATGAGAGACAACTTGAACTGAAGAAGATTGACTCGGATCTAATCGTGTCATGATACTCTTTTCGGACGGTTAGGGCGCTGCCTGCGGTAACTATTCATTGGTCAGGTATACGAGTTGGCCGGGCACACACCATAACCATGTGGGATTGGAAGAACTCAAACCAAAAAAAGTTTCTGCACGGGCAGAAGACGGAATGGAATGGCATGCCTTATTTAGGTATTGGCCAGTTAGAAATTACCTTTGCGCATTTAGCTTCAAGTTGTTGGAACCCTCGGGGCTGTCTGTGGAGTCCGAGTCTCCATCAATTTGAATCAAATATATATAGACACGGGATGTATTAGTAGGTAGGGCGCCCTACCATTTGATTCTGTAACTGCAACCACCAATATGACTATGACGGAGTCGATCTATCGGACAGCTTGAAGAACTAATCTGGTCTGTGACGGCATGGCATGCCTAATTTAGATGAGGTATTGCCCAAAACAGTATTCTAGAAAGAGTAATCCTCACACGGAATTCAAGATGAAGATTCTGACGTGTTTCGATCGTGTATTCGTAATCGTGGCTGCTCCACTCCGTGTCCACCGTCTTACACCGATTACCTTTCCCCGAACTTCACCGCAACGTATAACTGTTAGGAAAGTACAGGTATTGAGACAACCGCGTGGACTGCTTGGATATAACTTTTCATCGCAGGTTTGGATTTCAAAGTTTACCGCAGGTCGGTGGTCTGTGGTTAGGAGTTAGTGTGTGATATTTTTACAGTTCAGTCTCTCCTTAATTAGACTAACTGCAGTCGACTTTTGCAACATTACTATTCGTGAAGCGCTGCTGATTTACGGTGACCGTACATGAAATGGACGCGAAGCCTAAGAAGGTCAGGATCGCGGACAAGTCGGAGATAATAGAAATGTGAAGAATGGGGATGGATGGCCACTAACCCGATTTGTCGAACAGTGCGAATTGTGCGGGTACTTCAGCCCTGATGCCGAACCTACTAGGCCTGTATGTACTATTGTACGTAATGGCTGAACTGTATTGTACATAGAAGTAATGAGTCCTGAATTATACAATGAGTAGAGTACATAGTAACAATCCAATATCTTAAGTTTTAACCATTGTTCCATATATTCCTTTGCCCCCTGCCCCTTTTACCCCCATACAGGTAGAGTAGATTTAGTAAAGTTACTGTAAGTTTAGGCCAAAGAGAAAATTCCAATCCCCACCAATCCTCGAATCCTTCAGCTAAAATAAGAACAAACGGGCCGAAATCCCCGAAAATCATCATCATCAACAGTTCATCAGCGACGATCTCCCACCCCTAAACAACTAGCCTACTAATTGCTCAGACTAACCTCGACTCGCAGTCCTGCTCGCAGTTCTTGCTAGACCTGTCAGTTTCGGCCCCTACGACCAACTGACTTTATTCTATTTTCGGCCTGAAGGAAGCCCCCATTCCGTGTGAAGGAGTGAAGGAAGCCCCAGATGAAGAAAGCCCCCCTCCCCACCCGACGGCCCCATCGCTCATTCGGAATGAAACGAAGAAGAAGACAAGACAATACATGACAGAGCAGAGCAGGGCAAGGTCGCGGTGCGCTGGGGTCTGGTCTGGTCTAGTATGTGATGGTGGAGACGCTGAAGCATTGTCACACGCATCTGGTGCGCAGTTCAAATTATACCCCGGGGGCCGAGGCGAGGCTGGTTGTGATTGGATTGGACTGGATTGGACTGAACTGGACTGGGTCTGGGGCTGTATTAGAAGTGCTTTTCGAGTACACAGCCTTCAGGATTTGGCTGGCCTTGCCTTTTCTCTTCATTCCATGTGGAGGTTAGGCTATGTGTGGTTGGGTTAGGAGCTGAGTGGTTTGTTTATTTTCGTTTCGATGAGTAGGTGACGTGCTTAGTTCGGCTTGATATTATTATTTGAAGCTTTCTGAGTCGTCTGCTCGACAAAATACCACAAGCAGCTTGGTTAGTGGGTTGTATCCACTGACTCTTCGAAGCCTTTTGGAACCAATAGAAGTCCATACAACTCTTACAGTACCGTACTTTGTATTCTTTTTATATCCAGGCCTACAAGGCCCAAAATGGCAATTTTTTGGCAGGGCTGTGCTACGTAGACTAGCTTTGAGTTTAGCTAGAATCGGTGGTGCTGGTTTGTTGACTGATTGATTGGGAACGGGAGGGCCAGGCTAAGAACATCGCAGATATTGAATGATGCAATCGTGGGCGGAATATGCTAGCCGTGCTAAGTTTACAAGGCTGTGGCAGGATTGAGAGATGATCCCTTAGATCTGTCATTTGACTGCTCATATATGTAGCTGTAGCTGTAGATGTAGATTTAGATGCAGTGTAGTGTAGTCCATACCAAGATATGGTAGGAAGACATATGGTAGAAAGAACGAAACCAAAATGCCTGCTGAAGCGAGAGAAAACAGATATCCGCCCATGACATGATGATCATGAATATAGAAATGCCAATAAAAAGAACAAACTCCCATGAGGTATCTTGAACATAGACAAAGCCTCTCCCCGCCCAAAATACAAAACTCCGAAAAAGAAAGATCAGAAAACGAAACAGCCACCCAATCCATCACGGAAAATTAAACAAAAAACCAAATCAAGCAGCAGCTATCGTCGCCGCAGCCATCTGCTGTCGTCGAACGGCCGTCTCCCGATCCTCCCTCATCCAAGGATACCAAACATTCGCCCACTCAATAACGCCAAACCGGGGCGCCCCAGCTTCAGGACCCATCGCCGCCCCTTCGCGAAGAAATTCGCCGTCACGCATACGGCGCTGCTCACGGAGCGTCGGACACTTCTTCTCCTTAATAAAGCGGTAGAACTTGCATTGAATTCCCTGAAAGCCACGACGCTGGCGCGAAGGAAACTGGCGATTAAAGCTCTCGCGCACCTCCTTCCACTCCTGACAGAGATCAACACGGTGATACCAGATAAAATACATTTCTTCTTCCTCGTACTTGGGACGCGGGGGACGACGACGGTCCGCAGGCCCATTCGTCGACGAACTGCTGGAGACAGAGTCGTATCGTTGACGTGGATGGTAGGGGTCCGGCGATGACGGGGCTGATCCTGTTCGGCCGGATAGAGAGAGTGAGGTGGATCCTGAGTGTGAGCCGCTGAATGAGGACATTCCGGATGGTCTGTAGGAGAGGAACATATGCTGTTGGGCATTCATCCCACCACTGCCTCCACCTCCGCCGCCGCTCACGCTGCTGTGAGTCGTGGCGGTTGATGTGGCTCCTGGACTTGTGTCGTGGTACCCTTGATACCGGCCATACCAGTATTGGTTGGGACTGGGTGGGTAGCCTGGTGAGTGGTGTGCCAAGCTGGTGCTGTGCGATGAAGATGGGACTGTCGCATGGTGGGTGTATGGTGAGGAGTGCGCGCTGTAGTCTCCTGTGCTGGAGTCGTTGGCGCTGGGAGGGTTGAGCAGCGAGTCGATTTTCATGAGGCTTTGCCGTTTGGCGGGGAGTTGGTATGTTTCTGTGCGGGTGTCCATTTTGGCTTTTGGTTTTTAATTATTCGCTGGTTTTATTTTCTCTTGCTTATACTGGCCGTGCCAGTGGGTTGGTTGTTGTTGTGTTTCTCTGTTGTTGTGGATTTATAGATCGTGAGATGTAGCGGAGTTTTTCTTCAAACTTGGTTTCAACCAGTGTCCAGAAGAGCAGCAGAAGTAGGAATCAAAGTAGAATAGTAGAATAGCAGTGAGCCTGGCGACAGTATATGCTTGCTCAATGCAATGGTGGGCGAGAGTGAGTGAGTTAGTGAGTGAGTAGGTAGAGTGTAGGTGTAGTGTAGGTGTAGGTGTAGTGTAGGTGTAGGTGTAGTGTAGGTATAGATCAACAAGACCGGGAAGGCTGGGGGTTTCAAGTTTTATAGATCAGAACAGAAGAAATACAGTGGGTAGATCACCAGGAAGAAACACAGGCTTACATGCGAGGGAATCCATCGAGAAATAGTCCCAGGCTAACAGCGCTGTTGGGTGCAGCGAACCGAAGGCGCGGGTCGGGCTGGTTGTTCGCTCCTTTGGCCCCCCCTTGTACAAAGTGTACCGCGGATACAGCACAAGGCTGCTTAGACCTAACAGGGGTGCCAGTGGGCAAGGGAAATTTGGAGTGGAGGGTGGGCAGTGGGCACAGTTGAGCACAGCGGTTCCACCCCCAGAGAGACTAAAGCAGAAGGGCTGGCGATGGAGACCGGTGAACCGGAGAGGGTGAGTCCGGATGGTATTTTATTTTGATTATTATTATTCTGCTTTTCCTTTTTTTCCGTTATCATATTATTTTTATCATTTCCCTGCCGGTTTACTCGCCACTGTAAATTTATATCTCCAATCGTGAAGAAAATGAGTGGCGATCCGACTGGGCCTCCTCCGTGCGAGCGTGGATCGGGTAATTTTCTGTCTTGGTCCGGCTTAGCAATTTCAAATAATTGAATAGAATAATAATAATAATAATAATATTCTGATTTCAGATGCCAGTTTTTTCATTTTCATTTTTTATTTTTTTTGGCTTTACGAGTTCTTTGTCTCAAGACGCGGCAATGAGTGGAACGGCTGCGCAGCGCGCAATGACACAATCTTTCAGGCCGATCTTCGGTCATTTACATATGGTGGTCCATTTCACGTCTGATACGAGACGGGGGCACGCGGGGGAATCCTGTAAAAATACAATACCCATCGACTTTTACATGACAAATTGTGGAGCCTCGACAGACGAGCAAGAAGCACGAGCTGTCAGTAGGACTCAGTCCTGAGAAGTCAAATTGAGATATCGATTTGGCATTTTTGGTGGGCTTTTTCTCAGGAGTTCTAGGTTCTTGGCTCTATTGTTATTATTATTATTATTATTATTACTACTATTATTATTCCTAAACACCAACAGTAGCATCTCCCTGTAAGCGCATGCGTAGTGCCAAGCAAATTGGGCAGGGAGCCTTGCGAGCCAATCCTACGCGGCGCGAGACATTATTATCATGCAGGCCCAGGGTGCTGTGCTGCGCTCGCGTGCATTTTCTGTTTTAGATGAGCGCAGAGTCGCAGTTGCGCGATAAAATGGAGAACGGACAAGGAAGGAGGGGGGCTTCATGTGAGCCGGCAAAAAAAAAATTAAAAAAAAAGTGGGTAGACGCTCTGACCCGGAGCGTTGAAGACCGGATGAGATCCGACCTGGTGCCAGACTCGAAGATGCTGTGCCGCCAGGCCTACACAAAAAGGGGAAGAAGGTTGGAAAAAGCAAGTCATCAAAAACCAACACAAACGCGCGGCGTCTATTGGAAGAACGGCCGTCACCTGTTGCGACGCCCGCCGTGGCCCCGGGTCCAGCAGACGAATGAGAGCGACGAGCTAATGCGGAGTCAATTTGGCGCTGAGGGGGCAAGGAGAGGGAGCCAGCGCATCTGCAGTGCATACTGTACACCTCGTTACAGATATTTTCATTCCATGGAAGTGCTCCAAACTCCTCGAGTCTTGTCTTTTGAGCCAGTTCGGGACCTCCGAGTCATGCAATTCATGAACCCGAGCCAAGTGGGTGCTTCAAACCCCGAGATAGAGTAAACCATGGTTCCTAGGATCTTTTCTGGGTCAACAACTTCGTAGACTAACTAACGCGGGGGATGCTGCGCTTTGGGTAAAAGACAGTCCACAGTCCACAGTCTACCGGCTTTGTCCGGACTCTTCTCTTCCCTTCCTATCTCATCATGATGCATGCCCCCGTTCAGACCTCTCCACTCGAGAAGCGCTGCGATGTACTGTTTGCTCCACTTGGATCAGCCGAACAGGGGCCTATTTCAAGCAGGAGCCTTGTGATGTCAAGCTGCGATCGGCTTTGCCGATCGCCTGCAGTGGCCTCAACGGCTACAAGATTTTCTTCACGGCAGGATACTTGATACACTTTGGCAGGTATGTATTGGTGTATCCGTATACTGTATGTGAGTATGAGTGACTATAGGCAGTCGTAATACGATCTGTTTAGAAGTATAACGGAGCTGTCGAAGTCAGCCTAAGGCTTAACGACTAACTGCACCCACCCCCTGCGTGGCAACGCAACCCTCCAACTTGGGCATCCAGGCTTCTGTATTTTCCGTGGTAAATTTTTTCTCTTTTCTTTCTTTGTCTGCAAGACTAGAATTGCCCCAGTCCCGTGCAGATCAGATCAACATTACCCCCGGGGCTAAGCCGGTCTTTTTCCCCCTTCGACCCTCCTAAAGAGGGTCCAGGAGATGGAATTCCAATTTCCCCATGCCAATCATCATCGTCGACTCGGCGTTAGTCGCGTAGCCGCAGCTACCACCAATCACGTGAGTTCTGGAACCGGAGGCTCCGGTCTGCACGGCCCCTTCTTTGTCCTCTCTGATCCATTCTCGAGTGAATCTGGAATCTGGAAGTTCGGAGATTCAAATCTGATGGCATGGCTATTCCACCGTTGAAGAGTATCAAAGCTGTACCACTGCCAGTTTCAGTTCTCGAGCTTCTTATTGGCGCTCTGGGGAACATAAGGGTTGCCCTTTCGCTTCCCCTGGCACGCCTCATCTCGCAAAGTTCAGCCACTCCGGCGAAGACCCCGGCCAAGACCCCGGCCATCGTCGCATTCATCGGTTATTGCGAGTCATGTCGTGCATATTGCTAGTAAGTTCAACCGCCAACCATCGCCCAGAACCAGGGTGGAACGTGGCCGGGAACCAGCCAAAAGCAAGCAAAATCCCTATTCGTGCCCCAATCACATCTCAGCAGCCTCATACGATTTCGTGATGGGCTGAAGCTGCAGGGAGAGAGAAAAGAAATGGAAAAAAGAAAAAAAAAGCAGATGTGTCGATTCCTGTCGATCGATGCCCTCTTTTTATTTTTCTCTCTCTTTTCTTTTCTTTCTTTCTTTTCTTTCTTTTTCCTTTGGCTCGCTCTCTTTGTTCTCGATTGTCCGATCTGCGCCTCTCCTTCCCCCATATCGGTCTATCAACCCTAGACGCAATCTGAATCGATTCTTGGCCTCGATTACCCTACAGGGGTTGATTTGGAATCGTGGATGTCCACCTGCACATGCCTTGACTAGGTTAGGGCGGAGACGGCAGTTCTCGAATCATCGACAACTTCCCCTCGACGCTAACTATGGTCGACGCCATATCTGTCTGTGCCACCCGCTAGCGATAGCCGCCGTCTGCAAGCTCGGTACCACAGGTTCTGTATGGTAGATCCCGGGCACGCAATATTAGAACGGTACTTTGTCAGGTACACCAACTACTAGCTACAGCGTTGGCCTAGTCTGGTCCGGTCTGGATTGGGTTGTGCTGGCATGTCTCAGATAGGAAAGTAATGTTTGTCCCGATGTAGCTATAGATACTACCCTGGAGGCGAGGTACTTTTTTTTCCCTCCATCTCTTTGTTATTGTTTCTCCGCTCATAATGCCCAGCTCCTGCTCGGGAAGACAACCAGTAAGACGACGACTACAACGACCTTAAGCCGAATTAGAAGCGGGAAGATCCTGCGCGCGAAAAGAAAAAAAACTGAGTCGTCATCAAAATCCACACCGCATGCGTTGGACCCCTGCAAGAATTGTTGCGCAGTTACTGCGCTCTGCACGTCGTGCACATCAATGGGGCCGGCACAGTGAATTGGAAGCTACGTCTCCATAATAGTTCCAATCTAAAAGAAGCGAGACATTTCTCGAGCTAGCGGAGGGGCGACAGCCTCCCCTCTTTTCCTTCCTCCGTCTTCTCCACAAGGGAGGGGGTGTATATGCTACTGCGACCATGATCATCATGGTAGAGGCTCGGACCAGGATGCGCAGCGGCACGGCGGGTAGTTTCAGGCGGGAGATTAGGAGGGGTCTTGCGGAGATTCAAGGTTTGCTTGATCTCTTCTCTCTTTCTTTTCTCTCTTTGTTCGCAACCCTGCATAGAAGATGTCTTGCAAACCCTAATTTGCCCCGAACTGCGCCGAAGTGTCAGTTCAGATCAGGAGTACGCGTGGCCGTTGGAGTGTAAGCGCTGCGATGAGAAGCTATTCTAGACTAGTCTATATTAGAATTAGATCATGGGGGGATTGATCTGCCGCGAGAGCTTTGGCCAGAATGTGGTTACCTGGAGGATCTCAGGGTTAGTGTTGGATTGTCAGTACTTGGTATCAGTATTACATGTTCTTACATCATGTTGGGTATCAGTATCAGGTTCAGTATGGTATGGATGCTGTATGCACAGGGAACTTCTCAGCTTCTCAGTTGCCTTTCCGGGTTTGGACCAACTGTTCGCACGGCTGAAATCCTGCTTGACTGCATCTTTCAAAAAGTCCGAGCCAACGAGCGTGCAGAAGGTCTTTGCGATCCGTTTCAGTCAAAAAACCCCCAGTCTCTGTACCTAATGGATGTACATTCCCTCCCATACCTAGCAACCATAGATGTCTGTACCAACGCAGCTGTGAGTAAGTTATTCGTACTGATGGCCAGATACGAGTACACAGTGACAGCTCGCAGTTCTAACCAGATTCGAACTCGATCTACCAAATGGTGGCCACGATGACTTTGGCTTGGTGGAACCGGTCACCGGCCGAGTGACCGGCCTGACGACTATGTAAATTTTCAGCCGCATAGGCAAGTTGTGCAGAACCCGTTCTCTGGCCTCGCACTGCTGTAATCCATTACAATACAAGGCTGGAGCTAAAAAGCGCGGTGCAGACTGCTCCACTTGGTGGCTCCCCCACTTCGCACTTCCTGCTTAGTCCGGATTAGCCGGATGCCGACCGGAGCCATGTGGCTCTCTGCAGCCTCGATCGAGCAACAAAACAACTTGCGACTGTTTACTATTTGGGGTATCTGTGCAGAAGATTACACGCGCATGTCGCGTGTCCAGAGCTGCCCTGGTGGAAAGGTGACAGTGGTACACGCACAGGCACAGCAGAAGGGAGTGTATATTACATCGTCAAGTGATATCCACCACTACGCTACAACCTAGGGAACTAACTATAGGGCATCATGTATAATATTGAATGCGGAGAAAATATGGGCTCTACCTCTGGCCCTGGTTCTCATCCTGGACTCGTGGCTGGCTTGCTTTCAGCCCTGGCCAGGGCATGACGAAATGACATGCCATCCATGCACAGGGGTACTGACTTCGACAGCTTCTGGAAGGATCATCGGGAGAAAAAGCACAAGCTAACCAGAGAACAGAGAAAAAGGAAAAAAGAAATTCGCCCGATATAAGCGAAGTAACGAATGGCCATTCGCTGTCCGAAACAAGGCTTGAATAGTGACAGAACCGATATTAGCCACCATACCACCTCGAGCGATCTGAGATCCTTCAGCTGATATCAGACAAGCCCTGCCAATCACGCGTCGCCATCTACTGCGGATAGTTTTTCCACGGCTAAAGTGCGTGCTTACTTTACGCTGGCCCGTTGTCTTTCGCCTTCCGCCGTCAAGGGATAAATACCGGTAGCGTATGGCCGGTATTTTTCGGCCGGTCCATCTTGGCTTCCCAATTTCCCATTACAGACGGGGTACTGCGGAGCTCGTACGATCTGAGTTCTGTGTCTGCTGAGACTGAATTTCCCCATTTCCAATTCTCGCCATTGGACGGTTACTCGGCCGATCTTCTTCACAGCCTGGTGGCGGAGTCCAGCTTGGACCAACTACTACTCCATTCCGTTCATCGGGCGCGAACATGACCCCATCGGAGAAGGATGATAATGATAATGATGATGATGGTGATGATGATGATGATGGTGATGATGATGATGATGCCTTAGGTAGTCTGTCCTACATTCGCCACCATCTAAGTACAAGAAAAGAAACAAACGAACAAGAAGCGGAAAAGAAAAACAAAGACAAAAAAGCTGAAAAGAAGAAAGGTAAAATAAAGAGGCGAATCTCGCGCTGGTTTACTCTTTCTAGAAACCTTGAAAGTTTAATACCAATATCATCCGGTATTATTTCGGCAATATTGACCCTCACAGACAAAGCAAAAGCTATTCAAATATACTTTTAGCGAGAAAGGCTCCAGAAAGTGGATGTGTAATCTGCACACCACATCACGCCACAGACTGTGTCTCTGATAACTGGCGTCCGTCTAGCGCGCAAGTAAACTTCCGTAGAACATGGCGAATGGCCCCAGAAGACCCAGAAAAAGTGTAAATTGCGAGACGGGTACTCTGTACATGTATGTACTGTCCTAAACGAATATCCGTCGGCGCCGTCTACCATATTCATCAAGGCCAGTGACTGCCTTGTAAGCTTAGCTAGCCACTTGACAGGAATTTTGATTGCCTTACGCTATAATGAAAGGAGGAAGCGGGGCCGTGGACACGTGGTTTCTTTCTTTCTAGTGTGCATTAGATGGCATGATTGTAGCGGGGACGCTTGGATCACCTGTGCTTGGCTTGTACTCTATTCTATTATTACGTGCGGTGTGGTTTGCGAATGTGATAATTATGATGTTCATGTTTGCGTGAGATCGTCATCTCTTTGCGTGGCTGGGCTGGGGCCGGTTGGGGTTGGGGCGTTTGCAGGATCAGGATTAGAGGGTGGAGAGTGGTGTACAGTTAGTATCAAGGAAGAGAAAAGAAAATAAAAGGGGAACGGGAAGGGGTGTTGTGTGGTAGTACTACATGATATCATGAATAGATTTGTTTCTTTTCTCTATCTCTCTCCTTGTCATCAGCTCTTGAGCATTCCTTTTGTCCGTTAAACCTGAGCCGGCACCTAAACTATTTGCTTTTTGTGTCAGATGAACCATGATCTGCTCGCTCCTCGCCCCACTAACTATCGCCACGATTCGGGGGTAATTTGTAACTTGTGGATAAATTAATATATATTCTCTCATACACGCGTACTTAATAATTCCTCTGCGAGCTTTGCTAGATTGAAGAAACGGGGGGGGAAGAGAGAGAGCAATAGCAAGAGCTAAGAATGACACTCGGACCTCTTGCTCGCCCGTTTTATTGCAGGGGAAATTGCCTGCAATCTCCTGGTCTGTGAATAGAAATTGTGGGCCTGGGGGCGTCGTGAAGGATCTCCGTATTGCTAATATTGGCCCCCTTCCCTTCGCGCTCGCACTCATTGCTGTATACGCCAAGTTTTACGTCGTCTCAGCGTTTGAACCGAGTTGTCCGGGGGGCGTGCGAATGAAATTAATTACATAGGATTGATCTGCGAAAGAACTTGCGATATTTTTGTACGTGATGAACGGTGAAAGGCGGGCGGGGGCTTTTTCGTGAAACAGCAAATCCGAGATTTTGCTGGCCTGTTTTGGAGAGAGATTTACTATGTACGGAGTAAGTACTAGGATGTTTTACGGGTTATTGGTGGCCTGAGATCGGCCTGAGAGCTGAGAGGCACACGAGTATATCGAATGGGAATTGCAGAATGGAATGCAGGGAAAGGAGAGAAGATGCAATGAAATGAAAAGGGTGTGAGTGTGATGATCAGAGGGGATTCAGTGGGCTCTGTGACGCTGCAATGCGTGGCTGTTCGACCGCGAATGAACTGTCGTCTTTTGTGTTGGTTTTTGGTTCTTGGCTTATCCCCGACTTTCGATGCATTACTATTGCATTGACCGACCGGCGGAGTCGCATTACTAGGGCAGAGAAAGAGGCAGGAAAAGAGCCAGAGGCATAGGCAGAGGATGATCGATTCAAGGCCATTACCATTTCTCGAGGACTACAAGTGGCCACGACTCATGATCATGCTCATGCTCATGCTCATGCTCAGGATCAGACCGAGGCCACCCACCATGATGAGAACGTTGGGACATGACATCCGATGCAGAGTCGGCTGTTGGATAATTAATTTTGATGAGCAGGCCAATCACCATAGGCACAGGCACTGACGACAGAACCTAGGACAGGACTAATGCTTCAACTATCACACCGCGAGCCAGTCACCCGGGTCAGTAGCGTCAGGCTAGCACGGGGGGCCTACTCTGAATAATTGCAGGTGTCGGTCTGTTGGTCGGTGAAATTCAGGCAAGGAGGGTGGATGTCGTATCTAGCGAGATTGAGGTCGCATTGCTCGGATTTCGCGAGAGGGTGACTGACAGGTTGGAACTGGACTGGATTGGGCTGGGCAACAGGGGACTATTCCCAGAGTAGTAGGAGATGATGGCTTCTTCACGGAGCGCACAGCCTATCTCCGCCGTGTCGAGGTCTCCACTCTTAATACGAGATGGAGATGGTCTTGAATGACCAGCCTTTTTCACCGGCTCTGGTTCGCCCCCAAATCCAATTCCAATCCCCCTTTGGTACAGGCGGTCCACTGGGCGGGACTGGAAGTCCTAGACTCGGTGATCTCCGCGGTAGACGCAATTCATGGTTGATGATTTTCGAGACGATCAATTTTCCCCCTTGTTGATCTTCATGAAGCGCGGCCTGACGACATCTTCACGGTGGGTTCAAGTGGTTTTTGATACGAGGCTGCGTCGGCTATGCATCTCCATGCTGGACTCGGTTAGGGTATGTGTCTGTAATTACGTTAGTGTGTGTATTCCAGTGTATGGATATGTACTATACACGTTTACAATACTCCCCATACAACGTACAAGATAAAGTACTAAGCCTTGTATCTGGACCATGGCAGCCTCGACTCCATATGGACCTTGGGTTAGTATACTTCAATAATTTACAATATCCGATCCTGCAAGCCAGGCCCTTCGGTGTCTGCTTGTCGAGTCTGGATGATACACTTCGTAATATATACCAATACCAGACACTCAGTACGCTCGGTACCTTCAGGAGTCGAACACTAAGCAATCCAGTCCACTAGACCAAAGTATACTCGCAAAGTCTAACAAAAGCCGAAGCCGAGTGGAATCGGAGTGGAACATCCGCGTCCACATCCACCCACGCCCACCACGATACAGCGACCGACAGAGCCTCACAGCCCTTCTCCTCACACTAAGCCGCGCTGCAGTAGCAGCCCGCTAGACGAGACTAGACCCGTGAGGCGCGTCAGTGAGGCACCGGCGTGGTGCTAGACTAGCTGTGGGGGCAACTGTGGACTGAACTCGACTGGACTGGACGAGAGTATGCAATGCTGGAAAGGTACATTCAGTGCGGGTACGAGGGTCAGGTCGCCTGTTTCTTTTGCTCGGAGCTTTGCACGGATGAGATGGTATGCTTCCGGGGTTATTCGATTAATTGTGGATGTTACGGCAGTGGATTTGTTTGTTCTGTTCGGATGGAGGCGGGATTTGTCGTTTTTTCGTCCCTCTGCATTCTGTTTCTTCTGTCGAGGTTTAATATATGTTACATTTTGTACTAGTTATCGAGGATGGAATGGGGACTAGAGTATTTGTATCTGCATGGGTATCTGTAGAGCTGTAAACTTCACTTCTTCAAACATAGGATGTAATCTATCGAATAACTTGAAGTCAGTACATGTAATACCTCTCGCAAACAAACACGAGCTGGCAATTTGCATCAAAGTACGTACACGGTCTATTTCCAGCGATCGCACTTCTCTGCAGTACATGGGCTAGACGATATGCTTGGAGTATGACGCCAAGCCCTCGTACTCTCACTCTACCTATACCATTTACAGTTACAGTAGATCAGATCAGTGCAGTTCTATCCCCAGTCTAGACTGTCGACTGTCGAGAAGGACGTCGCTCGGATCGCTCAGGATGGATCCGCTGCATACATGGTATATGCAGAGCAAACTGTTTCAGGCGTGCAGGCTGACAGGTTCATAGACGGCAAAACTCGCTCTTTCTGGAAGGAGACTTATGCAAATACGAAAAGACACTTTTGACTTTTGGTTAGTTTGCGTTTTTCTTTTCGTCGGCAGTTCAAGGTTTGGGGGGTATCGGCACTTGGTTCGTTAATACATATTCTCGTCAACATCAGGGTGTACGAGGACTCGGAGCGATTCGTCTGATTTAGATGTGTCAGGATGCACTAAGCTTCTGCATATCTTCACGGGAGATTTCAAAGTTCTTCCACCCATCATATCCAACTTAAACATCAACCCGAAACCTTCTCGTAGAATTATTTCCTCGGGATCACTGCAAGTATCGCATCTCGTCAGCACCGACATTACCCGACCTCCTTCAACCAACACCAACACCAACGCCAGTGCCAACTCAAACTCCAACAACCCCGCACCAGCCCCACGTGGCATGAGTGGCTGTTGATATCGCAATCGATTTCCAAGGCTAGGAAATGAACGTTCTTGCCATCAAGAAAGCCAAAGTCAGGCGTGGGGGGTGTCTGGTGATCGATCTCCTGAGTAAATGGGGACGAGCTCTTCGACCACTTCCCGGGTGATCAACACACGTCAGATGGGAGGAAATTGTTGGCACGAGGGTAAGAGATGTGGTCAAGGGCAATAAGAATGCCAGGAAAGGAAAGTGTTGAGGTAGATTACTAGATGACGGTCGCCGAACATGGGGGTCGCGCAGCCACGGCGTCTGCGCAAGAGACATACGTAGGGAATCACTGGTTCTTCTGCGCCCGGTGGTATCGCTGGCGGTGCGCCGGGAAAAGGGAGAAAAAAAAGCCTTTGACAGGGTTGCACTGGACTGGTTCGGTTCACTGATCTGTGGGTGATTCGGTCGTGATGGTGTGCAATATGCAACGTAGCGCAACGGTATGGACAAGACAAACACCAACAACCAACAACCAACAAGGACAGGAATCAAAAGTATATTCTCCAATCCCGGTCCATTTAATTTCCACCTCCCCAATCAATCGCTCTCATCATCCGAATCCACGTGTCCGCCATAGCGCTGCCGATAGCCAAAAGCAGACCCATACCCAGATCCGAACCGAGCGCCACTCTCGCTGCCGGAGTCGTCGATGTCGAACTCCTCGTCGTCAGACATGCCGTGACGTCGATATTTCGCGTAGATTGCGGAGGGATCGTCGTCCTCGTCTGATGACGAGAGTTCCTCATCCGGGTAATCGTTGGCGGGATTATTCTCGGCTGGGTGGAACAAATCAGCATAGTCCTTAGAAAGAAAAAAGGAAAGAAAAAAGGTTTATTTCCGTCTTTTCGAAGTGGAGGGTTGGGATGAATGTAGGTGGCTTAATAGAGAAACGACGGGGGAGCAAACCAAATGCAAAAGCAAAGGCGATAGCAAAAGCAAGTAACGTACCATTCGAGTCTGCATCCTCACTATCCCATTCTTCCTCGTCATCTTCGATGAAATTCTCCCAGTACTCCTCGTCTTCAGCCGTGATGACAATAACACCCACGCCTGCGCGCGAAGCCTCGAGATCCTTTAACTGTTTGTCGGACTCCAGTTCAGCCAATGGGTTCCTAAGCATATCACTCTCCGCCAACGGTCGTCGGATATACACATCATAGACGTAGTCTTCGTCATTATCATCCACGGCCTGGGTCGCATTTGCAGTTGCAGTTGCAGTTGCATTTGAATCCGTATTCCCATTCCCATCCACAGAAACATTTGCCGTCTCCGTCGATACTGCGGGGACACGTCGTGATTCTACCATACGAGGCTGTTTCGGCAACCGCGGCTGATGCTTTAACGGCTTGGGCGAAGTCGGCATGGCAAATTGGGAGTAATCAGGTTTGAATGCCTGTCCAGCAGGGGCAGGAGCATCAGCATCAGCATAAGGAGGGGCAGAGTTAGCGTCCTCATTCGAATCAACCACCATCTCATTCTCCAATTCCAGAGCAATATTTTCAAAATCCCGCGCCAGACGCTCAGATTCTTCATCCCATGTACTCGAATGAGCCTGGGCGGATTTCTCCAACGTCTCAGAAAGATGCTGCTTCGCCGCAGAAACGGCTCCTTTCCGCTGTTCGCGCCATTTCTTCTCAGCCTGGTTGACGACTGGTCGTTTGCGCGGCTTGGACTTCACAGGCGATGATGATGATGCTGATGATAATGTGGCGGGTTCTGTATCTGTAGCATTCACCACAATACCCTTCTCATTAACCTGAGCCTGTCCGACTAGATCCGCAACCATGGATGCCTTTCGCGAATGCTGGGTACGTTGGAGCTGCTCAACAAGAACCGCAACACCCGAAGACCCCTCCGCGCGACGTTTCTGGATTCCCCCCGGACGCTGTCCTAGTGGGGTACTGGTTCTGGAAATTTGGAATCGACGCACTGAAGAGGCACGACTTGATGGTGTCGCGGGTCTGCTATTCTCTGAACCTAGGACTGATACCGGGACTGAGACTGAGCCTGGACCTGTTGGGATAATCCCTTCACTAGGTGGAGACCGGGTCGGAGAAGATTGCACAGATAACTCAGGACGTAGCGCATGCTTGCGCTTCGCATCAATCTCTCTCTGCACTGCTGCTCGACGCTGTGCATCGCGAAGCTCTGCGCCTGGAGAAGTTGCCCGGACTTGGGGGATACCGTTAGATGACAAGGGTTGAGGAGCGCGTCTGTTCACATGCAGACTGCTCACTGAGCGGGGGCTGCGTAGGAGTCTCTGTTGCACTGCTGGGTGCGCGCCTGATGGCGTTGATGGGTTTGAATTGGATTCATGCTCAAAATCACTTGCTTTCAAGGGGACTCTTTGGAAGACGAAGTCCGTGAAGCGACGTTTTGTTTGGTGGAGGGCGGATTGGATGACTGAGGTTGTTAGTAATTGTTCTGTGCTGGTGGATGTGTGAAATTAAATGATTGAGGATGGATGGATGGTAAATTGAAGTGTTGATATAAGCGAGGGAAGATATTTTAATAGACTTGCATAGTCAAATTGCCTTGGAGGGGTGTAGATTGTGGGGTAAAAAATAACAAGGGGAGTTGGGATGGGCGTGTACATACACAATGTCTCCACGGGCTCTTCTTCACGCCGCCGCTTGATGTTGATCTGCTCTGGGGGGAGAGCCATGATGAGAACGATGGGGGATATCCGATCTGATAGTTTGGGGATTGAAGAGGTCAAGATGAAGAAGAAGCGGGCGAAGCGAATCGAGCACGTGATGTGCAGAAATCACCAACACAAACCACCTCTAGTTACAAACTATGTAGAGACAGGTTACTGATTGGATAATATTGGATAATATTCGAGCTCAAATTGATATTATTTTATTATTATTTTTTATAAACCGTACATCGCAAAAGAAGAGCAGAACCACCATTGCGTCGACTCATTTCATTCTTCCCCGGGAACTTTCCACTATGTAATTACACATCTGCAGCCCAACCGCCCTAACCAACATCAACATCATCCAGGACAGGCGAGCAAGAGATTGGGTATTTTTTTCACTGGATCGTACAACCCGATGCAACTGCCCAATGGCAAAGACATTCAAAGAGATCAAAAAAGATAAAAAGAGAAAGGAGAAAGGTCCGAAGACTGAAAAGAAGGGCCGATATCTGGAGACGATGGGGTCCTCGTGACAGCAACATGCAATCGCATTTATTGCTGAGCAGAGATCCATCCAAAAGGGGAATGATAAAAGACAAAGACAAGCCCTTTCCTCCGGTAGTGAAATCGGAAATGGTCAAGAAATGGAGAAGAAAGAAAAACATAGCCAGCTAGCAATACAACGTGGTAAAAAGAAGGGGATTAAAGGGGGTAGAAGGGTCATTGGCGGTGAAGATATCCCATGGATGTTTGAACACAACATCTGGGGGTAATCCAAAACAATCAGTAAGGGGGAAAATAGTGTAGGGGGAAACAACATGAAAGAAAAGAAAAAGGAGAGAGAAAGAGAATGTCGAAGAGTCAGAAGTCAGAAGTCCAAAAAAAAATCAAAATATTAAGACCAATACAAGAAACGAAACGAATTCAGATGCAGAGATGGCGTCACAATCAAAATGAACTATGTGTAAAAAGGATAGAGAAAAAAAGGAAGAAGAAGAGGAAGAGAAGAAAAAAAAGAAGGAAAGGAGAAAATGCCATTAAGAGTTTCCCAAGGGTAATGAGTCGAATTAATGCAACCCAAAAAAGAGTTGAGGAAATGCGCTGTGCTTCGCTTATTTAGCTCCAATTTCCTCTTCAGCCCAACCAGGCAGCGAATTCTCATTCTGGATAGCAAGTCCGAATCCAGAATGGTTCAATCCGCCAAGGGCAGACGAGAAGCTCGAAAAGCTGCTCTGAGGCTGGTGGGTGGTGCCAGTACGGATGTGACCACTTTGGCCAGAGACGGGACCAAACGGCTCTTGAGAGAATGATGGCAGACTCACAGCGCGCGAATGATGAGCACGCGGCACGTTTAGGCTGCTAGTGCTAGCAGTAGCGTGGTGGCCAGGACCTGAGCCTGAGCCCACGCTGAGGTAGCCGTTGCCTGAAGACTTGTGCTGGTGCTGGTGCTGATTCTGGTGTTGGTGTTGGTGGTGCTGGTGCATCGGCGCATCTATGGTTCCGTTTGAAAGCTCGCCATTGCTAACCCCGTTGTACAAAGATTGCTGTGGCGCCTGAGATTGGGCCTGCAGGGCGGCCAGAGCCATCGGGTCCCCCAGATTATTCTCCTGGTCCTGAGACTGCTGAGACATCTGGTTCAGATACATAGTCAAGGGGTTGTTCGAGCCCACGTTCAGCACACCGGAGGGAGAAGACACGTTCTGTAATGGGTGACGCTGTTGTCCATTCTGCGAACCGGTGGATCCCGGTGCCGGTGAGAGCGCAGGGCGAGTTGGACTCGACTGGGAGCCGGACTGGCTGAGTGGCTGCTGGAATCCATTTATGGCTGGCGAAGGAGATTGAGGTCCCTCCATGCCTTGTCCATTGCGGCCCTGCTGCGAGTTAGATTGGTTACCAGCCTGGCGCGGCGGGTTACCGCAGCGATCCTTGCCAAAGTTGATCTTGAACCGACGGTATTCTTCGCGATTACGCATGCCCTCGATGGCCTTGATGGCGTTGGCGATGTTGGTGAAGTTGACGAATGCGCAGCTCTTTTCACGCAAAGTGTTTACCAACTCAATTTCGCCGTATTCGGAGAAGTCCTGGCGCAGACGCTCCTCGGTCCACGCTTCATCCAAGTTTCCAATGTAGACATTGCGAGATGCGCCACCGCTCACTGCGAGGGCAATGGCTGGCGGGAGAGGACCCGAGTGTTTGCCCCAGCCGATCTTCAGTCGTCGGTTGTGGATCATCAGGCCCTGGAGGTTGCTAAGGGCGTAGAAGGAGGCGGCCGAGGTTGGGTCGATGAAAGTGACGAAGCAGATGTGTTTGTCAGGGATATAACGGATATGATGCAGAAGACCCCCACGCACGACGTTGCAAATTTCCTCGATTGTGGTCTCGGGGTGGATGTTTCCAAGGTAGATGGTTCGGTTGCCCAGGTTGTTGACGCCGCCGGCCGTGGTCGCAACGGCGGCCGCAGCCACGGACTGCTGGGCCAGGGCGTTGGAGATCAAATCGCGATCGGCAGAGTTCAGAACATGCGCATAGCCCGGCGCGATGCCCAGGAACTGCGCGGCATTCTGCTGCTGGGTCTTGGACACGTAGGCGCATCGGTCCTTACCGTAGAAGACGCGCTTGGGGGCCTGCCATTGAGCCTCTTGGGGGAGCTGGGTCACGGCCTTCATGGCATTACTGATCGAGAGGAAGTGGACAAAGCCAATTGCCTTCTCCTTCACGATCTTGACCGTGTCGATGGCACCAAACTTGCCCAGCTCCTCGCGCAGGTTGTCCTCGGTCGTCTCCTCCGGCAGGTTACCAAGGTAAACATTGCGCGATGCACCCGACTGCTGAACAGCGAGCGCGACGGAGGTCGGCACCTGAGAGGGTTTACCCCAGCCGACCTTGATATCATTCCCCTTGATGGCCAGCTTCTTCAAGATGGCATCGGAGTGGAAGTGGGTGGCCGAGCTACTATCCAAGAAAGAGATGAAAGCGCAGTTCTTATCGGGGAGCAGGCGGACGGACTCTATCTGACCGCTGCGCACATGGTTAAGGATTTCCTCGGCGCTGGTTTCAGCCGGGATATTTCCCAAATAGACTGTACGACTGGTCCCGGACAGCATTCCAGGTGTCACTGACGTCGCCGGGCTGCCCAGGGCCGCGTTTCCGAGGCCGCCCATTCCGTTGATCGGAGACTGGGGGCCCCCCAGCAGGTGCGACGCGCCCAATCCGTCCGTTGAGATCATTCCGGGGTACATTCCGGGGTTCTGCATGCCCTGGGTCGGGCTGCCGAGCTGATTCTGGTGGTTCTGCGCGTGTCCGTTGGCATTGGCCTGAGGGAAGCCACCGAAGTTGGTAAATTGAGGAGAGGCAAAGGCCGAGGGGGTACCGGGTTGGAAGGGGCTACCCACCAACAACTGCGAGGGAAGGAGAGGAGTATAGTTCATATCGAAGCCGGCGCCGGAGGCCATGTCGGCGGTTTGCCCGGCAGCCGCGGTGTTTATAGCAGGAATATTGGCGCGACGATTGTTGCGGTTGGAGAAACCCTGGTTGGGGTTATTGGAGTGGTACGCGCCGTGGGAGAAACCGGTGTCGCCGTTCAGGGCGTATTGGGAGCCAGGAGGGATCAGACGCGAACTGTTGATGCTAGAGGCATCCGAGGTTTGCATGGCGAGGCGAAGCTCTTCTCAGGGGAAAACGGGAATCGTCCCAAAAGATGGGAGACACCAAGCCAGGGGTGAATGTTTCGAGCGTCGTCCAGGGGACTCGGCCTGGGTGCAGTAAATATCAAATCACCATTCAGGGGAGCCGGTTGAATTTCTCCCAGCACAACACAACCAAGGAAAAGGGAAACAAAGGACGGAGAGGTCACGGTGTCTGAAAGGTGCAAAGCAAAGTTAATTGGAATGTGCCTCGGGAGGACGCGAAGAGGGGGGCGGGACTCACTTTTTTGTTTTGGGGCAACGACCGAACAGGAACAGATATATGCGGGGGGTCCTAGCAAGAAAAGAGTGCGGAGCCGAAGAAGAAAAAAGACTAAGCAGGGCGAGAAGATGAGATTAGCTGAAACGGGCTAGGAGGGAGAGTTGGAGAGGCTAAGGCTGAAGAAAAGGGGGAGTGGAGGGTGGAGGGTGGAGCAGGGGGGGGGATGGTAGATGGGAGGGAGAAGGGGAAGATGAGGAGAAGAGAAAAGGAGAAGAGGAGAGAGAGAACATACAGAGAGCGACGAGGGTCAGAAGAATGAAGAATGAAGAACAGAAGAAGCAGAAGAACGAAGAATGAAAGAAAAGGCAAGGAGAGGGAGAGGGCGAGGCATGAGGAAAGGGGGGAGGAGTCAACACTTACGTGATGGGTTCAAGTGGTATACGAGGACCCTAGGTAGGAGATTCAATTCAATTCTAGTAGTACAGTATAGCATAGCATAGTTATTCTGTTATTCTGTTATTCTATTCTATTATTATTCTAGTTAGTCTATCTAGTTCTTCTATCTTTACTATATTCTCGTTGTTGTACTCATGTATATATACTGTCCGTGTCCGTGGTCAGGCCAATCACCGCCCTTGGCAGGCAAACTCTTTCAAGGTATAGTCTGGGGTAGCAAAAGTACGTACTACTAAGTAGTAGGATATAGTATCTCTAGTATAACTAGATATACCATGGTATATAGTACTGATATCTATATCAAGGTATCTAAAATATACTAGTAGGAGGATTGATTGACCATGGTATGGAATACGGTATGCCCTGGTAAAAAAAATAAGTATACTCGCCAAATATACAATCTCGTAAGGTACGGATATATACACCAATACTAAAACCAAACGTTGTATACAATATATATGCCAATCATGTCAATTAATCTACTAGTACCTCTGATTATTATTTACCATCTTCTACTCCCCTGAGCCACAGTGTTCTACTGCTGTTCTCTGTCTACCTCTCTGTTTGCCTCAGGCACCCGTGGGGATCCCGCATCGCGGAAATTTACCCCTCCACTTCCACTTCTTCTCCCACTTCTTCCCTCCTCAATTCGCCGTGAAAGAGAGGGTACCTAGGTACGTTCTACCTGTTTCCAATTTGCAGCCCTCTGTTGCACTGGTACTGGCGACTCCCCCTGCAATACTTTATGTTTCACGCTTATCTTCTGCACCTCCCATCCCTCTCCCCATATGACTCACTTCCAAGATAACCGCTAACCATTTAAATCGCGCCTACAGATCCCATCCTCCCCTTCCATTCCCTCCTGCGCGCAATTGAACCTCGTCCTCACCCACACTCTTCAATGGCGCCCTCCATCTACATCGACGAGGACGTCGGCCGGGACGACCCAACCGCGACCGGTACCGAGTCCGCCCCGTACAAGTCCCTTATCCACGCCTTCGTCCAACACGATCCCACAACCGAGGGCATCCAGTACCTAACCCGCAAGTCGCAAACTGACGCCGCCGGCGAAGGCGTCGACCCTGCCGCAAAGCTAGAATGGAAGCCGGCAACCAAGTCCGCCACAAAGAAGGCAACCAACCTGCTAGAACAGCGCAAGAAAAAAGCCATCAAGGAACAAGAACTAGCCATCCGCGAAAAGTCCGAGTCCGATAAGCGCCAAAAGGTCCTGGAGGAGGCTAAGAAGGTCGTTATCAAGGAGGATACCTCCCTGCCTAAACCCGTTCGCATTCGTTTGGATGTCACCGACCCCGCTATCGTGAAGCTGCGTAGTTCGGACTCTGATTCGGCTGGTACTCGCGTTCGCGTTTTGGGCCGTGTTCATCGTATGCGCGCGCAGAAGGATGTCGTCTTTATTACCCTCACCGACGGTTATGGTTATATGCAGTGCATTCTCACTGGTGATATGGTTAAGACTTACGACATCATGACCCTCACCCTTGAGACATCCATGTCCATTCACGGTGAAATGCGCGCAGTTCCTGCCGGCGCTCACGCGCCGAATGATCGCGAATTGCACGCTGATTTCTTCTCCATCATTGGCCGTGCTGCTGGTGACAAGGAAGCTATCACTACCCGCGTCGCTAAGGACGCGGACCCCCAGACCCTCCTCGATAACCGCCACCTCGTTCTGCGCGGAGAGACTTCCTCTGCTGTGATGAAGGTGCGCGCTGCTACCCTGCGCGCATTCCGTAAGGCATTTGAGCAGACCCGGATGTTGGAGGTGACGCCGCCGGCAATGGTTCAGACGCAGGTTGAGGGCGGTAGCACGCTTTTCGGCTTCGATTATTATGGCGAGAATGCCTATCTCACCCAATCTTCGCAGTTGTATTTGGAAACTTGTCTTCCATCTATGGGAGATGTTTTCTGCGTTTGCCCGTCTTTCCGCGCTGAGAAGTCTCTCACGCGTCGCCATTTGTCGGAATACACGCATATCGAGGCGGAGCTGGATTTCATTACTTTTACTGATCTGCTCGATCACGTTGAGGAGGTTATTTGTAGCGTTATTGATAACATCTTCGCCGAGCCTGAAATCGCGGGTTATATCAAGAAGTTGAACCCCGATTTCAAGAAGCCTAGCAGACCGTTCCGTCGCATGAAGTACGCTGATGCGATTGACTGGCTTGTTGAGCATGATATTCCTAACGAGGAAGGCGCCCCGCATAAATTCGGCGACGATATTGCTGAAGCTGCCGAGCGCAAGATGACTGATATCATCAACCAGCCTATCTTCCTTACCCACTTCCCGGCTGAAATCAAGGCCTTCTACATGAAGAAGGATGCGGATGATCTCCGTGTTACCGAGAGTGTGGATGTCCTTATGCCTGGCGTTGGCGAGATTGTTGGTGGCTCTATGCGTATGGATGATTGGGATGAGCTTATGACGGCTTATAAACGAGAGGGCATGGATCCTAGCCCTTACTACTGGTACACTGACCAGCGCAAGTGAGTTCCCCGCCCCGGCCCCCGGCCCAAATTAAATAAGCCGAGCAAACCCATGCTAATACTTCTCAGGTACGGTACCTCCCCCCACGGCGGATACGGTCTCGGTCTGGAGCGTTTCCTGGCCTGGCTCTGTGCCCGCTACACGGTGCGCGATTGCTCGCTGTACCCGCGTTTCACGGGCCGTTGCACCCCGTAGATGGAGATGGATATGGAGATGGAGTTGCTATGACTTAGCAAGGCAAAATTAAAGATGTGCATGGTTACGAACTTGGATGCATGGAACGCGGATATGTTTAAAAGTAGACGGACCGGATTGGTCATGAATGAAGAATTTTTTTATTTCACTTTACATTCAAGTTGTCTTGGGATATTTTATCCTGTCCTAATATTTGCGTTCTGGAATGACTCGGAGTAAACAGGGTAGCCCCCGTACTGTGTCATTAACCTGAATATCGGAAACTATCGCTGTATCATACCAACTACTTTCTACACTCAACCTAGGCTACGTAAACTATAACTGCCACTACCACACCAGATCTCTACCGTTAGTAACGCATATAACCAGTCTCAACATGGATAATCCAAAACTGATCCATATCCATATCCAACAGTACCAGGAAAATAAGTTAAACGCCACCACATAAATCAAGACATCTGCAAACCTGCACCACGCCGATTTGGCATAAGACAAGTCCATTTCTTTGCTCGGGTCTGTCTCATGACACGCCTTCAAATGATCTCGCGTTCTATTCCAAGTTGTAGACCGTTCAAAGGTACATCCGAGTCCCCTGGTACTGTGTACGGTAATTGAATTCAAGTTGTATATTCCAGTCCCGCCGATGGTGGTGCTGTGGGTTTCTTGGTATTCTGTCGTCCGGGCTGGTGATATGCGAGGTACTTGTGGATGCCTCTGCATTGATTCTGATTCTGATCCTGGCTCTGGTTTTGGCTTTGCGTTGACGAGGTAATGGAGGGTTCTGATGAGTTCGTTTTCTATCTTCGATATGGCGCTTTCTAACGCGCTTCTATATGTCGGCGTGCCTGTTGATGGTGTTTTGGCTGTTGATGCTCATACCCTCGACTCGGTGCTTGCCCTAAACGCTTTAATGGTTAAGGTTGATTGGGGTGTCGAATCGACAACCCCAGATTGCTGCCTCTGCTGGCATCGGATATGCTGGCACCTGACAGGAGTAATGAATGACCTTGCCAGATCCCTTGCCCACCGGCACCACTCCCTGAATACCCGTGGTGATCAGGGTTGAGCTGGATCTCAGCCTAATCCGGGAGCCGGGTAGTTGGGATTGTAGATGTGGCTAGGTGTGCATACTGGAGTTGGACTTGTTTGGAACACGGCTGTGTTGGGACGTTTGTGGTGTGGTGTGGTTATGCTGGGTAGGTCGGCCGGGTCTGGTGTTGTGTGTTGTGTGTTGTGTGCAGGGAGGGATGATGGGTGATGGTGTTGAGGGTTGTTCTATGCCACGGGGAATGGGTCCTGTAAAAATAGTACATCGTGGTGATAGCAAGGGGATGATGAAGTCGAAGTCGAAGTGATGCCGTGAGAAGAGTCTGCAGGGTCTGATTCGAGCCAGTCACGGGGATGATCAGGTTGTGGGCTTCGAATCATCTCTCCGTCTCCATCTTCTCTGCACGTCTCGCCACTTCCACCAGGACCAGGATGAGCCTGAAACCGTGAACTTGGGTGAGATGGCAAGATAGTTCATGTTCGCCCCCCTGGCCACAATGTAGGAATGAAGACTGCGTGATCCACAAGCCATGAGACCATTCATCGATGGTCCGGAGATAGAATCCGTGCTGCCCCATTCGGCCTCCTCGCCTGGGCCGGGCATGAGACTTGCCTTGTCTTTGCTTGGTTCACTCTTCCTTCTCCTTTACGTTGAGAGAATCTTGGGGAGGGCTTTGACTGGCTGCAGATGGCTGTCAGATGGAACTTGACTTGACCGTGGACTGGCCATGGACTGGCTGTGAAACTGTGGATGGCCCGTGGACTCGGGGAAGCCCTGTGCTGGCCGCTAGTCGACCGCGTCGATGCAGCCTGGTTTCTTTTTCCATTTGCATCCACATTGGCTCTTTCTGCTTTCTCGGGTCATCTCGCCACTCTCCTGCTGTGGGCCTGGACCTGCTCCTGATGATGGATACTATGAGCCTCATTCTCGAAGCTGCTATCGAAGCTGCTATCGGTGCAGACCACCCTTGTTGGATGCGCAACTGATGTTCATCCGCCTTCAACCTTGACAAAAAAGCTGGCCGATCTCTCTGGTTCATTCCGTCATCGCTCATCATGTTGTTTCCACGACCACGGCTGGTCACCTCACGTGGCATCCTATAGGTGAGCTCGACGGGTGAGTTCCAGAGATTGCAGGCGATGATACCGGGGGCGAATCTTCTCCACATCGTCCTCTTCATGGAATTTATCGCGTCTTTCCTCGCTGTCTTTTTCTCTCTTTCCGTTCTTCGCCATGAGCAATGACTTTTTGGTCTTTTAACGTTTATGATTTTTCCAGAGAATACTGCAGCCCTGCGGCTGGCAAGGGCTTCACCCAGCATTACGCCGTTTTTGCGAGGCTTAAAATGATCGAAGAACCGAGGCGAAGTATGGATCATTGCTAAGATGAGAAGAAAAAAACAATTTGAGCTATCTCATCTGCTAGCCAACAGCTGCCCGTCAATCTCTGCCTGCAAGGGTTGCCATGGAGTATCAATCTTTTATTTGCACTCCTATCCTATCCCGACGCCAGCCTCTGAAGCAGATATGTGTCGATGAGTAGAAGAGAACCATGCTTCTGGGATCCCAGCACGCCTGGTCCTCTCCGAACCCTTCTACTCTTCCACCTTCGAGGTATGGCGATTCTGAAACTCGTCGTTTCGGGAACTCGAGATAGGGCGGAGATGCATTCCCGAATGGCGTCGCTGTCTACGCACTGCCTCTGAGAGGACTAGCGCGATTCAAGATTTCGCGGACGAGCTCGAGGACCTGGTCGTGCGAGGCACCAGAACGGACCGCTGTGATGACGCGGGACACTGATGTTTCGTCTGCGTGGCCGATGACTTCTAGTAGTTGGCACAAGAAAGAGGAATAATATTCCTCGCCACGAGGGCTATTGCCGCTATTACCGGGTTAGCCGTCGTTTAAAGTCGTCCCACGCCGGCAGAACACCTTATCCCTGGTCTCCCTCCTCTTCGAAGCTCCCTCCTCTTCGATGGGAGTGAGGTGATGATGAGAGAGGAAGAACGTGGCCAGTGAAAGGAGCCACGACCAGAGAAAAAGGATGGAAGAGGTACTCACCTTGAGCTGCTACTCGGCGAGCCCTGCTGCTGGCCGTTACCGCCCTTGGGCGGTTCCTCCTTGCCAGAGGGGGTTGCCGGGTTCTGAGGCGCCATGTTGTGGGATGAGTCGTCGAGAGTTATGCTATCCGATGAACGAGTGCCTTGATGAAGGAAAACCGATGATGCTGCTTGCACCAAGCCAGATGAGCGAGGTCGAGGAGTGCTAGTGTAGCGAGACCTTGCTGGAATCGGTTTGTTGGACTGAGTCCGTTAGTACAGTCACCGAACATGATCAGTGAAAGAAGAGCGAGGAAGAGCGAGGAACAGCGAGGGAAGAAGTCAAGTAGAGTCGAAAGTAGAGCCGCCGGCTCCCAAATAGCCCATGGTGGTGCCGGCGGAGGGATGTGGCAAGGGCAAGGAATAGAAGCGGTTGATCATACAAGAAATAATGTGCACCTCCTTGGAATCGAGATCTAATCACTCGAGGCTTTGTTCGCCTTTTTAAACCGAGACGGGGATGGGGGGCGAAGTGGAAGAAGAGAAAGGTGGGACACTAAGAGCCTGCATTTTGTGCTCTAAGACTATTGTTGTCCTATAAAAACAAGATGCTATTGTTCTGGTTGTTTCGGTGCGCCCAGGGCACACATGATTCGGTGACTGGATGAGGCTAATCCATGTATCATTTTCGAACCCATCCAACACTGAAAGTAGCGACCTTCTCGTGTGGATTGCCATGGAATTGCTATTTGATATGCCATTGCTTCGTCGCTAATCATAGCCTCGCGGTCGCGTTCGGAAAAAAGTACCGACCAATCGTGGATGGCAATCACACATCTCCACAGACCTTTGAAGCATAAAACGTTCCGCCTCCTAACTTCAATTCGAGTTGCTTTGCGTCCCGGCAGGCTCGCCACAAGTAATCCCCATTTGCTGGGAGCCAGATAGGTGCGACAAATAGATGTGGCGGTGATGGTGCGATACAGCAGGAGTGGCCCGGATCTCTGGGCTGACTCTCAAGCGCAGGCAATGGGTATTTCCCCAACAAACATAATGCTTCTCACTTGAGGAACCACCTGAAACAGCCGTGATGCAGGGGAACGAAGCCCACGGATTGTTTTCAGCGGTATCCTGGTCGCTTCGTTGCTGCATCGGCGTGGAGATCTATTGTTGATTGCCGATGGCATTCGTTGCCGCCTTCTGTTCGACTATTGATGTTGTTTCCAGGGACGATCTCGCGAACCTCAACCTTCCAGGACGAAACCCTTTGATGGTCTTCCTACCACCAGAAAAATGCTGCGAGATACAGAAAGATTGTGAAGAATCGACTGGACGCGTGACGATGCTGTTGAGACGACACTCAAGTGGTATTCTTTGTCGTCTGGATGAAGATGCGAGGTTCGCTAGATTGATCAGAGTTGATCAGGATTGACTGGCACTTGAATGCAGTTCCTCTCGTCGGTTGTGAGGAGACGGAGAAGATAAGATGAAGTGAGATGTTCAACTTGAAGAAATCCCGTGAGTGCTTGACCATGGCTCTTTCCCCAACAGGGGCAGCACTGCTAACTCGCTCCTTCCGTCTGAGAGTCCATCGCGACAGTCACGACAACCTTCGGCAGCCACGCGCCCTTCTTCCATCTTCCACCTATTCTCTTCTCTTCCAACCCCCCACTTATCCTCGTCTTCCTCTCCCATTCTAAGAGGCAGGACATTCGCCATTCCGTACCTCGCCGAGCATCTTCTTTCGAATCCTCCACTGCAGCCTCCTTCAGTTTCCTTGACTCCCACGAACGCATCAAGCATCAAACCAATGCTTGAACCAAGGATTCCTGCCGCACCCCTACCCAAAGGATGACAGACAGATGCACCAACTATTGCCACCGAGGACAAATGTCGCGAGCTCCAGGGTTCAGTTTCAGTTTCACCTCACAACCAAGGCGCTGCGAGATGGTCAGATCTGAAACGGCATCTCAACCATTCCTTTCGACCAAATGCGCTAGCCATGGAGCCGAACCGATGTGGCTGCATTGTGGCATAGTCTCATTTCTTCGATGATTGCTGATGGGCTGTTGGACTGGGACAATAGCTAGGAACACACCACTCGAGGACCAAACAGTCAACAACGATGTGATGACATAAAACCGGGCTGATGGCTGCATGGCCAAGCGGAGTATAGGAGTTCTCGTCAGCTGCCAGAGACTGTCCAAGAATTGCTTGCACGGCACATTTGAATTCGAAGACACGAAAGAGGAACCGGTGTCGGTATAACAGAGAGCCGCTGGGGTCTTCCTGCAGTATTCATCGGCAGCCAGAATGCATTTCATCTGGCCGATTGTGATACCCTGGAAGGCATGGCTGTTTATGTTTGCTTGTGGAAGTCGTTTGCCCTCTTCCCCAGTCCATCCTCGATTATCAGTGGCCACATCGATCAGCAAACAGCTCCGTTCTAGGGCATTTGCCAAACGACGATGCGGATCAATCGAGACAGCAACGGCGTGGACGGGGGCAGAAGGCGACCAAGACCTTCAAACTCTTCTCATCACCGCGGCCGTCGGAACAATTGGTGGGTGGTCATTGTTGGCCCTGAACTAGGCCAAGGGTCATTGTGGATGCGTTTCAGTGGTGTCGACTGTTGAATGTGTTTATTTTTCGTTACTGGGAGTCAAGAGTCGGTGGTGCATTGTCTTCAGTCGCGTGTGAGTCGTCCTGATGCTGTTCCAAGAAACGGTAGCGGTGCTGCTTGCAGGTCATGGTTATGGTCATGTCATCTCAGAGATGCCTTCCTTGGCTGTGGGATCACGGGTTGCCTGGTGGCGACTTCAGTGACATGGTATTAACCGTCAACTAAAGGGGGGTGTGACATCTCCCACCAATATTCCAAAGAAATACTGAGGGATCTGGTGGTGTTCGTCGTCGGCGTCAGGTCTTCGTCAGGGTGTGTGGGTCCGCGTGTACCATTCGAAGATCGTGACGATAGACTACCATTGCCTTCTCACTTTCGTGACAAGACTATTGCTGTTGTCGTCCATCGCGGCTGGACGTTCGGATCGAACTATCTTCACATTAACAGTCTCCAGGCGCACCACTCGGTCGGGCAAGATGCCCCCAAGCTCCCCATGAGGATCCAGCATGGTGGCTTCATGGAACTTCGTCAGGATCTCGTCCAGGTGGCATGCAGCTCCTTTTCCGTAGTCTTGACAAGACGTCTTCGCTTCTGGTGTGTCGCTTGATCCGTGAATGTGTGAAAATAGCCCCCTCTTCGTTCTTCCACACGCGCAAGTTGTCTGGGGCTCGGTTTCGGCAATCTGGAGCAATTAGCAGCATTGTTTTTGCTCCAAGCGTGAATGAACTGTCCCAGTCTCACGCTTTCCGTGAAGCATTTCTTGGGACAGCACGTCCAGCTGATGTCGCGTCTGGACAGAACGCCATCAAGTGGAGCCGCACCCCCATAACCTCGCCAGGAACCCTTTTCCTTGAAGACGGGTAGCTCCAATTGGCGCCACATGGAGCCAGGATAGGGTTTTCTTTCTATCCCTCGCCGTTCAACAGGCTCTTATCCCTTTGTGACTCGATGAACATGACCATCGAGGAGCAATGGCATGGGCATCTCTCCCGAAAGACTTCGTGACAGTCTGAACTCATTCTTTAGCACCCTTGACTCCGAGGCATCTCCTGACCGAAGGTCACCCTTCAGTGGATGTGAGATTGGAATAAGTGGATCTGCCTTGGAGTGAGACCAAGACTGTTTTGAGAACGTATCACTGGTTTAGCATCATCTCACCATCGATGTCTTCATGATCTTGAGATGAGACGGCAGCTTTCCGTTGAACGGCGCTGCCTGTCTGAGTCTGATGATATGGTCAGATGTGAAAGGGGAACGTATGATGCGCGTTCGGGTCACATACAGCACACCGTATAACACGGCGTTACTCGCAGAACAGATGGCGCCGATCCACCCAGGGTTGTCAAACCGCATGGAGTAGTGTTGTACTTGTCTGCACGTTGAAGCAACCGGCAACATGAGCCGAGGAGGCTGGCCATTGGAGTTCATCTGTCCCTGATACATGCCCAGGTGATTGAAACCTTACTAAAACTTACAGGTAGAGCTAGGCTACAGAAAGATGCGCTAAACGCTAGGAGACTACTAACAAGCCGGATCATGCAGCAGCAGAGTACTGATATTGATGCCTCCATAATTGAGCAAAGAAAACCATCGACTCCTTGAACTTCCTGGACTTCTTGGGACTCCTGTGAGAGACAAGGCCATCGCCTGGAGTAAATGGCTGACGTACAGAACGAGTCAGAGGCTGCCACCACCCAACACCCCAGCCCGGCTGATTCTGGTCGAGCTCCCAGTCTCGGCTTGCCACGGATTGACAGCTGATGCGATCGATCGACAGGGCCGATCCAGGCCTAAAGTATTTTGTAGTTTAGTTGATTGCTCGAAACAAAATACTCTTCCTTTTGCATTAGCTTGGTTGGAGTCTTGTGCCTAGTTTGGGTGACACTCGACACTCGACGGAAATTATCTCCGGTGACGCGATGATTGCACGCCGTTGCGCCGCCCGTGGCGTTATGATTACTTGGAGCCCAGCCACGTCGGTAAGCCATAGTCTGACGGGACTGCAAGTAATCTCTTTACAAATAAGTGGAATAAGCTTCCTCGAATTTACTGTGGTGACATTTGCCACTTCTGCAGGGCGTTTCTACCGTAGTCGGTGGGTCGGGTCCGCTCTTCCACAAGCCCTAACTGCTCGGCCGGACAAATACTGGATACGCCTAGGGATAGTCTACATGTAGATATGCACCCGGCTCAAATAATATACCACGCTTTGTTTCCAGAGAAAAATCGGTGTAATAATCCAATGTGTACCGTGTTTATTCCGATTTGTGATCAACCGGCGGAGACTACAGGGCTTATTCAAGAAACGAACGTGCATAGCATTGATGCTACAGCTGATCGCATAACCAGATAGTAATCTAGTTGACTCGGACTCTGCATGTTAGCCCCGCGAGGCATGCAGGGAGAATTCTCCGCGCTGGCCATGTAGGCGCGTCCTGAACCATAACCCTAATAACTTCAACATCTTCCTCACGTCTGATGCCAAATTTCTTGACGTGCGAGATGCGGACATATCCATGATTTATTTAGATGATTCCATCGCGAAAATCTAAAGAAATATCTCCAAGAGATGCGAAGTTGGTAACAAACCCCCCAAGGTTAACCCGAGTATACAAGGCCGGCCACATTCCAACACGTCCAAAAATGCAACCACACCACCAAAACACGACATCCCTTGAAAAGAAATAATGCCACACTATAGATTAAACAACGTAGCTTCCTCAATCCTCCTCGATTCATCTCCGACAATACCTTCGCCAACCAACGCCAACCAACGCCAACCAACGCCAACCAACGCCAACCGCCGCCGCTGCCGCCGCCATGCACCTCACCCTCCTCACCCTGCTAGCAGCAGGAAGCAGCGCACAAGTCGTGCCATCCCTCGTTCCACAAGTCGCACACGCCTACGGACTCGAAGGACCAGGCGAATGGCACCCCATCAACCAGCACCAGAACCAGCATCAGCATCAACACCAGCACATTCATCCAGCCCATCACGCAGTCCACCATGCAACCCCAACCCCATCAACCATGATGTCCATGGCAAAGCCCTCGATCAAGCCATTTTCCTCCAGCATGCCCTACCTCTCAGGCGTGTTCTCCTCCGCGTCTCACGGCTACTCTCACAGCCACGCTCACCACAGCTACGGCTATTCCTCTCACCACGCAACTTCTACTCCCTACGCATACATGGCAACTCCAACCCCCCGACCAAGCCACGCTCTACACCAGCACCAGCACCAGCAGCAATCAGCTCCCTCCCATCCCAGCCACGGCACCGCAATCGTGCCAAATGGACACATGGGAATTCCAGCTGGTGGAATGGGTGTTCCGCCCTCAGCTGAGGTGCCGCAGCCTCTAGATGCGGGTGAAGAACCTAAGGAGGCCGGCGCACAGAGCGATATTGCTCCCGTTGCACCCCTTCCGCCCGGCTCCAATGTTGCTCCTGTTCAGGTTCATGATAAGTATGGTGCTGATGAGGGTAATTCTTTCTGTCTTGGTCAGTGTTATTCCTCTGCTGAGGAGGCGCAGTGTGTTCCGCCTTATGTGAGTATTCCTTGATAACTTGATAACAGATGAGTAGGGGGGGATTTGCTAATTTTTATCTCTACAGGGTTCGGCGATTGAGCAGTCTAAGGGTTGTTATACTTGCTGCTTTTCGCCGCAGGACTTTTAGAGTTGTTCTTTCAGGGTGATTTGGTGGTGGGTTTATTTTCTTGGGGTTTCGTTTGGGGTGTGTTAGGCTTGGAGTTCTTTTCAGTTTGTTTCTTTTGTGATATTGGTGTTTTATCAGATTATATCCTATTTCTTAAAAAACTTTGGTAAGAGGTTTTTGCTTTTCAATTCATGATATTCTTGTTATGACTTGCATTATCTACAAATCTTCAATTAGGGTTAAGTCTGTCTCTTCTTTGAGGGTATATTGAGTCAGGTTCGAGAGACGAATGTCTGTCTGATATGCTGGATATTACGTGGTGGAAAGGGGGTCATTTTTGTAAAAGCTGTCATTTTCTGCGCATTAACTTCACAGCTCCCGATATTCCATCTGTAAACTAGCTTGCATGATGTATTTTTGTGTTTTCAACTGCTTGGTGGTTAGTTCTGACGTGGATCTGTTAGCTTAGTAGATGACCCCATTTGATGCCCCATGAGGGACAAATCTTCATCGTGCTGGATCAGCCGCATTATTCCATCGCAAAGTATGGCGACCGGGACTGTCTTGAGCCCGACAATCAGTATCGGGTCTATCGCGACGAAAGTCCAGGTTTCGCGACTTCGTAAACAGCAAAAGTATATTTCACGCCCTTTCCGTTCCGTTCCACTGACTCGGACGAGCTCATAACGCCTTTTTCGCTTAGACGCCAAAAGCCCCTGTGGGAACAAGCAATCAGTCAACTTGAAGACAAATACACAAAAGCGCTCGAAGCTCAAACTTGTCAAAAGATAGATGCAGAGGGTATTCTGGATACGGGGTAAATCGTCAGATCGAGGTCAGCCGGCTTGAACAATGGAAGATTCGCACGCGAAATGGGAAGGAATATCTGGTCCGAGACCTATTTAAAATGATCGCGAAATGGGTACTCAAATTCAAGGAAATCGGGGATGCTTTGGTGGCATTTGGTCCGTCTTTTGGATGCTGGGGTCGTTGAGAGTGAAAAGTACAGTTCTATCTTTGAAGGGGTTGAGATTGTGTCTGAGTTCATTGTCGATATGAAGAAGTTGAGAAGAAGCAGCTCTCAGGAACATCAGTGTTCAAATCCCAGCTGACTGATAACTTGGTCGAGTTATATGTCGCGATCCTTGAGTTTTTAGCGGATGCAAAAACCTTCCACTCGATGTCGACGAAGAAACGAATCGTGAATTCTTTTATTCCGTCGACGACCCTAGCAACCGATGAACGACTAGCCTCTGTTGAAAAGATAGAGGCTAGTTTGAGGTCTGTCATTGATAGAGTCGAAGCTGAGACAAAACAAGTGAGGTGATGGGGCCCGAGTCGTTGTCCAGAATAGAATTACGGCCGCTGACATCACCGTCGATATTTTCTTTTCCCCATACGTGCCCCTTGAGAAAGGAGACTAGATAGTAACTAGTCTCTCCTATTACTACCGACTCTAATTGCTTAGCCCGGTCAGGCATTCCAACCTTATCCGGATTCTCGATGATATTATCTCTAACATTGGATGAATGGTCCAAACTTTCGAAATAGAATCGCACATACTCTAATATCCCTATCAATATGACAATAAGTTATAACTACGCAAGTACGATGCTCCACAGTCATAATTAAAAGTAACAGAGTAATATAGTAATAAAGTGACCCAGCACATGCATCTCATTATAATCTATCAAGCTAATTTTCTGAAAAAAAAAAGTTCCAGCAATCCATAAGATATCTCATCACATCAAATCACATTCACCCCATCGCTCAGAGGGAAAACCGAAATAAAGGCAGCAAATCAAATCATATCTATTTGTATCACGCAGTTAAGCCCGCTCAGCAGACCGAATAGAAATAGGCTTCGCGGAGGTAGACTTCTTCCCCTCACCCCAAACAGAACTTGAAGCAGGGAAAATAGAACCCGCATCAGTATCATCTGCAAGTTCAAGGACGATACCGGGCGACGAGACGTGGGGAACAACGAGCTGCACGCCTTTGGCACCGGCTGAGAAAGATGGGTTGTGGCGCGGTGGGAGGGGACGGTTCTCGTAGCTTCCTAAGTAATCTGATGCGGAGCTTGAGAAGGATGAAGAGAGAGAAGGCGTGCTGGTGCCTGTGCCGCCGGCGGTGCTTGTCTCTGCACCTGCACCTGCGCCAGCACCGATGAGGGCCAGACTGGGTAGGCTGCTGGTGCTGCGGGCGCTGCGACGGTGCAGGAGGGGTGGTTCACTGCCGCCGTGGAATTTCGAGAGATAGGACCAGGCGTCAGAGTGCAGAGGGGCGGAGGTGGTTATTACGGGCTTCCATTCTGTGGGGTCGAGATCTGAACGGTTGGTGTGGGATGTTGGTGGTATCCTTGAGGAAGGGGGGTTGCTCTGGACCCGGGTTGGAGTCATTGGGGCGACAATTGTTCGGGGGGAGAGAGGAGGTGATGCTGGAGGTGTGTATGAAGTTGAGGCGGAGGGCATGGAGGCCGAGAGAGGTTTGCAGGAGTCTTTGCGGCGGCAGCTGGAAGATGTTAGTATAGTTCTTTAATGGTGATGTTTACAGTGGCCACGAGGGCGAGGTATAGGGTCTGAATTACCTTTCACTGCAGTAGAGGAGGGTATTGTTCGGAACGGTAATCTGTCTCTCACACATAGCGCTGGAAGGAATTAGCCAGGTTCTTTATACCAGATTCTTAGAAGGGGGTGGGATAAATATAGAACGGAGAACTGATAAAGACATGACACAGCCTCGGCTGGTGGCATGTAAGGAAGGATCCTGGGGCCCTGCAGGGCCACCAGAGACCAGAGATAAGGAATTGGGTTTGAATGTGGAAGGTATGTCTTACCAGAAGTTCAGGAAGCTGGCCATATCGAAATCGCTCTCGTCGTCTTTGTTCCGAGACTGCGAGTGCGAGTGGGAATGCGAATGGGAATGCGAGTGCGAGTGGCCTGAGCCCAGCTTGGAAATAGACAAGCTGACGCCAGACGTGCCACGACGATGTAAAGTCGGGCGAGAAGATTTGGGCTTGGAGGGATGGGAGGAGGAAGGGGAGCGACGAGATTGAGTCATGATGGCGGTGAAGCCTTTGCCTTTGGCTTTGGCTTCAGGTAAAATGCCTCACTATCTTATCTTGATGCCAAGGTGGATATGGCCAGGGTGCTGGCTGGTATTTTGGTGGAGCACGCAAGACTAGCACGAGCTTGAGCACGAGCTTGAACACGAGCACGCGGGATTTAATGACGAATGTTGGAATCCGTGATGGAGAGGTCGACGTAGAGGTGTAGATCTGGGAGATTCTTTGAAAACCAGAAAGACGCGAGGAGGGATATATGGAAGTACCCCGGACGGAATGAGAGGAAGAGGGACTGATAAGAAAGGTTAGTGTGTCACGAATCGGGCCAGTCATGAGGCTATCTCGGAGTAGAGAGATAAGAGAGGTCTGGGGGTCTGGGCACTAGATAGTCCCTAGGGTAGGGCACATACCAAAGAAACTCAGATAGAGATGTTCTAGCGTGGTGAATGTGGCGAATATGGTAAATGTTTGGAGTTGAGCAGAGGAGGGGGAAGAATCGAATAAATAGAGAAACAAAGAAGAGGGAACCATCAAAGTACCCTCGGAGGAGTCAAGCACACCACCACCACCCACCACCACACGCACCACCACCGCCGCGCGGATCCCCGAGTCTAGACTCTCCTCCACTTTTCCCCCCACTCTTTATCCGGACGCGCAACCTTGACTCACACAGTTACACTCTTCCAACTCTGCCTTCTATAATTAGCGTGGCCACTGATCTCATCCACCGAGACAATGGCAATGCTCTAGAATTGTATTGCTTCTAGTGGTAGTCTAGATTCTATCCCCAGTCTCCAGTCGTACGAACTGCCTACCCTAGGGTACCTACCTCCAGGGCTAAGGTACTCTCCGCTTATCGGATCGACGAGGACCCTCCAGTCCAGCCAAACCTAAGCCAACTAGGGCCGAAACCAGCGCGTGCTCGCCCAACGCGCTCAGATTCGATTCTGCACGCCCGCCCTGTTTTTTACGTGCATTGCAGATACCCTAGGCGGCGCTAGGTGGGAGTTTATCTCGGAGCGTGTCGGATTGTACTGACCCTTCGCTTGACGTTACGATTACTTCCATTCTAGTAGAGTCATAGTAACACTAGTAGTAATAGAATATTGACTAAGAAAATAATAATAATAAAATCATCGTCAAAATCTAAATCTTCAAATTCAAATTCAAATTCGATTCAAAAATGACGACCGCACGTTCGAGAACCGAGCACGTCTAGTGGGCCCGTCTCCACTGCCGTGACACCTCCTTGACACGTCGAGTTCCATAATACGTCGAGCCTGACAACCGTGCGAAATGCCCTAGCTCTGTGTGTGTGGACTTTTTTTCAGTCTAGAATCTTGGCTAGAATTTCCTAGCAGTTTAGCAGTCTAGCATCCAGATCGATGGTATACTATGGGGAAAACCAGTCTGGCCGGCCTAGTGTACCTGTTGACGTAGGAAATGCCGTAAGTCCATTCCTGTCTCCCTAATGTACTGACTACTCGTAGATTCTTTGATTCGATTCGATTCTTTTGTTCGGTTCCTTTGTTCGGTCTAGAATTACCTACCGCGTCGATCTGCCGTTGATCGGTTTCGAATCGATGGAACCACTCTCCTCTCTACGCGCTGTGTTACCTGGTTGGTTGAATAAGCTCATACAGTGGATTGGAAGAGGAGGGGAATTTGTGATGCCTAACCAACACAGACTTCAAAACCCCGTGGATAATTACATACACCCTGACGATCCCACCCACTCTATAGCCTAGCTAGCTGCTGGAGTCGAGCCATTGTAGATCGTGGAGCCGCCGAAAAAAGAAACCGCACATACCACCTGTCAATCTCGATGAGAATAGACTCACGTCAGACGAGCAATTGCCCTAACATAACCGAGATTGACTTAGACTTTTCATGCTTCTACTAGGGTATTGTTCGCTCACGTCAACGTCAACGTCAACATCAATGTCAACAGAGGCACCGAGCCCGCCCGCTTCCGTGTTGGAATCCATGGTTTGCTTCGGCCGGCTGACATCATGTTGGATCCGCTTTACAGGTCGATGATGTTTGCACTTGAGCCAATTCGGGCAGATTGTTATGGGGTATCTTATTGTTCTTACTATAGTAGTCTTTCTATTGTACATTCAGGTTGTTCTGAATCCAGCCAGCCCTATGCATCCACTGCCATCGGCTCGGCCGCGCTGGCTCCTTGGCCGAGGCCGGGTCCAGCACTGGCACTGGCTTTAGCATCGGCTTTCTTGGACACCTCCCCCGATTCCTCCTCCTGCTTCACCGTCACGCCACTGATTGCTTTACCTACAAATCGCTCCGGGACTCCGCGGGCTGCAGTCTCAGCAGGCCCCACAAAGCAGCCCAGCATCGAGCTCCAGATGTATCCTTCTGAGAGGAGTTTGCGAATTTGTCCATATGCGAAGGAATTGGCGTAAGGGAGAGATGTTTCCGGGTCGCGATATCGTGATGGCAATGAGGTGATGACACACAGCGATGACGAGATTTCTATACTTTTGTTAGATCTGGAACACGGGAATACAAACAATGGCACTACTAGTAGTACGTACTGGTCAGACGTGGTGGCTTTCTGGCATTGAAGTACATGCTGTACTTCTTGCTGTGCGCCGTCCTATCGTCGAAATTCTCGAGGATCGTCAGAATGCGACCCGTGTGTTCGATGACTGGCGGAGGTGGCGGATTCTCAGACTGAAGAGGAGGTTCTCCTATCACAGCAGGTGATTCGGCCTGTGATTGAAGGCTGGGATCGCCTTGGATTGTGGGCACAGCGGGTGGCGTGGCGTGCAGGGGGGCAGCATCGGCCGACGACGCCAAAGGGGTCTTAGAGTCCAATGGTGGGTTGATGGGTGCAGGGTGTGTAACGTGTTCCGACGGAGTTTCCGTAGCGGTCGATTCGATCCTCGCCTGGTTCGCTTCCCCTGAAACCACTTGGGTATCATTACCTGCCGCCGGTACGTTTGCTTGATCGCGTGCCTGGGCTTCGGCCTTGGGAGCTTCCGCTGGTGTCACGGGTTGGTCGATATCCATAGCATGGGCCCCCTCTGATGGTACCGCTGATGGCCGCTCGGCAGATTGACTCGGCGACATCTTTCTTGGGGAATGAGAGTGACGGGACATGGGACTCTCCACGGCTGACACTTTCGAAGCAGATTGTGTGTTTGCCGATTCAGCCGTCTTGCTCGCCTTATCGGAGCTGTCAGTCTCCGCCTGCGTTGATTCAGCATTGGCGGTTGTCTCTGGGACTTGGCCGTCTTGGGGCGGTTGCTCATCAGGTGGTAGAGTAGGGATGGGTTCAACCGCAGTTGCCGGAGCACTTGTGTCTCCAGGCTGTGCGGTTATATCCTCAGCTTTCGCCGGGACGGGCGGATTTCCAGGTTGTGTAGCTGCCCCCGGTGCTGGTTGTGCAGATAGTGCAGTGGTAGGGGTGCCTTCAGGTTGTGTAGTTCCGCCTGCGGGTGGTGGTTGCGTAGGAGTGCCCTCCGCGCCGCGCAATTCAGCAGTAGGCTTTTCTTCCTTCTCCTTCTTTTTCTTCTTCTCATCCTTCTCCGGCTTCACCTTGATATCGACCTTGCCCACCCGTGTAAGACGACCATTCACCCACGTAGCCACGCCACTCCAGTAGGATATAACGGGCCCCTCGAGCCGGCGATTCTGCAGCGCCTCGATCCGCGCTCGTCTTTCTTCTGCCTTTCTCCTCTCGGTCTTCTCCCATCGGTTCAGACTCTTGCTATTCAGTCGCTCTATCCTTGCAGCCTCAGCGAGGTGGTCTTCTTGTGTCATCTCCTTTGGCTTCAAATGGGCTTTCCGCTTCTCCGCTTCCTTCATCGTCGCGATGATCCGGATACGCTTTTCCTGGCTGTCTTTCATACGAGCGTGCGTCATCTCTTTGTTCACCATCGTTTGGCGACGAGACGAGGACCGCACGGGGCCATCTTCAACGGTTGGGAGCCATGAAATGCGTTCGGATTTCTTCTTCGGGCGGGGCGGAGGCAAGGCAGACGGCGTGGATAGGGCGGTAGGATCGATCTTGACTCGTTTGCGCAGGGTTTGAAAGCGGAGGTCGTTCTGCGCTCGACGCTTCTTGCGCTCGTCTCTTTGTAGCTGCTTTTCACCCTCGTAGTCGGATTGAGTATTCGGCCCTTGGTCGTCATCGTCATCTTCATCGGATTCCAGGCCCATATCTTCTTCCTCCGCGGCCTCCGCATCCATCGCGAACTCGTTGTCATCATCTACCTCCTCGAAGAGTAGGGCGAGATCATCATCAGCGGCGGCGTCGATCAGGGCAGACATGTGTCGACCCGCAGTGCTTCGCTTTGCGCGCCCTGATACCAGAGACTCGATCAACGCCTCATTCTCCTCCTCCTCCATCATCTCCTCCTCGGAAGAAGACTGGAGGCCCGAAGAGGGATCTTCCTCCGTTACGTCTGTCATGGTGGATAGAAGCGGAGCAATGGGATTAACACTGTTGGCGTGGCATTGGAATCGGGCTGTGTTGGTGTGAGTCGTGAGTCGCCAGGCAAGTTGAATTCAAAGTTGAAGAGGAAGAGGAAGCCACGCGTTGAGCGTGGAGTTGGGAATCGCGGAAGGCGCGAGCTGGCTAGGCGCAAGCCACTGCCTCAGATGTGGCGGAGGGATGTGGCGCAGTAAAGCCTCAGGCCAACACGGTGCGTTCCTTCCATAAACGTCCGTCTGTATTTGCACTCAAACTCGGCTTCTTCCTGCTTCTACATCTATATTTACATCTTCATTACAGTTACATCCACAGTTACATCCACAGTTACATCCACAGTTACATCCACACTTACATCCTAGTCTACTTGCAGCCTTATGGACTGCAGTGAAGCGACTGCCGGCATCCATTCTTCGGCCCTTCTGTACCCACCATGAACCGAACCCCAAAGCTCGAGACTTAAAGCTCGAGTCTTCCAGAGGCCACTTTGATATCTGAATCTCCAGGGTGAGATGACCAGCATTGATCACGTATCACATCTCAGACAGTGGACCTGAGGTAACTCTGGTATCCAGACTGGTGCTGACCCGGAAACACCTTAATGGACACGTACCTGACCCATCCCTTGCGCGCAACACAGTATCCAGGCGTGGTTTCATGGTTTCGGATCAGGACGACCAGTTAGCTCCCTTGCATGAACAATTGCATCACTCCATCCCAGGCACGCCTCCATACTTGTCGCGGAATCAATCTGGGCCATGATTGCGGTGTTGACTCGAGAGATGTTGGAGGCATGACATGATGCACTGGGGGAATGCGGGGCTTTTGCTTTGTTTCCGCCAAAAATTGGACGCGCTTGCTCGATGACAGGAAGACTAAAAACTTTCTCCGTGGAGCTGGCCGGAATGCCGGGGAGAGTCGTAGTCGTCTCGCGAACTCGTTCTCCACCGAGTGGTTTTTGATCTCGTGGTGTTCGGCGGGTCTCCAGGGTTTGTTTTCAGGTAGACTCAGAGTTGAACATGAACATGAACATGAACATGAACATGAACATGAACATGAACTCGAACTCGCTCGACTCGAAACCAAATCGTTGGGTCCTCCCCGAGAATGACATCGATGGGGCTGTGTGAATCCACTGGCGGCCCTGCCGATTCCCGAACGAACGCCGCCAATGATGTAGATGTAAAAACAAAATAGAAACAGCGTGATGGCCGAGGACGAAGCAGTAAATCCACGCGTAAAACGGGCAGACCAACGTAGACAAACCTATAATCCTCGACGTGGATAATTGGATTGTGGGAAGTGTGAAAGCTGAAGAGGAGAAGGGCAGCCTCTCGACCAACCACAGCCATCTTCTCTTCTTTCTTTCCCTCCTCTCTTCGACTATCCGGCCAGCTCCCCAACATCTTCTCTCTTCCCTCTTCCCCCTACTTTCTTCGCCTTTTACTTTCCTTCTTCCTCTCTCTCTTTGGACCTGCATTGTTTCGGTGTGAGAGCCCTCTCAGTAAGCCCTCATCCTCTGGTTCGCTGTTCCCTGGTCTGCTTTTCCTCGCGACTAACCTTACCGGCGCTCCAGCCACCTCGATCCCTTCGGTCCCGTTGATCATCCTTTCGCTTCGCTTTTAGTCCTCACTCGACGCTCCTTCGTGCTGCTTGGACTGCTCTATTCTTATGCATCTTCTTTTCTAAGCGCCGCCTTTACGACAAGTTTGAAAGAGAGGCTGCAAAAACGATCGGGAATCTAACGGCTCGCTCGAATCCCTCCGGCACTTGAATCGGAGATCATCGCACACTCGGAGTCAACCCCCCACGACAATCATCGTCATTCTCTTCGGTGAGTCTTCCCTGAACAAAACCGCTTCGCTGCTCTTTGCTCTTTGCTTTTTGCTCTCCACATTCTATTAAACCAACTGCGTGGAAGCGCGTCAACCCCTCCCTCTCCCCCGTTTCTGTTTCTGCACACCCCCAGGACCCTCTTTAGGCGAATACAAACAGCCACCTGGTCTGAACTATCCACCACTGACATATTCCTCTTCGATCTCTCACAGGGTCTTTCGCATTGCCCTGTAACGATTCGACCGTGCTTTGTTTCATCCTCCGCCACGCCCCTCGAACCGGACCAACCATATGGTTACGACGAATCTCCGCGTTTAAGCAGCACTACTACACCCAAGTGACCGTCCCAGATCCCCCTCAGATATCTGCGGAAGGGTGATAGAGCGGAACGACTATCGACAAACCTGTGTGTCTGCGAGGCTGACAGACAGCACAATCCCGCCATGTTGCCGGTTTCGCGCCCCGATAGCCAGATGAGCTACAACTACATTCCCACCTCCCAACCCTTGTCGGGCACTTCGACAGGGCGGAGTTCTCCCAGCGACTTGCCTGGGCCCGGCACCTCTAAATCACCTTTCGGACCGTCCGGATCGATTGGTTCTGCGAGGCTTGGGGCTGGATCCCCTTCTCATGAATTGGGAACTCGTTTATACCCGAAGCGGTAAGTGGATTTTCCAACAACCGACGATATGGAGATTTGCAACGTCTGACAATTGAGAATTGAACAGAGCCCGCGAGATCCAGGCACAGGAAGGCGTTCCTACCAGTATTTGGGGCCCTCCCACCAGTGGCCACTCAACCCCACTTCGCGAGAACATCCCCGAGTCGCCCAGTCAGGATAGCTTCCCTGACCTGATGCCCACCACCAATGGCCAAATGTCTGGCTCAGGACGCAGAGCCCGAGCAGGCACAGTCCCCTCCCGATTTCCTCCCATGGCTACCCTCAACGAGATGGAGCTCCAGCAGCCGTACATGTCGCAGACATCCCGACCGACGCCCTCAACCAGCCCGTTCAGACCTCCAGGCGTGCCTGGGATCGACACGAGCGCAAATGTGTCCACCTCTGCCGGTGCGCCCAACCCGGCCATGATTTCACGTCTTCGAGCTGGCTCGATGCCCCAGCGGAGCAGTCTGCTGGGCGGGGGTGGACCTTTCGGACCGTCCTTGTTCTCTACAAATTGGTCGACTGGTCGCGAACGAGCCACCACTTTGACCAGCATTCGATCATCAGAAGGCCCAACTTCGCCGAGCCAGTCGTCCTTCTCGGGTGGCGGTCTTGCTGACTCTGACGTGAAGACATTAGACTACTTGGGTCTCGCGGAGACTCCCCAGCAGGCGAGGGCGACTCTTGCGCGGCCATCCATGGAGGCTCTCATGCAACAGCAACAACAACAGCAGCAGCAGCAAGCATCTGCTCTGCCGCCGCTCCTGGCTGAGCTGGCGATGATGAAGAACAATAATCGATTCCGATCATATTCAGTTAACGCGAAAGAAAAGTATGCCGATGACGAGGATCTGGAGTATGAGAGCCGCTACTCTCAACTCCCTTCGGGCAACCTTACACCCTCGGCCGCTGCGACGGCCGCTCAGCTTGCGGCCACCCAGGCTCAGATTCACCAACACAACCTGGCCGTTCAGGCTTTCGCCAGCCACGCGAATGTGAGCAGACCTCGCGCTCGGACTGCCGGCATTTTGGAGGCCCCTCCTCAACGAGCATCCATCCGAAACTACCTTGCAACCCCCTCACGATTGGGCGACAACAGCTTCAGTGCTGCCGACCTCCCAATCTCCGAGAATGGCGAATATGATGAACTGTCTGATGCAGTTCAAATGATGCGTCTTGGAGCTGGCGGCCCCGCCGTGGGTGTCCGACCTGGTGAGATGGCCGACGAGAACAACCAGGATGGCCCAACCCGCGCATTGTGGATTGGGAGCATCCCTGTTTCAACCACCGTGACTTCCCTCGAGGCTATCTTCGGCTTGTACGGAAAAATCGAGTCCACCCGTGTGCTGACCCACAAGAACTGCGGGTTCGTCAACTTTGAGCGTATCGAGAGCGCTATTCAGGCGAAGTCCCTTCTTAACGGCAAGGAAATCTTCCCAGGTGCCGGCCCTGTTCGAATTGGCTACGCCAAGGTCCCTGGCGCTTCTGCAACTGGAACCCCCGGTGCGAATGGCATCCAGTCCTCTCCCACCCCCGATCCCACCTTCAAGTCAAAGCTTGGCTCCGATAGTATGGACCAGGCAAACAACTTCGGTGCCGTTCCTCACATTCCTGACCTTGCTGACCTTTTGCCTGAGATGGTGGAAATTGTCAAGGAATTTGGAGCTGGTGAAGATGAGACGTTGAATATCACCGCCAGCATCCAGAAGGCCATCTCCTTCCAGGCCTTCGAGGATGAGATCCCGCCCATTCCGGAACCGAGCCAGAGCCGCATGTTCGATGCCCCTCGCTTGCGTGATATTCGCAAGCGAATTGACAATGGCGCCTGCTCCATTCAAGAGATCGAAGAAACCGCTGGCGGAATGTTACCCGAGATCGCCGAGCTATCATCTGACTACCTTGGCAATACTGTCGTTCAGAAGCTCTTCGAATTCTGCTCCGAGTCGACCAAAGAGCAGATGCTCTCGCAAATCTGTCCTCACCTCGCCGAGATTGGTGTTCACAAGAATGGAACTTGGGCCGCCCAGAAGATCATTGACGTCGCAAATAGCCCGACTCAGATGACGATGATCATGGATGCACTCCGTCCTTACACCGTTCCGCTATTCCTGGATCAATACGGCAACTACGTCCTACAGTGCTGCCTGCGCTTTGGCACACCATTCAACGACTTTATTTTCGAAACTATGTTGAGCCGCATGTGGGAGGTTTCTCAGGGTCGCTTTGGAGCTCGAGCCATGCGGGCCTGTCTGGAGAGCCATCATGCATCCAAGGATCAGCAGAGGACACTGGCCGCTGCTATTGCCCTCCACAGTGTACAGCTGGCTACCAATGCCAACGGCGCTCTTCTTCTCACTTGGTTCCTCGATACTTGCACATTCCCCCGCCGCCGCACCGTCCTTGCCCCGAGGCTTGTCCCCCATCTTGTGCACCTCTGTACCCACAAGGTTGCCTACCTCACTGTTCTCAAGGTTATCAACCAGCGGAACGAGGCCGAGGCACGGGATATCGTGCTCAAGGCTCTTTTCTTCAGCCCTGGTGATGAAGTTTTGGAACAGATCCTGAGTGACCAGACCTCTGGCGCCACATTGATCTTCAAGGTTTTGACGACTCCGTTCTTTGACGAATCCATGCGTTCAGAAGTGGTGAAAAATGTCTCGAAGGTTCTCACCAAATTGAAAGCTTCGCCAAGCCAGGGATACAAGCGCCTGATGGATGAAGTCGGCCTCTCCGCTCGTGGCAGCGGACGTGAGCACCATGGACGTGAGCACGGAGCCAGCCACTCCTCCACACCCGAGAAGTCGCAGCACCGCCAGTCCTCTCGACACGGAAGTGCCAACTTCTCCTCGCAGCCCCCCTTGGAACGACAGTATAGCGGACAGTACCCCGGTAACATGCTTGGCCAAGATGGCCCGCGCCCTATCTCTGCTGATCAGAACAACGCCCCGCCTCTCGACCCGTATGCCAGCAACGGCATCAATGGCTTTGGAAACCCGTTGAACGGACTCGGCGGCGTCAATGGCGTTGGGTTCCTCCAGGACCCCAACATCTCCCACTCCCAGCAACAACTGCAATACCAGAACTACCTGGCTGCTCAGGCTCGGGGCGTGTCTCCTGGTGGAATGTACCAGGGCATGCCGAATGCCAACTACGGATACCCGGGCGGAACGCCTTCTGTAGAGAACTTGCGTTCGCTACAGTCTCAGCAAGCTCCCATGTCCGCCGCTCCCGGCCAGATGAGTCCCGGACCCATGCTGGGCCAACCAAATTACCCGCCGCAACAGTTCAGCCCGGTTGTCAACCCAGCCCAGATGTACCAATATCCTCCGCAGTACTATGCCCAGGCTCAGCCAGTGCAGGGGCAGTCTGGCGGAGGCCGCCGTGGACGTGTAAGTGACACCCAAAACCCAACCTTATCGTCAACGCGTCAGCGAACACCTTTATAAGAACTCGCCCTAACAAATCCCAGCGCTGAATGTGAATCTTCGAGTATGATTTTAATTGAAAAAAATTCTTTTTCAACCTGCTTCCATCTAACATGTATAAATTCATTTCCATCGTTTTTTCATCTTTTCATTTCATTTCATTTCATTTTTTTGTGGCCATTTCAATCATGAGATTCAGCGGGTTTTTAGCTATGTGACGTGGAAAACCGGGTTTTCCCTGCCCCCCCCTTTCATATTTCCCTTCTTGCTTGGACGCTGGATCGCCGAGTAGATGGGGGAATGGGCAGGGACACCTTTTGGTTGGAAATGGAGGAGGGAATTAGGGGGAAAAGTCCATCATGGAACGGAGCAGAGCAGACCAGAGCAGCATTTTTATTTCGAATTCGAATGCCCTTGTGTCTTCTGATCTGGCGATCTTCTAGAAGTACATTTTGGCGGCAGCGAGGCAGTGGATCTCAATGGATAAATTCTCAGCGTGTGGGTTCTCACAGTAGTAACTATTATGGTAATAGCCTAGGTTGTAGAATAGAGTGTAGAATGATAGAATAAGATCAATATCTGACTCAGGCTGTTCTAATAGTTAAGGTTGCTGATCTGATCTCATCCGATCTGATTGATAGGCAAGTCACCTCACTCCGCCCGCTTAATCTTGAGCTCCCGCTAGAATCAACGTCGACGTCAACCCTGCAAAAGGAAACCAAAGCCCATCCCCAACACCACAATGCAACAACTTGAAACAAAATGTCTATTCCAGAGAAATCCGCAATCCTCTTTGAAAACAATGACCAAACCATCTTCATAATTGATACCCCGCTATCAATCGCCCAGGCGCAAAGCCTAAGCCTGCATCAACAGCAATCTCAATCCCACCCACCACCAATCGAAGAGACAGAGACCCCAGCCCGAAAAGGCAGCAAGTTTGCAGGAAACAGACATCTTCTCTCGACCCCGCCTCTCGCAGCTCCATATCCATCAACAACAGAGCCTAAATCGGAATCCGCGCGCGCAAAGGTCCTTGCTAGGATTCCGGAGACTGAGCGACTTTTCCATGCGGCTATTTTGCCTCTTGTGGAGGGTGCCTTGAGGGAGATTAGGGGGAGTTATGGGTTTGTATCAGATGCTGCTCCTTTTGAGTGGTGTCTTCCCAGATGTGTTTCCGTTGATGAAGAGAATCCCGATATCTCTGTGATGGGATCTGGGAACCACCAACCTACTTCGGTTTCTAGGAAGAGGTCGCGGAATTCAATGGCTTTTGATAAATCTACTCAGCTGGATCAAGCCTATGAGAACTCCCCGCGCGATTCAGAACGACATAATGAGAATGAATCTGATACGCCACCGGTGATATTATCATCTTCTTCTACAAATGCATTCGAATCGATATCTGATCTCGATACCATCGTGAAAAATCCATCATTGAATTCTGCGATTCTATCAATTCCTACACGAGAAGCTTCCCCAGTCACCACTGAATACATAATTCCACCAATATCGACCTTCGTTCTCGGCAATATACCCCTATCAATACCCTCAAAGAACAAAAACGATCAACCCATCCCCAACATACCCGTTACTCAAAAATTCAACTTACTCCTCTTCGACCCGCCCTGGCCGAATAAATCCGTTCGACGAAGTGGTCACTATCAAATACATCCCTACGCAGAGATGGATGGACTTACGAAGCGATTAGCGGAGATCCTTCGCGTGCATTCGTATCGATCTCCGGTACTTGATCTTAGCACGAGAGAAACGACAAAGAATCCCGCAAAGAACCCCACGAAGCAATTTGAAGGATCTATCGCTGCTATTTGGATCACGAATTCTGAAAAGTCAAGACGCGCAGCTTATAATCTCCTATCCACCTCCGGTTTCCGAATCTGTGAGGAATGGATTTGGGTTAAAGTTGCTAAAGATGGTCGACCTATTTGTCCACTGGAGGGACTTTGGCGAAAACCTTATGAGATCCTTGTTATTGGGCGTAGGGATTTGGGGGTTGATGATGCGGATGCTGTTCCCTATTCATATCCGTCAAAGGGTATGGATATAAGTATGGAGATGGACATGGGTATGCATCAGCACGGCTCGATCGGATCGGGCTCGGAATCCGATTTCCATGCTATACATCCTCCCAGACACATCACCAGACGAGTGATTGCAGCCGTGCCGGACATTCATTCTCGCAAACCGAATCTGAGGGCTCTTTTTGAGCGGATTTTCTTTACGGGATCGCTATCTGATCGAGATTCGGGTTGTCGGTATGATGCCCTTGAGGTATTTGCGCGTAATTTGACGGCTGGGTGGTGGGCTTGTGGGAATGAGGTTCTCAAATTTAATGACGAGGAGTGCTGGGTTGATGATGGATGAATTGGGACAACCATGCAAGCAGCAATTAGTGACCGCGATTTCATTGAGAACCCCCTTGCCAACCGGAGCAAGAGTTCTCCCCGATCAAACATAGACTCCGGGAGATCCCCACAGATCTGATCACGCCAAATCAACACATCCATATGCAATTGATTGCCATTGGGTGATTTCAATGGGGCCAAATCGCTTGTTTGCGCGGAACCCGCCCGCCCGCGATTGTTCAGCAATTGCGGTGACCAAGCGGATATTTACAAACCACTCGAGGATTATAATAGATCAATCCATTATATTTAATCGATATTGCTCCCTTGTTCGAATTCGATCGAACAGTCCTCGCCTGTCCCCCTTTTCCGCTGGCGGCTAAATTCTTAAGTTAGTTGGGGGACCCTTCGTCTGTTTTCAGCAACTCGGCTTTTCCGTGGCTTCGTGTGGCTTCGTCTAGTCGTCCTCGTGCTCGTCCTCCTTTTCATTGCGTGGCGTGACTCTGTTTGTGATTTTTCCTTTTGATCCCTTTCTCCTGCCCTCTTTCCGCCACAAGTCCAATCTCAATTCGAGTTCGCTTGTGATGGTTGCTGCTGCTCATCAGCACGATCGGGAAAAGGGTCACCATGTCGCCCTCACCGAGAAACCGGCCGCGCTGCGCCCGGAATGCTTCACCTCCACGCTGCAGGAGTGTCTTTTCGTTTTGACGGCCACAATGGCTATTGGCCAACAATCGTTTTTCCAAGGCTGTATTGTCGGAGTGACGGCGTCGATTGGCTCGGATTTGAATATGAATTCTGCTGAGATTACTTGGATTAATGCCGGTGCATCGTACGTGGTTTTGTTTTGTCCTGCGCTATTCATTTGATTATTTTTATTTCCACTGCTGACATGATCAATATAGTCTCAGCAGCGGTGCCTTTTTACTCACATTCGGTAAATTGGCCGATATGTTCGGGCGCAAGGCCCTTTTCATCATTGGAATGGCGGGATTCACGCTCGCCCTGTTAGTTGCAGGCTTCGCCACTACCGCGATCTACATGGACGTTTTCTCCGGAATTCTAGGCCTTTTTGCCGCCGCCGTCGTTCCGCCTGCTGTCGGGGCTTTAGGTGCTGTCTACGAAAAACCCTCCAAGCGAAAGAATCTCGCCTTTGCTTGCTTCAGCGCGGGGAATCCGCTCGGTTTCGTCGGCGGGATGATTATATCTGGCGTCGCGTCTCACGAATATAATTGGCGTGCCTCATTTTGGGCTCTTGCGGTTGTTTATGCTATTTTTACGGCTTTAACGATTTGGACTGTGCCGTCTGATGGCTTTGCGAGGACACCGTTGAATATGAAGGCGTTTCAGAAATTTGATTTGCTCGGTACAGCGCTGGTTATTGTTGGATTTGCTTTCTTCTCGAGCTCGCTTTCGTATGTTACCCCCATTCTCCCCATTCTTCCTTGAATTATGTGAGCTGTTGGCTGATCAATTCTTAGATTGGCTGGCGATGCACCCGATGGTTGGCGAACTGGGTACGTCCTTGCCCTGTTTATCATCGGTATTGTACTTCTTGTTGCCTTCATTTACTGGCAGTCGGTTGCGAAGCACGCTTTGATGCCGCTGTGGGTGTGGAAAGATCGCAATTTCTCCATCGTACGTGTGGCTCAATCAATGCTTGTTGTTTTTGTTATAGCTAACTTCTCACAGCTTATGGCGACATTCTGTCTCGGATTCATGGGATTCTCCGCCATCACCTTCTTCTTGTCGCTATATCTGCAAGAAGTCAAACACCTCACCGCACTCGACATTACCGTGCGGTTACTCCCTATGGTAGTCAGCGGTGTCACGGTTAATGTGATCTGCGGCTTAATATTGCATCGCGTCAGCAACAAGCTGTTAACTGGCATCGGCGCATTGGCTTACACGGCTTCCTTCCTAATCTTGAGCTTCATGAAGGAAGACGCTATATACTGGGCATATATCTTCCCAGCATTAATACTTGTGGTGGTTGGCGCGGACATCCAGTTCAACGTGACGAATGTAGGTCATCTTGAAGCTCTTTTCGTTTCGCAACCCCTTTTCATTTCAATGCTAATATCTCCACAGATGTATGTGATGTCCTCACTTCCTCCATCGCAGCAGTCCATCGCCGGTGGTATCTTCAACACTGTCAGCAAGCTGTGCAATAACTTGGGTCTTGGCATTGCAACCTCCGTGCATAGTGCCGTCGCCCATCAAATGACCTCTTCCACACCGGCTATCCGCCCTTACTTAGCGACATATTGGTTTGCCGCTGCTGCAGCCGGTATCTCGCTGTTTATGGTTCCTTTCCTGACTATTGGAACTCAGGGCGGCCATGTACCCGACGCGCCGGATCAGCAAGAGACTGAGGAGGAAGTGTATATTGGTGAAAATAAAACTAGACTTGATCCTTCGATTGAGGAGACTTCGACGATGACTTCGGCTTTGCCTGATGGTGTTGGGAAGCAATAATTTGTCGTCGAAATAGCATAATATAGAGCATAAAAGCGTTTGACTCGTTTAATACGAACCTCATATTTAATAACTTACCTAACAGACAACATGATACGATGAGTCTGCTCCGCAATATAGAATCTCCGCCTCTTGAATACTCCTGGGAACACATTCACATAGTTGCACTCAACACATCGTTTGATATTCGGCCAATTGCATCGTTTGAGTCGGAGCGTGTCATTCGGAGGTGTCTCATCGCGGATGAGATTTTCGAAGATAAAAAGGATTTTCAGGACAAGTCAAAGATTGAAGTGAGCAATCGCGTTGCCCGTTATTTGCGTTTTCTCTTCGCTACGCGACGCACTGACTAAGTGCTAGTAACGGTGTAAAACCGTGGTCTTTCCAACTAGTGGGTTGCTGTTTTGATATAATAGCACAGCCAAGTTTCCAATTAAAACTAGCCTGTATATAGAAGATTTCTATCCGCATATAGTAAGATGACACCATTCCGTTAGAAGCATATCACGTATAGAAAATGCCCAAATGCAGCACAACCGGGGCGGTTAGGATCTAACCTGATGTCCGTGAGTTATTATATTGCCTCAATCACCACAATAAGCCAACCTAGTGTACTAGTATGTAATACAAGAAGAGGAAGCCCCTAATCTACTCGAAAAGAGGCCCAAGACTAACGAGACTAAACCGCAAATCGGGATTTCCTCCCTCAGCCTCCATCTTCAAGAACCGACGAACCCCCAATCCAAGCGCAGCCTCACTCAATGCATCCTCATTCTCCGCCAACTTCCCCCTCGCAAGGGGTCCCTTCCGCCTCCCATCCAACTCCCACAAAGTCCCATCATCCCCCTTAACAAATGCAACAAAGTGTAAATCAACACTATCCTCCGCCTCCGGTGCCGCAGTATCGCCCAACTTCGCCGCATCCGCATGCGCGCTTTCCAGTGCCTTACTTTCGTACAGAAGATCTGCCCGCTGGGCGGGCGCCAGGTTCTGCGCTTCGCGGAGGAGTAAGGCCAGGTCCGAGTCGGGAATTATGTGATTCCTGCTCTCGCCGTTGGCAACAGCGTGTAGGAGGCCGATGAGGCCGCACGCGTTGCGAATTGTTTGCTTGAACCATGTGACAGGTTCCGAAGGACCGGACCCTTTATATTCGGGTAGGTTGCTGTCTTCTGCTGTGCGGGATTTCTCGTAGGTGGCTGAGACGGGGAAGACGAGGAGGAGGGCGTGGGATGGGCGAGGGATGAAGGCTAGGAGGTCTGGCTCATCGATTGAGAAGACGTCTGAGAAGCCGATTTTTTGCTGGAGGCCTAGTTGGTGCACTAGGTGGGACATTACTTCCGGGTTGTTTTCTGAGGTTGTTAGTTGCTGTGAGGGGTTGGTTGGGCCGGGTGATTACCGAGAGGCACGAAGGCCTTTTGGGTGTTTGGGACGTCGGGGTCGGTGCTCATTTTGGAGATTCGTTCTGAAATGGGGTGGAAGAGTAGCTTTGCTGAGGTGTGGCGATGTGATGTGGAAGGTAAGTGGAAGAGTTGGAGGTTTGGAGGTTCAAGTTGCGGGGTCGTTCTGTTATCGGCTTTCTCCACACGGAGCTTCTACCTAAGTTAAGGACGAACACTACATTAGGGTAACTGGAATAAATAGGATTAATAGTATCGTGTACATGTAATGACCGTCTTGGCTTTGTTTTTTGGATTGTATGTTTTGACCTGACCTGCTGTTTGCTCCAAGGGAGGGTTGGAGCAGTGTAGAACAGGAACTACGTCATGGAAGCCGATATATACATTGTCGCTACTGTTGATCGCAAGTAAATGCATTCGGTTTGAAGAATTTTGGAACAGTTTGTTGGTTTATGCATATCGTAGTATCGTCAAGGGATCCTTTTAGCTATACCCCGGGGTTTCATTTCACTGGGCCTTGTCTTGGGCTGCCTGTTTCAACGGGGCAAAAATGTCCGTCCATAATTCACTAGCCTCACCCAGGTAATAAGTCAAGTCAACATCAGCCATACTGATATCATCGCCACCGGACATCGTTTCGAGTTGAGAGATTAGGTTCTCCAACCCGAAGGCCTTCCCAGTCGCCTGTGTGGCGCCAGCTTCCAGCATAACATTCACCACATGAATATGGAAGTGGTAATAAGTGGGTTGATCTGCAATGAATGATTAGCCCTTCAACACGGAGATTACAGAAAGGGAGGGAAAGCAATTGCACTCACAATGCACATAAAGCTTTAGCTGATCCTGCTCCAGACCCGGGTACATCGACACCGTCGCCTCGAGAACCCGTTGCCGCAGATACCGCAACCAAGGGATGTGCTTCTTCTGAAGATCCCGCAGACTCCAGATATCCCGCCGGTGAACCAGCGCCAACAGATGCAGCGAGCTCATGGTCTTCCGATCCCAATTGAGATCCGGCAACATGAGGAACGCGTCCTCCGGCCCGTGCCCTGCGTCTCGCATAATGACATCTTCCTGCTCAGTGCGACCCTCCAAAATATTAAACACCCAGTTCAGACGTCCCTCCTCGCGCTTGGCCTGCATGAATGGCCGAACCTGCTGTTTGTAAATCTCCGGCGTCTCGGTGACCATGCGAACTTGCTGATCCGAGTATTTTTTGATGTGCTGTGCCGTGCAGGGCCAGATCAAGTTGAGCTTCAGGTCTTGTTGCGTCTCCTCGGCCTGGCTGCTCCCGTTTGAGGAGGCAAGGTACCATCGGTAGATGTCATTGTCGCCCAAGTTCTTGACTCGTGTGATGGCCGCGTGGAATGCTTGAAGGACTTGGAGGGATTCGGTAGCGAAGGTGGCGCGTTCGGCAATGAGAATCCCCTGTTCGCCGTCAATTGTCCCGAGGAGAGTAATACGTCGGCCGTGCTGGTCTGCAAGCTCAAGGTCTTAGCTGATTGATCGCGGGGCATAGGCAATGCGTGGAGTACCTTGTTTGAGCAGCTTTCCGACCTGAAATTTGGTGATTAGAGCCTCAGTGGCAGCTTTGGAGTCGTTCTGAGGTATAGCCATTTTGGCCAGTTCAGTTTCTGCGGGGACGTGATGATTGACAAAGGTAGTAAAGGTAATTGAGAAGACACACCAACTGGCATATTACATAAGCACATCGGCCAGCTTCGCTTTGTCGCGAACTGCCAATCTTCAAGCATGATTGCGAGCTCTTGATGCTCAGATCGAGCTGGTTTTACATTCACTGCACTCGCGCCTGGACCCTACACGCTCCGACGTCTTTCGCCCGGACATCATTCGCCGTTGCCTCTGCCTCTGCCTCCACCGCAAATTCACCTGAAGCTCTCCAGACCTGCCCGCTCCTCGCCCGCATTCTTCCAGTGCCTCTCCAGGCAATCCTCGACTCTTCCTCTACCATTCGCGAGCGCCATACCTCCAGATACCAATTTAGTCTCAGCTTCACTACCAAAAATGAGCCATTCAGTCCCCAACCTAGACGAAATCGGCGTGAAAGCTGAATCGGACCTGGCAGACAGCTTTCGTCGCGAAGTCGCCCAACTCCTCGGCCGCAACAACCTCAATTTCCCCGGCGCACAACCTGTCAGCTTCTCAGCGAAACACCTGGAAGAGCTCCAGAAGGAAGACTATTATGTCTGCGAGAAGACAGACGGCATCCGATGCTTAATGTATTTTGCGCGCGGAGACCCCGACACCAAGCCCGAGATCCACTACTTGATTGATCGCAAGAACGAATATCGCTTTGTTGATGGTCTGCATTTCCCCATGCCCGGCGATGATACGTTCCAGTCTTTCCACGTCGACACACTGGTAGACGGCGAGCTGGTCAAGGACACCTACGATGATGGAACACAACAGCTTAAGTTTCTGGTCTTCGACTGCCTCGTACTGGATGGACAGAGTCTGATGCACCGTACCCTCGACAAGCGGCTTGCTTACTTCAAAGAGCGGGTACTCAAGCCATACAACAAGATGTTCGAAACATTCCCGGAGGAAAAGCAACATCGCCCTTTCGCCGTCGAGGACAAGGAAACCCAGTTTAGCTACGGCATTGAGATGATGTTCCGTGATATTCTGCCTAAGGTCAGGCAGATTCACGGGAACGACGGTCTCATCTTTACCTGTCGCAGTACTCCTTACCGCATCGGCACCGACGAGCACATTCTTAAGTGGAAGCCGCCGGCTGAGAATACGGTCGATTTCCGTATGCGCCTGGAGTTCCCCATTCTCGAACCGGATACAGATGACGAGGCAGATGGCATCTCCGAACCTTACACAGACTACGACGCTATTCCCATCTGCCACCTCTTCGTCATGCTGAACGCCGGCGAGTATCGTCATTTCGGTGAGCTGCATATTACCCCAACAGAATGGGAAGAACTCAAAGCTATGCGTATCCCGCTCGACGACTCCATCGTCGAGTGCTTCAAAGACGAAAACTCTCGCTGGCGCTACCACCGTCTTCGGGACGATAAAATGGACGCCAACCACATCTCGACCGTGGAGAAGGTGCTTGAAAGCATCGAGGATCGCATTACGGAGGAAGATCTCATTCGCATTGCTCCATCTATCAAGACGGCATGGAAGAAGCGCCAAGCCGGTGGTGCTTCGGGCCATGGCCGTAGCATGCCACCTGCCATGAATGGCAATGGCGTGAAGCGGAAATTCGAGGAGTGACCATAAAGCTACGCCTCTTTGCTTCGTTACTACGTCTTTTGTCGCATATGCAAGGTGTCCGGAGTTAATTTTTTTTATTTTGTCACCAACTGTGAGTTGGATCGCAGGCAAACTTGTTACCTACAATATCTGTGCATGGTTGAATGGATCGGGCGTGGAAGCCGTCTTTCGGTGCAACACGGTGTTATGGAATTATCTTTGAAGTTTACGTCCAGGCTAGCCTACCTGCGCGAAGATGAATTATAAATGTACTCTTCTTCTTAATCAGATTTTTGCGCTGAATTGCACATTGTATGATACTCTTGCCTTGTACATTGATCGAAAGTGATTCCTGAGGCACACCTGCGACATGAACGTGCCAAATACTAGTAGTCTTAGGCCATAATCCAAAATGACCTGTGCTGCCTGCTCACTCATGTCTTCTGAGATCAAATAGAACTAAACCACACTATTAATTACCAAGTTCGACAGTCGGCATTGACACTGGCAGGAGCCTCCATATTTTTGCGCTATACCTAACACGGTTTGGGATACCTAGAATGCGCTAAGGAAGCGAACTAAAATATACGAGCTGGGCAAGGCTGTGCACTTCTTCCCTCGAATGCAAGTTCATCTTGGCATAGTCGTTTCATAACAAAAAATAGTAGACGCTAAATTATACGACTATGAAGTGAAAATAGAACCGTGGCCCAAAATGCATCTTGAGAAATATAAATACTTGATCACCAAACCCTCAATTTCGTCCTCATATTTTCTATACCTCTTCCCATCACCATGAAGCTATCCCAAAATATTCTTCTCGGCACTGCTGGCCTGCTGGCCGCTGTCGACGCCAGCAGCATCCGACCCATTCCCCGCACATCTGGCTCAACATCTTCGTTGAAAGCAACTCAATTCGGAACTGTATTTGATACGCCGGTGACAATTGGAAATCAAACATTCCAAATGCTGGTCGATACTGGCAGTAGCGACACTTATGTTATGCGAGATGACTACACTTGCATCAATGCGACAAGCAATATGGTCACTTCCGAGGAAGAATGCCTTTACTCCAACAAAACATACCACAATTCTCATACATATCGCCATGTTCCCGACCAAATGTTCGGGATCCAGTACGGCGCCGGTATTGCAAGTGGGGAAATGGCCTACGAAGACGTGGCTATAAATGGGATCCGCGTCAAGGGACAGAAAGTCGGCATTGCTAATACTTCCACGCCGATGGGTGACGGGGTTAACAGTGGTCTTCTCGGTCTGGGATATCCTGCTCTCACCTCAGCGCATCCGGCAAATCATTCTTCCAATGAAACGTATTGGTTTGATAGATTGCCGTACAATCCGGCTCTATTCACGATGCACCAAAAGGGTCTTATAGATCCCTATTTCAGTCTCGCATTGGCACATACACCCCAGAATGCCTCTACTGCCTTCGGAGGATATATGACCATCGGCGGTCTCCCACCCGTCCAGCACAGCTCCGAATTCGCAACGGTCCCCGTGGAAATTCTAGAGAATATCCCCAAGAGTTTCACGTCTGGGAAACATGTTCGGTCTTACTGGGCAACTACAATCAGTGGCGCCACCTATGGCCCTGCTGGAGGAAATCTTACCACTAACTCGACTTCATTCCAAGTCTTTCTTGACTCCGGCAATTACATCCAGTATCTACCATCTGCGATTGTGGAGCCTATAAACGCCCTCTTTGACCCGCCGGCAAAGTACCATCCTGATTATGAGGGATATGTCGTCGATTGCTCTGCCACAGCCCCGCAGTTTGGTCTGACACTTGGCAATCAAACGTTCTTCCATAATGGGGAAGATCTCATTTACCAGACCTCTGAGGGGGTTTGTATCACAAATCTTTTCCCATCAGAAGCTGTTGCCATCGAGGGACTTACCTTAAATATCATTGGCGTCCCGTTCTTGAAAAACGTCATTGCTGTGTTTGATTTTGGAAAGAACGAGATGAGGTTCGCAAAGAAATTAGGCTCTAATGCTACTACGTCAGGAAGCTCTGGGTCTGCGACTGAGACGCCTGCCCTTTTTTCCCTGGGCTCCAAGTCTATTCGAGAGGTTTCCTGGACTGGGATCGCAATTATGCTAATTTTTAGTGTCATCATGCTTCTCTGATTGTCTATATATGGTTTATCTATGGCGAGCAGTCTTGATAAATGCGAGTGGAGCTTGATGTCTGCATTCTTGTTTGTACGGTAAATCTATAGAACACGCTATGTAGTGTACCTGAATTATTTAATATTTTCTTGGCTAAAATTCTATATGATGTTTATACTCCTTGTGTTTGATCATGGTCAACGCAGGTTTAGTTCACCGGCTCTTCAATGCGAAGAGCACTAAAAACCTCGTCTAGCCCACCACTGACATCAACAATCCCGGCACCAACATCTTCCAGCCGTGTTTCCATCTCCTGTGTATTTTCAAGCGAGCGATCTTCGGAAAGTATGGACTGCACTATCAAAAACGCCTTCCTTGAGTCCCAAAGCCCATCTCGGGTCGCAAAAAGAGAATGCTCCATCATAGAAAGGGACCTTTGTAGGAGGCTCCGGTTCCTCGTTTTGAGACAGACAAAGTAAAGCATAGCTATTACATTTGTCGACACCGTAAACTCTCGACTCCCAGAACCAGAAGTTCTCGACATTTCGGAGTCAGAAACAAGGGAAGCAATTTGCTCCAGAGCGAAATCAAATTTGCAATAAGCCTCCATGGGAATCTTTGTATCTTCCTCTGTAATTATAATATTCTCGAGTAAAACTCCGTGGAAGATAAGACCTTGAGAATGTAATAACATTATTCGTTGGCGATCTTGTGTGGTGAGGGTTTGCCCATTATTTTGAAGCCGGAATGCTTCAATTGCGGCTTCAAATCGTCGAAATTGACTCTCAAGCTGTAGTCTCTCTTGAGCAACCTCGGGTTGTAGTTGATGCAGGAGGGTTCCTTTGTGACTAATTGTCGACATAAGGTGATTCGCCTTCCAGTTCTGCAGTATAACGAGTGCCTTCTCTATATCGAGGATACTGGTAAACCGTTCTGGCACCACGTTGGCCAAACCCCAAATATGATCTTGCGAGGCAAGCTTAAGAATAGGCATACGATCCAAGGAAAAGATAGTAGCGTGGACATCGAGATGGCTGAATATTGTCTTCAGTTGAGGGTAGATAGGATCCATCTTTGCAATTAAGTCTGGATCCTCGACCCAGAAGCTTTTAAGAAGCCCCAGACCGCGATCAAGATGCCATATTGCCTGTTTCGTGTTACCGACGAGACACTCAAAGACGTAAAAGATGAGACTGCAGATGAGAGCAGCCTCGGGCGAGGCACCCGGGGCGGCAAGATATGTCGATAGCTGTTTATGTGATTTGGCCATAAGCTGAATGCTATTTGGAGATTGTCCAAGTTGAGTAGATCCAATTTTCAAATATTCACGATACAGCGAGCTGAGCGCCACAAGAGAATTTCGAATAACGGGCTGGTGCTGACTTCGCTGTAGAATAAGCTGTGTCCAAAGAGTTGAATCAGACAACCGCGACAAGCATTGGGCCGCTTCGGAGCAGTAGAAATGGAGAAGCTCTCGATCTCTTCGACTGCCAGGAACCTTGAAAGGAATGCTGTATATTTGAATGTCGTTTTTCGGACGAACATCTCGACGAACTTCGTCGGAATATCCTGGACATTGTCTGCCCGTGGAGACGCACCGCTGGCATTTCGGTCGCTGCTCGTCACACTTAACTCGGCGTATCCTACCATAGTTAGATGGCCGATTAGTACTTCGCTTCAGGTCGTATACTCACTTGCAAGTGCTACATCCCGACCGAACCTTGGGGGCGCTCCGACGTGGTTTTACTGCGATAGGCATTCCTGATTGAGACGGTGCTAGGTATATTTGAGAGATCAAGGCTTTCGCGCACGATAGTACGAATGTTGAAGAAGAGAAATAAGAAAGGGGAACAAGGCTGTCGCCTAGCATGAACTGGTTTAGTCGCGACCAGATTGTCGGTGTCGTGGGGCCAAGTTTTACTGGGCTAAGCCAAATATATCCGTCTTACGTGTTTATTATTGGGGTTATGCTTACTTTTCGTCACTCTATGAATACATACATCTCCATTAATTTCGGGCCTAAAGGACGCATATCATAAGGTGAATACGGATGCTGCAGCTTCCAGAACCTATTCCATAAAGCGAATTGGTAGGTTCCTTAGAGGAGGGAACAAGGCAGCAAAGGTAGTTTTGGTCATAGAACTGTGCTAAATTAAGGTGGGACGCTGCCGTCAGCGCAAATTCTTGCATAAGATATACTATGAGCGTTGCGAGGCTGTGATTTATGTTGAAATTCTAACATATTTTGATGTATTTCTACACTGGCTAACCGTCTCAGTAGCTAGTACCCTCATGGTACCTCCTGCGCGTACCATTTTAGAAACTTTGTATTTCTGAATGACGCTCCTGTTGAATAATTTGAGCATTCGTCTTGGTTATGGTTTATTCTTCCGAGCACTCTCTCTCCAGCTTCATCTAGAAACATGACTTTGTTGCTTTCCCGTTGTTGCTCTTGCTCTCCTCTCCATCCATCAATGACTAGGCTAGCTCATCTTCAGTCAGTCGGTACAGATCGCGGCCTAGGTCCCCATCAACCAGATATCTCTCCCCGATATGACTCTGCTCCCACAACCAAGGCAGTCTGTTTCTCTCCTTCCAGTCAGTGGTGATCTCCCGCATAGAGTACCTGTCCATCATGAAACGAGCATGTCGGATGATGTTGCGGGTAGAGTCCATGAAAAGCAGCAGCGGGCATCCAGTCTCGAAAGCCTGTCGATCGGCAAGGATGATACACATTTCGCAGAGACCATAGTACTGGAGCTCGGAGGCGGCGTCATATATCATATTGTGTGGATCTTCACGCCATTCACTGGGGAACAAGCCTTTTCGCTTCCGTAAGATACTCTTGAACTTCTCGCGGAGGAAAGAAGCCTTGTGAGGGAGTCTCTTATGACGGATCGTCACATCCCCGTCTTGCATGGTCGGACCAGAAAGTTCGGGCAGGATCTCATACACTTGTTTCCAGTCAGGACCGAAGTTGAAGAGGTTGGCATTGTCCAAGCAAGACCACCACGCCTCATTGCAAAACAATGGCTCAGCCCGAATCCAGATTCTCATAATTGGGTCATCGTCTGGATCATAGTAGGTTCGCAGGAAGATGGGTCCATCACTGCCACACGGATGCCAGATCTTCGATGCTCTCTGGCGAAGATCATCCGATCGCCAAGGACGAAAGATCGTCTCAATTTCGTTAAACCTAGGCACTCGTTCTCGCGAGTACCATGTCTTCGGAATCTCCTGGAGTGCGAGAAACTCGCCAATCAGTCTGTGTCTCTGTCTTTCTGGGGTCTCGGCAGAGGTGTAGCTCCAGTTTGCCTGTCGAGCTTCATCAACAAGATGTAAATAACATGTAATTCATGAAACTCACCAGCATGTAGTGCTCAACAGGGAGTGTACCCCATTCAGGGGCCCCTTGAGCGTCGTTGCGTGAGAAGGACATGATGCTTTCTTGGTCAGCCAGAGAAGAGAGATGAGGGCTAAGAAGGCCTAACGCACGTGTCGAACGATTCAACTGAGAGTGAGTCGAAGCCTTGACTAGTCAGAAATGATTCTGGAGCCGAAGTGAATATTTGATCCGGATCGAGGGATTAAAGTGTGCGAAGGAAGAGACGAGGTGCGCGTAGGCTGCAAAGGAGAAGGGAAAAGAAGGGCAAGAGTGAAGGCCAGCAAGACTCGCTGTGCTGTGTCTACCTACGCGAATTTGAGCCGAGTGAGCACCTAGGCTGAACTCACCAATATGATTGGATTGTGAGTCATTCAGGGGATCTTCTCATTCCTATTGACTCCTGCGTTGGTTTTGAGTGTTTTCCAGAGAAAACGCAATACAGGTAGGCACCAGATCTCGGCTCTGTAACTATTCACTCGACTCTGCCGAGCTAAAACCGCGTCGTCTCATCACACTTTATTCAAGGAGAAGAAACTCAATAGGGTATATTCAAGATTTAGATAGACTGGAAATGACGCAACTGCACTTCTTGGTTTGACCATTTCTTCGCAGAGTTGAGCGCCAAGCAAGATGAGATAGATAACTACAACGCGCATGCAGAAACCCGATGGATGCCAAGGGTATCTAAAATACAGAGTGAGGGTCGATAATTATTGATATTGAGGAAGTGTGGAGGGCCTTCCTTAATTCAGTCAAGTTCAGCAACATACTATGTCTGGTCATGGGATTGTGGCTCTGCTTTGAGAGCCCTAGTCTAGGAACAGGTCATTGAAGCAATTTCACCTTTAAAGAGAAGTATGCTCTATTTCCATGAAGACGTGCGGATTCATACTCATTTCGAGAAGAATAAATGTCTAGAACCTTGGGGGTCTCGTGATTATTATCTGGCATTCGCCGTAATGCTGAATATCAAGGTCGAGGAAAATGTGTCGACGGGCACAAACCAGTTCGAGGACAAATATTTCCAAGGATATACTTGGTGGAAGCCACTATTGCCAACTAGATTTCTTATATAATCCTTTGAACCGGCAGCCATTCTATGGCTCACATACTCGAAAATTCCACAAGGGTGTTCATTTTCTTTGTCCGAATGCGAGGAAAGAAGCAAGGACAATATCATGATATCACGGTTTGAGAGAAGACTGGAGATTTTAAATGAGAATAAAGCCCAACGAGAGTATGTGTTGCCGCCAATATTCAATCGCTCGATTGCAGAGTATCGGCCGAAAGTTAGCCTCCAAATCGCTTCAGAACCTGCTGCAGTTAGCTGGCCTGCCTTTCATCATCTCCACATTCTGAAGCGAATGAAATCCTGGTCTGGTCACATATTGGGTCAAAGTCAAAGATCGGTAACTTTGCCAGCCGCGTCCATTCGATTGGAACAAGCTGGAGCCGGTGAAGGAGAAAATGCCAAAGACGCAAGTTTCTGGATTGCGGGGGCAAGTCGAGCTAGTATCATAATAAAAAGCAAATAAATTCTAATATTGATAATTTAGGCAAGTCACCCTGGTCGAGTGCCCGTAGCTGCCGGATTTCAGCTGCCCCCAGATTCGACTTTTATGCACTTCGTAACTTTATTCTTGACTTGCCATGCATGCAAGGACACAAACTGATTTCGATATCGGATACAGAAAAAGTTAAAATTTTGACTACCAGCAGCGGCAACCGCCGTTACTCTCGATATGATGAATGATGGTGGGGGCTCCCACGGCCTGCTATTCGAAGACGACATCCTGAATATGATGAATCCCCGGCCTGCAGAAATCCCCGTTGGTATGCCCATAGGAAGGGCGGGTATTATAACCACCAATGCTGCTATGGATATATCAGTAGATCAAACTTGAAATTCATTTGCATCATTCAGGGACTGTAATGGTACCCTGGACACCCATACATGTCCTAGTCCTTGCAGGCAGGACGAACAATTCGACGTCCGAACGATTCTTAGGTCCAGTCTTGCGATATTTATTCACCCTCATCTACCGGGGATCCGGTTTTTGAGTACTAATTAGTGCTCTAATTAGAGGTTCCGTGTTTGTGCTACTTGCGTTGTATTTATTTATTGGAAAGAAGGGCGAGCGAAAGAGGTACAGTTAGTTGCGTGCCAGTGGCTGGGTGGTATTTAGGCTCATATATATCTTGCGTTCCAGTTTTCTGTACTGTCCATGTCCAGTCTACGATATTCATAAGTCTCCACTTTTTTCTTCCGATTCCAACCATGTAGACCTCAAAATTCCGATCGAACAGTGCCCTCTCGGATAAGTTTCATCGTCAACACCTGTCCTCTTCCGCCGCCTATATCGGCGCCGCGCCACGCTGCTTTTAGCATGCGGTATTATTAAAATGGGGGGCGGATTATTGTTGGGAAAACGACAGGCTTTCACATGCAAAATCCCCTCTCTGGGAGTGGGGCAGGCTGTTCCACGGGGAATTAATTATGGAGCAAGCGAATTATGGAGCATCGTGGAACATCATGGAGAAAGCTGTCAATGGGAATGGGATTGGGAGGGGACTGGGATTCCTGTTCGGGACAGAAGGCAACCAAGGCACAGTCATCACGATGACATATCGGCTCTGCTTGGGACGCACGAGCCTGGTTCTAGCCATGCATGGGGCGTCACGATCGCTGCGGGATGGCCTGAATCGTTGCGAGTCCACTTGGCAGATGGGAGCATTCGGGTGCGTACATTGGTTCCGATAAAGCGATTAACTCTAGACAGTCCCTTGACCCCCCAGAGGTGCCACTGAACTGTCCCTCGCTAGACAGCTTCGAGTCTAGTCGGAATGTTTAGTCTCCATGCGACCTTGCTTTTTGTTGTTTGCTCTCAACAGAATTTACGATGCGGTTGCGGGTGCAGCGGCAGTTTCATTCCTGTAGTCGATTTCTTCTGCGTTTATATTTTTGCGCCTTGGACATCACGTAGCCCTACAAACGACAGAGCTGCATAGCTTCAAAGACCTTCATTCGAGCTTCACGATATTCAACCCATCACGCCCTCTGCTTGTCCCTGCTTTCATCAGAGCTGAATTGCAAACATGACCATCCTCGACATCGACAAGGACTTGCCTACGCTGTTCCAGCAGCAGGCGCACGCGACACCGGATGCGATAGCGCTAGAGGATCACACCACCAAATATACATATGGCGAGCTCAACCAGGAGGTTGAGTCGCTCGCAAATCGTCTGCGGCTCTACGGAGTGAGCCGAGACACGCTGGTCGGCGTCTTGCTGCCGCGGAGTGCCCATTATGTGATCGCCTGTCTAGCTGCCCTTCACGCTGGGGGTGCATTTCTCGTCCTCGAACTGGCATATCCGCCTGGTTTGCTGGCCGATGTGATCGACGATGCGAAGCCCGCCGTGGTCATCACTCACCGGGCTGAAGCGCATAAAATCAAGGCCCAATGCCCGCTGATTGCTCTTGACGAGCCGGCGGCCGAGCTGAACGGACATGCCAAAGAGGCGGCTCCTTCGCCTGCTGACAATGACCTAGATCGACTGGCCTTTGTTTCCTATTCCTCGGGCACTACAGGCAAGCCTAAGGGCATCGCAAACCCCCAGCGCGCGCCTGTTCTCTCTTATAATTTGAGATTCGGTGTGCAGGACCTCCAGCCCGGCGACCGAGTCGCCTGTAATGTCTTCTTCGTCTGGGAGATGATTAGACCACTTCTACGAGGTGCGACAGTCATCGCCGTGTCCGACGATGTCAGCTATGACCCTGCTACCCTGGTGGATTTGCTTGCGTCGAAGAAGATCACTGAAACCCTCATGACCCCGACCCTTCTGGCCACCGTTCTCTCACGATATCCCCACATTGCCACTCGTCTGCCTGATCTGCGAACACTTTGGCTAAACGGTGAAGTTGTTTCGACCGACCTCGCCCGTCGAGCCATCAAGGCCCTTCCCAACACCCGTCTGCTCAACTGCTATAGCGCATGCGAAACACACGAAATCGCCTGCGGAGATATTCGCGACATCATTGACACCGAGTCAATCTATTGTCCCGTTGGCCCTCCGCTAGACCCTGCTCATGCGTATATTGTCAACGAAAACGGTGAAGACGTCGGTGTGGGAACGGCAGGTGAACTCTTCATCGGAGGCGAGCTGTTGGCTCGGGAATACCTCAATCTTCCCGAGACAACAGCGAAAGCCTTCCTCCCTAATAAATTCGACTCCACCCCGGGCGCTCGCATGTATAGGACGGGCGATCTGGCACGGATGCTGCCTTCTGGTCTGTTGGAAATCACCGGTCGCGTGGGCGCTATGATCAAGCTCCGTGGGTATTCCGTTGTGCCGGCCAAGGTCGAGAGCGATATTTGCCAGTATCTGGCTGTTAGCAGCTGTGCAGTCACTGCTCATGGCGAGGGTCTTGAAAAGCAACTGGTTGCATACATCGTGCCCGACGACGCTTCTGAAGATCGCCCTGCAGTTGAGATTAACGAGTCTGGCCACAGTCCAGCTTCCCGCCGCATTCTCGAGCCCTACCTCGCCCATTACATGATTCCAGCTCTGTGGGTTGAAATGAAGGATCTGCCGACTAACGATGTCTCCGGCAAGGTCGATCTGAAGAGCCTTCCGGCTCCTCGTAGCGCCAGCCCTAGTGGCAGCGAGGAGACGCTGGACAAGGATCCCATCAGTATCAACGACATTGCAGCTATCTGGGCAAATGTTTTGAAGACGCCGAAGACACTTTTGAAGCCAGAGGACAATTTCTTCGACCTGGGTGGCCACTCTTTGTCGCTGGCCGACTTATCATCGCGCCTCACCAGACATTTCGGCTTCCGCGTGCCTATTCCTCGTCTCGCTGAAGATACCACTCTCGCTGCTCACCTGGAGACTGTTCGGGCCGTCAGAGATGGACACACGGCAGCAGTCCAAGCGGATCTCCCAGCTTTCCTGCTCGCCGATGCCACCCTGGACGACGACATCAAGCCTGCTGAAAACACAGCGATCAAGTCGATTGCATCTGCCGATACTGTTCTTTTGACCGGTGTCACTGGTTTCCTGGGCGCGTTCTTGCTGCACGATTTGCTGGAAAACACATCCGCTAAGATAATTTGTCTTGTGCGATTCAATGACCCCGAGTTCGACGACCAGGCCGGCGGTGTTGCTCGAATCCGCCGTAACCTTCTTGATCTGGGTCTTTGGAGAGATAGCATCATGGAGCGCGTCGAAGTTCTTCCTGGAAACCTCTCCCGGCCCCAGTTTGGTTTGTCGCCAGAGGCATATGACGATGTTGTCGAGCGAGTTCAAGTCATCGTCCATGCGGCCGCAACTGTCAACCTCGTCTACCCCTATGCTGCTCTTCGAGCTGCGAATGTCGGTGGAACCAGAGAGATTCTTCGTCTGGCTTCCAAGGCCGGTGCGACCGTGCAGTATGTTTCGACAAACGGTGTTCTGCCGCCATCTGGAGAAAAGGGCTGGGCCGAGAGTACCATGTTGGATGTTGAGGATGTGCCCACAAAACTGCTTGATGGATACGGCCAAACCAAGTGGGTTGCTGAGCAGCTGGTCCTCAAGGCTGGCCAGCGTGGACTCCCTGTCAAGATTCACCGTTGCGGTACTATCAGCGGTCATAGTCTGACAGGCTCCGCCAACGCATGGGATCTTTTGACTGCACTCCTCGTCGAGTCCGTCAGACTTGGATACGCTCCTGATGTCGCAGGATGGCGTGCAGAGATGACACCCGTCGACTTCGTCAGTAAATCCATCATTCACCTAGCTACCCAAACCGATTCTGCAGCGGATCAAACTGTCTTCCATCTGGGCGACCCCAACCCGGTGAACACATGCTCTGTCTTCGAGAACCTGAAGGAGCTGGGATATCCCACCGAGTCTCTACCCTGGGAAGAGTGGGTGGCTCTCTGGTTCGAGAAACGTGGATCGACGAAGGGTGGTGATGGTTCTTTCACCGTCGACATTCTTCGCAGTGGCATGCCGACTGTCGAATTCCTGCGTGGCATTGTCGTCCTCGATAACGCCCTGACGAGACCTTTCCGCGAGGTCGTCGAGCGCCCCAAGGTCGATAGTCTTCTGCTGGAAACTTATACCCGTCACTGGTTCGCTCGTGGCTGGCTTCCTCGACCTCCTTCTCGTCGAAATGCCCTGAGTCGCTCCGTCCAGGTCTCATCCAAGGGCCCGCTGAGTGGAAAGGTGGCTGTAGTGACAGGTGCCTCTTCGGGCATCGGTGCAGCAGTTGCAGCTGCACTGGCTAAACAGGGCGCTGCGGTTGCCCTTGGTGCTCGTCGCTTAGATGCGCTGGAATCTGTCAAGACCAAGGTTGAAGCCCACGGCGTGAAGTGCATCGTCCGATCAACGGATGTCACGAACAAGTCGCAGACCGAAGTTCTTGTTCAGGCGGCTACCGAGGAGCTTGGCGAGGTCGACATCCTCGTCGCATGCGCTGGTGTTATGTACTTTACCATGATGGCAAACACCCAAACTGACGAGTGGGAACGAACCGTCGATGTCAACTGTAAGGGTCTTCTGAATGCGCTTTCTTCTACCGTCCCAGGAATGTTGTCTCGCGGCCGCGGTCACATTGTCGCTATCTCCTCCGATGCAGGCCGCAAGGTCTTCCCTGGTCTGGGTGTTTACTCGGCGAGTAAGTTCTTTGTTGAGGCTACTCTCCAAGCTCTTCGTCTGGAGACTGCTGGTCTTGGCCTCCGTGTTACGAGTATTCAGCCCGGTAACACTTCCACTCCGTTGCTGAACATGTCAACCGATGCCGAGGCTGTGAAGAAGTTTGGAGAGCCCTCTGGTGCTAAGATTTTGGACCCGTCGGATATTGCCAATTCGATTATCCATGCTCTGTGCCAGCCGGACTATGTCTCCGTTAACGAGATGTTGGTTGAGCCTCGTGATGAACCCATTTAATGCCTCTGCACTACGTTTCTTAGATCTATATACCTTATCAGGCACGTCTCTTCTTCAATGCAAATTTATCTTCCTCTCAAGACTAGTAGTCATGTTCGTAAATGTTTATCGTGTCATAGCTGGCTCTAGGCAAGTTGTCTTCTCGCTTCTCTGGTGGTACAAAAAATCATCATTCCTCCTATTCATTCCTCGATGATACGTGGTTCCTCATCGCCGCCTACAATCCGCAAGCAATTCGCGATAAAAAGAACGGCCTAATATGAGATAGTTAATTTATTTCACCAGAATTATGAAAGGTTGCAGTATCTCACCTTTGCTTAGACGAAGCAACTCGTTCTCATATGAGCCCAGTTCCTCCTCCATCATGAGCGTTTGTGGAGGCGCATCCTCCTCTGGCCCTTCATACATCCACCCCCATCCAGAATCTTGATTCTCTTCTATTATTTCTTCCACTTCGCCATAGGAATTGATTATCTGCCGGGTCGATCGAGACACATAGCGAACTCTTCTAAGCGACCACGGTCCCTTCTTTAAGAGTGCGCGACATTTGTACGGCCCCAGATCATCGTAGCCCAATCCTTCAAGCGATAGTCGAATTCGGACACTTCGATGGATCTTCTCGTTCGTATCTCTCAAAAAGTAGGGGGTTGCTTGTCCGGTATCCCGAGCCACGACATGATACATGCCAGGCGTGCGGGTCGTTTTCCCTGCCAGACGGTACAATCCAGTCTCGGGTTGAACAATCTCACCCAAAGCCCAAGGACGAACTGGTCTGTGCTCGTCATAAATCGAGGCAGTCGCCCATTGTGTTAATCTCTTTCGCTCGGGTGAATCGGGGCGTGGTTTTGACTGTTGTCCACAATTGAAATAAAAACGAACGCTTTCTTGGAATATCCGGTCGATTGTGTCTGGTTCGAAGGAAATGCCGATAGAGGCGAGCTGGTCCATCATCCAGGCCATGGAAATATTTGCGAGTTCTTGATCTGGAAGACCACCACCAACATTGGAGTGTGCTCCGGGGAACCAGACCTGTCGCAGGTCGGTGCGAACGTTAGGCGGCCGTTGCCAGATCGCTGGTGAAAACGAGGCGCGATCTTCATCAAGGGCAAGTGCTTGGAAAGCATATTCGATTTCGTTGGAGAGTGATGTGTCGTAGAACTTGCATGTAAGGGGTTGTCAGTTTTATCCCTGCTGGAGATGGCAGGCTACTTATTCTTTTGTAGAGCGGGGGATATCAAGTTTATTAGTGAGACTTATATCGGGGACACCTATTTAGAGTAAGAAAATGATCGTTGGTCGATTTAAGTCGAGTGATTGTTTGGGATGCACATACCTAGACTGCCGACAGTATCCCACACTGCGACGCAGCGAATCTTGATGCGGTATCCGTCCGGATCATAGAGTCGTGTAAAGCCACCCTTTGAAAGAATGTCAGTATGAAGCAATGCTTCTAGGCAGACGTACATAAATACCTCTTCAAGGCGATGTCTGTACTCTTTCCCCCGATCAGGCGGTTTTGGCTTGTTTGGAAAAGGTACCGTGGGAAACTTGTCCTTGTAGTGACTATTCCGTAAATTCTGAACATCTTTGAAGATCGGATAGAACACTTCCATGCCTTTGGAATTGAGTAGGCCAATCTCGGATATCAAGCCCTAAAATCAAGTAAATATCCCTCCACCATTGAGTTTGAAGGTGATTCTACTCACTGCTACACCACGCGCTGTGAACGCGCCGCGGGAAAATCCCACCAAGATAATCTCATCTCCAGGCTCGTAATTTGCGACAACAAAACTATAAGCCTCTCTCATATTCTAATACCGTGGTTAGGTATCTTTCAACCCTGGTACGGATCATAGCTCGACTAACTTCAGAAACCCCAGCACCAAACGCGCCTCCAGCAATCGTATCGGCGATTCCACCAGTACTACCCACCCCAGGTTGATAGTACATGATTTGACCGATTCCATCTTGATCTCGCTTTTTGAGTGCACGGTGAAGGCGCGTCACGTTCGAGGGAATCTGGAGTGTGGCGTTCGGCTGGTCGAGGGTGGGTCGGTTGTATCCCTTGTCGCTATTCACCCAGGTGCCATCCAGACACAGGATAATGCGTTTCCCTGGCACAGGCATCGTGCGCGCAACACTCTAGTGGCAGATACTCGAAGGGGCCAACTTGGTGTCAGCCCCACGTTGAAAGAGAACGAGGGAAAGATGTGTGGGTCGCGAACTGACCTAAGCGGCTATCTAAATAGAAACGTCGATTCGCTCGGACCAGTTTGCGGCGCAAGTTCATGCACGCTACACAGCGAGGCTCACGTGTTGGTGTCCTGGCTGACAAGATGCACCAATCATGTCGCTTTCTACTCCGTGTATGCATGTCAGATGAATTTTCAGGCTCAACTGTCGATTCTTGCAAGTTGATTCGTCCATCCGCATCTATAATCCTCGGATGCATCTTTCAATATCGCAAAATTTGACATATACTCGGAGGAGGGCCCCTGTCGCATTTCATACGAGTCAAATAGCAAATAAGGTAAATTTTTATTGATTCTTAAATTCCTAAAAGTGACGAACTGAAATTAACAAAGCCGAGCAATTCCTCGGTTAATAAACATCAATATGAATATAGGCTCGGGCGCCAATCGATGAATCAATCATCTCGAGCAAACAAAGTTAATATCGACGGCTTCTCCCAAGTAGCGGCAATATCTAGAGGCGTCTGCCCGTGTGCGTTTTCCTGCCATGGACTCAGGCCCAACTCAACAAACGTTTCAAACAATTCGCAATCATATTCCTCGGGTTCTTCGTTTCCGCACTGATTCTCTCGTCGCGCGATTGTATGAAGTAACGTATCGCCGTCGTTGTTAATTGCATGGATATCATACTGCTCAGCCATCCACTCAAGGTCTTCACGGGCTGAGAAACGATCTTCTGCATATGAGTGTATAGAGCCGTGGTAGCTTTTGCTTGCTGCCACAAAATGGAAAATTGCCGTCTCTCCATTTTTATCCCGTGCCTTACGATCACACCCTGCATTGAGGAATAATTTATAAAGAGCGCAAGCATCTGCAAAATTGTCGCGGCCGTCGTCAATCCGAATCTGTTCTTCGCGATCACGATTGCTGTAGTCCATGACTCTGGAAGCAATGCAGTGAAGTGCCGTTCTTCCATCAGGCAATATGTCTAGTGCATTTGCACCAGCATCCAAGAGCTTGTTAATGATTTGGTAGAAAGTGTTTGAGAGGTCCAGTATGTGAGTAAAATCAGCGCCTCTTTCCTCGAGAAAGTCAGCATAGCATTCCAATGCATACTGAAGCGGTGTGTAGCCCTTGGAGTTGACAATAGATACTGGCGCTGAGTGCTTTAGAAGCTGATGTACAGCATCGAGGTTATAGTGCAAAATTGCATGGTGCAAGGCAGTCGATCCGTCATGGTCGACTAATTGAGGATCCGCTCCACCTTCAAGTAACGTAGTAGCTTGTGATTCCTTCTCGTATTCCGACTTATACATGCAAGCTCTCATCAAAGGAGTGCGGCCATTGGCATCACGGACATTGAGTTCACATCCGGATGCTATGATAGGTTGCACCCACATATTCTGGACACAGATTTCATGCAAAGGTGTTGACGTCCCGTCTTTGAGTGGCTCCAAAGGGTTGGCTTCATGGCTGAGAAGGAGTGGCAGGGCCAAATCACCTGAGATTCTTCTATCAGCGGCTTGAATGAGCGGGCAGTTTTCGTCAGTGGCGTTAGGATCCGCGCCGGCTTTCAGTAGCATGTCGAGCGCCGCCTCATGCTTTCGGGAAACCGCTGCATAGACTGCTGATAACGGTCCATAAGAGATCGAAGCACCATAATCAATGAGCCTTTGAAGAATCTTAACATCTCGAAAGGACACGATGGCAAAATTGAGGGGCCGGTTGCCGCACTGACTCCGACTTCCCCAAAGGTCACGCCAGACAGCATTAGGGTTAGCACCGTGTTTAAGCAAGATCTCAAGTGTTTGATCTCGACAATAGTTCAGATGCATTGAAGTTAGGGCCGCATGCAACGGGGGTATGTCTTTCCCATTGCCCAGTTCCGTGGGCACACCTGCCTTCAAAAGGATTAAAAGACCGCGAGGATGCCACCAATGCTTTCCAGACGCCAATTTAGCCAGACTCGGCGTAAGAGATACCTCCTCCTCAATTTCAGATATTCGTTTTGAAAGAAGCTCAACCGTCTCTAGGTTACACAGAGATCGTTTGACGGCATGGGCTAAAAGTGATGGAAGTGTGGCTGCGATATCCTCAACGAAGGGCAGTAAGCACTCCATCATTGCAGTCAGTCCATGGCTTGCAGCATAATGAAGGGCCGATTTGCCATTGTCATCAAATACCCTGAGATGTTTGGCTCTCGCAATTTTCTCGGCCAAGCGTTCATTGCCTGTGGCAACGACGCGCTGGAAAAAGTTGACAACGTTGTCAGGAACTTTGATCTTATCAACCAAGCATTGCAACTGCTCGTCGCTCATTGTAGCAGTGGATTCTCGCAGCGAGTCAAATGGCTTGAGATCGAGGCTTGGAACAGCATGCTTCAGCTCATCTAAAACAGCCGAGCAGCCGAGCATAGTTGCAACATCGGATGGCCGATGACCCTTCGAGTCCACTATGTTCGCATCGGCCCCCGCTGCTAGTAGCAGCTGAACAACTCTTCGAATATATGTATTCTCTCCCACGTGTTCCAATCCAAAGTCCATGGGACTTGCCTCGTCGTCCCGAGGTAGATGCTTGAACTCTGCTGCGGCGTGTAGGGGCGTTCGGCCACATTCGTCTTGTACAGTCACGTCGGCTCCTGCTTCAATCAAAAGACGGACTGACTCGGAATTTCCAGATCGACATGCACCGTGAAGGGCCGATCGGCCGTTTAAGTCCAGTTGATCGACTGATATCGAACTCTTCTCAAGAAGTTCTGTCAGGAGACCAACAATATTGCTCTGGCCACTTTCTGCAGCGCGGTGAAGGGGACTGCGGAGTCCGAGGTCCTTGATGTCTATGGATGCCCCAGCTTGAATCAAAGTCCAGGTATTCGCTTCTGAGGTGGCAGATGCAACATGTAATGGAGTAGCTCCGTCGTGATCTCTGGCGTTGACATCGAAAGAGAAGGGCGGCCGAAGAAGATACTCTAAGCGTGTCAAGATATCTTCCTGGCATTTTCTGTCGTACAACCTTTGCTCTCCCGGATCCTCTATTGCTGCTGCAATATGAAGCGCAGTTCGCCCTCGAGAGTCTAGAACATCAACTGGGCCTCCAAACACGATGAGCCTCTCAGCCCAGCTCTTTATTGTGCCCCATTCTTTGTCACATCGGATGATAGTATTGAAGATAGAGCACCCAGCGTAGTCGACTGCATGGATATCAACTCCGGCATGGATGAGAAGTTCGATTGCCTTAACTCGCTGTTGGGAGAACCACCGGCTATGTGTGCCAATCATGAATGCGTAATGCAGGGCTGTAAATGTTAGATCGTGGAACATTGAAGATAATTGGTTGCATAGATACCTGAACGCCCTTCAAAGTCCCTTATTTTTGGATCTGCGCCTCTATTCAATAGCTCCTCAATGACCTCCAGAGGCACCTCTCCGAAATGACGTTCCGCTAAAGCGAGAAGTAGAGGCGTTCGACCAGCTCGATCTCGAATCTCAAATGGGGAGCCACTTTGAATTAGTTTCATAGATACTTTGTCACACAATTTCCAGGCGAAAGTTCTTCCGTGTGGGGTTATCAGGGCATGCAATGGAGTTGCACCGGAACTGTTTTGAATATGCAAACTCGAAAATGATATCCAAGAGTCAAGCCAGTCTATATTACCAAATCCTCCCCGCAGCCAATAATAGAGGGCCGTATCACCCTTCCAGTCCTGTTGGTCAAAGTCGGCTTTCAATTCATGAAATACTGATGGATCGATCCGATTCGACAATGCTGCTATCATCAATGGAGTCGCACCGTCCTTCTTGCGGGCTGAGTTCACGTCTAAGCCTGCGTCAACAAACAGCTTGAGGATCTTCGGAGTCACGGGCTCATCCGCCATGTGAAGAGCTGAACCACCCTCATGATCCAGAAGGGTAGCATCGGCGCCACGCTGTAGAAGAGATGTTATGAATTCAATTGAAACTTCCTCTTCACGATCTCCGGTCCGCTCCCGCGGGTTCTGTCCCCACGAAAAAAGTGCTGTTCGGCCAAGGTGGTCGCGAGCATTGATATCGCAGCCAGCCTCGAGGAGCAAATCGAGCGCACCAAACATGTCTTTCTTTCTCATTTTTTTAATATTATGGAACCATGCACCGACAGCCCAAGTGTGTATAGGTGTGTAGCTTGAAGATAGAACTGGGCCCCTGAAATCTGATAGGGCTGAATCTGTAGGGCGATACGGCGCGCGAGCATGCGCATCTGCCCCGTGGTCAAGTAAAATCTTCACTATCATATGACTGCGTGCCCGGGCTGCGACGTGGAGAGGTGTTTCACCATCACGACTTCGACTGTTAACGGCAAGCTTCACTCGGTCCTTGCCCAACATAGCGGTCAGTATCTCGTGCTGCCCCTTGCTAGCAGCAACATGTAGGCTATTGCAGAGATCAACTTCATTCATGCTTTGAATCAACAAATGAGCAGCTTCTTGATGGCCTTGTGTGCACGCAATTTCCAGCGGGGTTTGGGGGGGAGGGTTATAACTGCTCTTGGGAAGACCTCCTTTCTTGGTTAGGTCTGCCCCGTGTGCAACAAGAAGTTGCAAGCATTGAATTTCGTTGAACTTAGAAGCATAATGCACTGGTAACATTCGATTCCTATCTTCCAAATCGTGACGAGCCTGGTGCTTCAGTAAAAGCTCCACCATTCGGAAATGCCCTCGTTTGACTGCATAGATTAGAGGAGGTCCATGGTAATTAGATGTAACATTTATGTCCGCTCCGTTTGATAGAAAATGTTTTGCAAGTGGGATAATATCGAAGTAGGCGGATAATAGAAGTGGCGGTAACTCCGTGGCATCTTTTTTGCGAGAATATATAAATTCCAAAGGGCACGACATGTGTTTCCAAGCTTCATACGCGGGGTTTCCCTTTTCAAAGAATTTGATCAGAATATTGTGAAACTCTCCGTCATGTTCAGAAGCACGGGCTGCATGGAAAGGCCACTCGGTGATAGCATATTGAAGGAAATAGAATTTCAAAAACAGGCCTTGCTTCTTTGCTGTGTATGATGAGTTTAGAGAACGCTCGTCAAGATCACATACTTGCAAAGCCTTGTCTGAAATATAGTCCAGACAGGTACGTGCAATTCGTGCATGAGCAGCCGGGGAGTCTATCGCTGTGAATTCTCGCTTGGATTTTTCCATTTTTGTATGACTGACATCACGATTGAGAGCAAACTCCGTGAGTGAATGATGGATGATTTGAACAACTCCATCTTCACAGACTTCTAGAAGAGGACCGCAAGTTGCCTTGATTGCGAGTTTGGTGTCAGACTCTGGGGTCAGCCCACCGCGATCTGGTAGAGAGTTGATCATGACAGCAAGTTCGAGTAGCCGCATTGGCCGTGCAGAATGTGTGATCCATTCCAGAACCAGCCTCTGAAAAGCAGGAGTGGTTCCAGAACGTGCAGCATGCTCACGGAGAATCTCTGTGTACATGTCTCCCAGACCATCCGGTAGATTATTAATGCTTGAGAAAATCTCATCAGGCCGAAGCAGTAATTGATCAAACATAAGTCTAGCATAGAGAAACAGGCCCTGTCCTCGGTCGCAGATTGCTTTTTTGACTTCTTCTGCCTTTTCTGTTGTAATATCAAGCTTGGAATCCTTCAGGCACTGGCTTAGGTAGATGGAAATGTCCCGGTCAACATTTCGTCGATCAAGGCGCAAATCAACCAAGAAGCTTCCACTCATATGCTTCTCCAAATGTGGGACCTGGCGGCTGGTGACGATAATGTTGATCGACTGAGGATATTGACGACCTAAGTTGAGAAACTCCTCTAAGAAACGGTCATTCCCCTTGTTCATTTCATCCAGCGCGTCGGCGACGCAATATATCTTGCGTGGCATCGAAACCAATGCAGATGTCAAGCATTTCCAGAGTTTATCGAATGGAACCGCGTCAACTGTTCCATTGTTCCCCTTGAGGGCCAACAAGTCCGATGCCAGAGTGGGAGAATGGTCCAATAAATAATGGCAAAAATCCTGAACGAGCGACCGGGGCGATTTGTTTGTCTGGATGATTTCTCTGAAGAAGAAAAAGAGAACAACCCGATCGCCTTGTCGTCGGAGCCGACTGATCAAATCGGCTGCCACCACTGACTTACCGCAACCAGGGATTCCTCTGATCCAGAGACTGCCAACAGAATCCGACTCGCTCCATTGACGATATTGATCTGTCTCGAGGATCCATTCGCCAGTTCCCTTGACATGGGAATGGAGGTGCTTCCGATATTCACTGGCGGGCGAGTCTGAATCGGTTGGCTCTAGCCAGTCTCTGATTTTTTGAAGAGTCTTGCTCGTGATTGCATTGGGACTGTCGTCGACTGTTGTTCATCAACAAAGGGATGCTTTCATTTTCAAGCTGTGAGGCCACTCTACCTGATTCAGAGATGACAACATATTCATCAGAATCGTCGGGACCTTCCATGCCGTGAAGCGGTGAAGCGGGGCAAACTTGGATAGGGACTTTCATGCGTCGTGATGAGATTCAGATTTCAGGATTTGTGTGCGGCGCAGAAAATTGATGTGAGTCAAAAGAGCTTTAGCGATACTTAGCGTGGTCAATGTGGCGATACGCAGCAATGTCGACAAGGCTGCAGAGTGCTCATAGTGTGGGGGCCAAATAAACTTGAAGAACGGCGGGTTTTGCGTGTTTCTACAAATATGACAGATCTAACAATTTTCCGGTCTGCGTGTGTGAATTCAATTTATCTTCCCAGAATTTTCTTGCAAATGATAATTTAATGTAATGATATACTCATCTCACACTCGCTTTGAACTCAACTTCTCTCCAGGGCTCAGACTCGGGGTTTCGATCAACTAGTAGGAGCATACTACGTACGAAATGAGTGGATTCAAACTAATCAAATCTTCAAAAATGCTCCTAGTCTGCAATTACTTTTTTTTCTTTTCTAAAAGATGAACAGTATCAATTGGTAGTATAAAGTAATTGTTGGTGTCTGATCTACTTCGATGACATCAGCAGAATGTTTCCGCCTGCCCTTATCAATCAACAGTCATCCCAATTTCTCGAGTTACTCTTCATGCCATGAATCGATCACCTCCACGATTGTGCCCTCGTTCTATACCGAAGCACAGAATTATTACTATGCCTTCTTGAGCGTTGGTACCAATCCTACAACTCACGATGTCCACCTACTCCAAGAAAATCCACGAACCCGGCACTGCTGACGGATGGCATGGCGTCATCCCAAGCACAGAATTCCCCGCCGAAAAAGGCCGCTATCATCTCTACATCGGCCTTTTCTGTCCATTCGCACATCGAGCGAATTTTGTGCGCCATTTGAAAGGCCTTACCGGGTTTATTGATCTCAGCGTCGTGATGCCGTACCCGAAAGGCGACGCGAAGGGTTGGCCAGGATGGCGATTTCCTTCATCCGACGATGAGTACCCCGGTGCAACAGTTGATCATCTTTTTGGTGAAGACTATTTGCACAAGATCTACTTCCGTGCTGATCCGGACTATAAAGGACGCTATTCAGTGCCTGTGTTGTGGGATAAGAAGAGCGGGACAATTGTTTGCAATGTATGATTGTTCAGAACCCACCAAGCTGGGTGGGGTGGCTGACCCCATACTTTATAGGAAAGTGCGGAGCTCTTGCGCTGGCTCCCAGGTGCTTTTAATCCGCTCCTCGACCCATCGTTAGCCTCAATCGACCTCTACCCCGTCCATCTACGTGCACAAATCGACGAAATCACACCTTGGATGCAATCCGACGTGAACGCCGGTGTTTACAAAGCAGGATTTGCACCAACACAGGAGGATTACGACAACAATGTTGTTCCTGTCTTTGCTGCGCTGAACAAACTCGAGCACCTTATTGCTGAGAACGGTGGTCCATTTGTACTTGGGAAAGAAATGACGGAGCTGGACATTCGGCTATATGCCACGCTCATCCGCTTCGACACGGTATATGTCCAGCATTTCAAGTGCAATCTGGGTACTATACGACATGATTATCCCGTGCTGAATAATTGGCTGAAGGGTATGTATTGGAATGTCAATGCTGCCAAGGCATCGACGGATTTCAAGCATATCAAAGAAAATGTAATCCTTACTCATTTCTTTACAAGAAAATGGCCTGTCCTGACAATTTATAGTACACCAAGAGTCATCATGACATAAATCCCAAAGCTATTACACCTATGGGCCCTTTCCCTGATGTTGAGGAGGGGGTCGAGCACGATTGGACCAAGCTAAGTGTGGGCGGAGTCAAGCACCCGGCGGTTCTGAAGCACAAAACATAATGTTTTTTTTGAAGCATGAGCTATCCTATGCCATCGTTCATATTCCAAGGGATACTTTCAACAACGACTGAAACTTGGAGAATGTTTGTTAATGGGGGATTTCTCAGGTTAGCGCTTTCATGTGTTCGATGTAGCTGATATTTACTTTAACGCCCAACGTCGCTAGTCATTAGTCGATAATGCATTATGGTATTTTATGGTATCTAATGTGGCATCCGAGTGAGCAGAGTATAACATTTCATTTTAATATTCTAGTATTAACCTGAATCACCATGAACCATTCAAACTGATTCATGATGCGTGATATTCAGCCCGAGTTTTCCATTGCCACCTGTCTTGATATCTACTGGATGACCATTGGCAGTAGCCATCTTGGCAACATCACTCGGCAACCCCTCAGGCCCATCAAATATAACCGCGATCTCCTCAAGCGAGTAACCTTTTGTCTCGGGATAGTATAAGAACGCAGTGACAGCAAATATCAAGAGAACCACAATGAACACAATATAGTAACGCCACGCGATGGCAGCCAATGCAATCGGGTTGACGAAAGTGTTGAAGAACATGCCGCAGATGGTTGCTACCCAGGTCACTGTAAGACCACGGGATCGGAGACGGTAGGGCCAGATTTCGCACGGATAGGACGTGAGGAATGGAGTGCTAGAATTCGAAGGTGGTCAGAGAGGATTTCATTGTGACAGGGTCTGATGGAGAAAACTTACAGTGCAATGCAGTATCCCGCGAAGAAAATAAAGAGGAATGGGATTACGGCACCACCGGTTGCGGTATTATTCGTGACAGCGAATGAACCCGAGAGCGCCGTGACGAGCACGTAGCTGATACACATTATACCGGCAGATGCGAGGAACAAAGGTCGACGTCCCAGGCGATCAATCAAGAAAGCACCGAGGATGGCGAATCCAAGATCCCACATTTGGAGACAGGCTGAGATAAGTGTCTGGTCGCGGACCTCGGTCACACCGACGGATGTCAAGATCAAGGATAAATAGTAGGAAATGACGCCGTTGCCAACCCACTGGCCGAAAATTCCCAAACTGATAGAGATCATTAGACGGTGACGGTTGCCAGGTGTCTTGAGCATCTCGGCATAGCTGCCATTGCTGTTTGCTTCCTTCTCCGCGCGAATGGTGGAGATGATTTCTTGGAACTCATAATTGACCAAGGGGGAGTTAGTGTCACCGTCAGCGTGGTAGCGGACAAGGATTTCGCGCGCTTCTTCTTCTCGATCCATCGAGACTAGCCAACGTGGACTTTCAGGGGCCATCAGAAAACCCGGGAGACCGACTAGAGGCACTAGTGCTTGTAGGACAGATGGAAGTCTCCAGGCCCAGGAGGATGAGTATGTTCGTGAGGCAAAGACAACCCAGGCGGCGATTGTGCCGCCAACATACCATCCCGACATAAAGAGAGAGTTGAGAATGCCACGTTGCGTTGGATATGCGATTTCGTTGATCAGGAGAGGAACGGCGTTGCCGAAAAGTGCAGATGCAAATCCTAGGAACAGACGGGCAAGCAAGAAGGCCGTGTCGTTCGGGGCAGCAGTTTGCAGAGCGACCCCCAGCGTAAGAAAGATGTAGCCGACGTAGACCCCTGGTTTGCGTCCGTAGCGGTTGGCGATCCAGGATGCGGTGGGATATCCGACACCACATCCAAGCCAGTAGATAGCATTGATCCAGCCAAGCCAGGACCCGGCTGGGTGATCCATGAATTCTTTCCATTGGCCCAAGGCCTCAAGACCATTCATCAATGATCCATCGTAACCGTTTGCCGACGAGTACATCACCAAAGAGATGATGATGAAATTGAGTTGTAGAAGATGCCGCTGTTTCCACCATGGTGCTGGATTAGGTGGAAGCACTGCAGCAAGACGATCTTCTTCAGCAGGCTTGCTGCTGGTGTCTGCATTGCTTCCCCCCATCATGTGGATAGGTGTAGATGGAGACCCAATAGAAAAAGTGATGTTCAGAAAAACGAGGGGATGATCAGGGATTATGAGGCCCTTTTAACTAAAAAGCAGATACTTCAAGTGCCGCTATTTCCCGATGGTCCCATCGTCGTTCGTCTGGGATTGGATTGGCTTTTCCGGGGAGCATCTCCTGACGCAGCCCTGACTTGGAGCAATTCCTAGGGGAATCGGAAGGAATGAAAGGAATTGACCAATGAATCAATCGCTCATACCCGGCCCATATCCCTTCATGTTAGCGGATTTCGGCCACATAGTCACCCGACGGCATCGCTAACCGATCGGGAGGGCAAAAAAATGCGGGATAAGTGTGGAGGACTGGGGACGCCGGGGTCGGCATGGATGGCGCGGAGGCGGAGAAACGGAGAAAAGGAGAAACGGAGAATTAGCGAGCGAATCGCCGCTGTGCAAGTTTGGGTCTCGGGTCCGTCGTGCAATCAGCATGTATACTTTGTATACTTGGTGGAGACGGACCCGTCGAGGTACGGAGCCATGCGCGAGGGATTTGAGCGAGGTGTTGATCCGTTGAAATGCGTCAATCGATTATTATTGGTACATGTACCGACCATTTTTCGTTTGCGAAGGTACAGTAATAACTCACGTTAATAAGACATTTTCCGAGATGTGAAATTCCTTCCAGTTCATATTTCTGCCGTCCGTCTGGAGGGTTTAGAGCACCGACAATGTCGTCAATTGAAACTTCGCCCGATGTGGTAGACGAATCCTTTGCTCAAATTGCAAAGGCAGATATCGAAGCGATCTTGAAGAAGCTCACTCAAGATGAAAAAGTCGCACTTCTAACAGGTGCGTCCACGCCAATCGCACGTGGAAAACGAAAGAAGAAACTAACAGCATTTTCCGATCAACAGGAGAGGATTTCTGGCACACCGTGCCAATTCCTAGACTTGGAGTCCCTTCGATTCGAGTCTCCGATGGCCCGAACGGAGTTCGAGGTACTCGCTTCTTCAGCAGTGTCCCGGCAGCATGTCTCCCCTGCGGAACTGCGATCGGCGCAACCTTCGATCGGGACCTTGCGCTGGAAATCGGCCACCTACTTGCCGCAGAGGCCAAGGCTAAAGGCGCACATGTTATTCTGGGCCCAACGATTAATATCGCACGAGGCCCGCTTGGAGGTAGAGGGTTCGAGTCATACTCTGAAGATCCGATGTTATCGGGTATCCTTGCCGGACATTATTGCAAGGGTTTGAAGGAGAAGAATATCAGTGCAACCCTAAAACACTTTGTTTGCAATGATCAAGAGCACGAACGAATGGCTGTCAACTCGATTGTAACCGATCGGGCCATGAGAGAAATTTACTTGCTTCCATTCCAGGTTGCTATTGCCCTTGGTCAACCGGATGCAATCATGACCGCATATAATAAAGTGAATGGGTTGCATGCCGCAGAGAATCCCACTCTCCTCCGGGATATCCTTCGCGGCGAATGGGGCTGGGATGGCTTGGTGATGAGCGATTGGTGAGTAGCGAGGGCCCAATAGCCCAGTAGGAGAATGATGCGTTCATGATCGCTAACGTTTATTGACAATCGTTAGGTTCGGAACATACAGTACCTCCGAGGCCATCAACGCAGGACTAGACTTGGAAATGCCAGGTCCACCGAGATGGCGTGGTGCAGCCCTAAACCATGCGATCACATCGAACAAGATCACGGCAGCGGCATTGAATGATCGCGTCCGTGCTGTCTTAAAGCTCGTCCAAAAGGCAGCCAAGTCAGGTGTTCCTGACCATGCACCAGAGACGCAATTGGATCGCCCCGAAGACAGAAAATTGCTGCGGAAGATCGCATCCGAGGCAATCGTCTTGTTGAAAAACCAAGACGGAATTCTTCCCTTGAACAAAAACAAGAAAATCGCGGTCATCGGGCCCAATGCAAAGATTTCCACTTATTGCGGTGGAGGAAGCGCTGCATTGAACCCCTATCGTGCCATGACGCCATATGACGGCCTCTCGGAAGCCGCAAAGGGCGGCATTGAGTTCTCCCAGGGAGTTTATGGGCATCAAATGCTACCACTTCTCGGTAAGCAACTTTGCACCGGGGAGGGTGCCACAGGATTCTCGTTGAAGATCTTCAATGAGCCACCCACGGCTGCGTCAAGAAAGCTTCTGGAGGAACGACATGAAACGGACTCGATGATCATCTTGATGGACTATGACCATCCAGAGCTGCAAACTATCTGGTACGCGGATGCAGAGGGATACTTTGTGCCCGAAACATCTGGCGTATATGAATTCGGTCTCACTGTCCAAGGAACTGGTCGATTATTCGTGGATGGAACCCTTCTGATCAATAATGCCGATGTGCAGAGGCCAGGAACTAGTTTCTTCGGAAGTGGGACCCTGGAAGAGATTGTGTCTATGGAACTGGAGGCTGGAAGAAAATACAAAATTCTTGTGGAATGGGGATGTGGCAAGACAAGTACCTTCCGGGTTCCTGGCGTCGTCGATTTTGGACACGGAGGCTTCCGATTTGGGGCTTGTAAACAGCTTGCGCCTGAAGATGGGATTGCTGATGCAGTCAAGGTGGCATCCAGTGTTAATCAGGTAGTCCTGTTGGCCGGATTGAGCTCTGAATGGGAGTCAGAGGGTGAAGATCGAACCACTATGAAACTGCCGCCTCATACAGATGAGTTGATCTCAAAGGTTCTGGAGGCCAACCCGAATACGGTAATTGTGATCCAGAGCGGAACGCCTGTTGAGATGCCTTGGATCGATAGTGCGAAGGCCGTGCTCCATGCTTGGTACGGTGGAAATGAAACTGGCCATGCCATTTCAGACACTCTACTTGGAGATGTCAACCCGGTAAGGCGAGAAAATTTGAAGGAGTCTTATGAAAATCTCAGCTGACACTATCCTAATCAGTCCGGAAAGCTTCCTCTGACATTCCCGCGCCGAGTCAAAGATAACCCAACATACTTCAACTACCGCTCAGAAGGCGGTCGTGTCTTGTACGGTGAAGATGTATACGTGGGATACCGCTATTATGACGGTCTGGAAGTCGACCCGCTGTTCCCCTTCGGATATGGTCTTTCATACACCACATTCGAAATCTCAGGTCTACAGATGACCCGGAACACAGAAAATACGCTGCATGTGCAGTGCAAGGTGCAAAACACGGGTTCCAGGGATGGAGCCGAAGTCGTGCAAGTATATATCGCGCCGATGTCGTCCCCCATCAGGCGGCCTGTCAAAGAACTGAAGGAGTTCAAAAAGGTGAGGCTGCAGGCTGGTTCGGAGGAGGTCGTGGATATTTCTTTAGATCTTGTTCGTGCGACCAGCTTTTGGGATGAGAAGAGCAGCAGCTGGTGCAGCCATAGCGGATCTTATAAGATCATGGTCGGAACGAGCAGCCGTGGTGAGTTCTTGGAGGAAGTATTGGAGGTGGCTGAAACCACATTCTGGTCTGGCAGCTGGGATGCGCCAATTTGAGTAGAATACTCCAGTCAAATGCAATATAAATTTCATTCTCCGTGTGAAATGATATCCAAATATTTATACCCTAGGTATCCGATCTGTATCCACCCATGTTTGTAGGTGCATAGTGTTCATTCCCTCGCTGCTGTCCAGTCGCGATAGTATGTCTGTGGATTGTCGAACATATTCAGCGACTCGTTTCGATATGGGATCCTCTGGGTGTAATGGACAAGACAAGAGACTTGCTGCGATGTCACGGACTTTGTTCGCGAGGTGCAATCCATTCGCTTCGAGACTTGCGGGCGGAAAGTTGAAGATGATGAAAAATAGTTGGCGACACAGCGCTTCTCGATCAACCCACAAAGCTCGCAAGTCAGAAGAGGCTATCTGGTGAGGCTGTGTGGCTTCAAGTTGGTCCATTATAAGACTTTGTAACCAGAGATGAGTAACGTATATGTTCACTCTTATTGACGATAATTGGGACTGTAGCACTTCGTCAGTGCTACCTATTCGTTCAGCAATCGAACTCCCATTTGTGGGTTCCCAGGGTTGAAGATATGGAGGTATATCATCCAGAATATGCTTCAAGTCGTGCAAGCGGTTTTGAAAATATGCCACCTGGACGTTGTTGTCTTTCACCCGCACGCATGGACATAGATCATTTTCTGGTGCACCTGGGTCGAAACTTCGAATTGAAGTCCAGAATACACGAGAATGTAGATTAAATCCCGACACAAGAGAAGTGCTCGCGTTGGACGGAAATGCCACTTCATTCTCAAAAATGTACTCATCATCGACTTCAAGGGGCATGAGATCCGCAGGATCAATTGACTGTAATGTCACTGGGTCTAAGTACGTGAGTCGTTCCCCGTGCAGATTTTGCAGGTGGGCATGACTGAAAATGCTCATTAGATAAACTTGAATCAACGATTGATGTAAGTATTGGCTTACACATAGCAGTAGAACACGAGCCAGAACCCCTTTTTGCGAAGTTGAGCCTCGATACAATTCAGACCTTCGTATTCGGAGATGCGATGCAGATTCAGTAATCGTGCCATCTGCAAAGCTTCCACACTAACCATTCGAGCCCAATTATGGTCTCCAAGCTGCAAGAATGCGACATGAAAAAGGTATGGCACGGAAAGTTTTTGAAAATTGAGCTGATCAAAGTATGACGAGCTCCTCAGGGCCAAGACTTTTTTGTAGCAAAAATGAACAAACTCCTTTCGAGATGCGAATCTCAATGGCCGTGCGTGGCTCTTATAAATCGGGAACCTGCTTGCCAAAGTCGCCACAACCAGCGCGGCGATGGCGAGCGTGACTGCGCAAAAGCCTTCATCCTCGCGGTCTTGATCCTCCAACAGGGCTTCGCGGAAGGATGGTCGATGCACAATTGGGACCATGGGATATAGATATTCCAGATAATCTTGCATAATAATTTTAAATAAATCCCGGCTGCAGAGGTCATCGGATCTGTACTGGAAATCTGGAGAATGCGGTTTCAGCGATCCCACCCTGGTAGCCAATCTGGTCCGTGTCAGCTCTTTCTCTTGTTGAGCGATGGCAAATGTATCATACCGTTTCTTCGGACCACGTGCTCTCGATGGAGAAACGAACGTGCACATTAGGTTTAATTGCTCACAGCGCTGACATCGCGAGAGGGTCTGGGCAGATTGCCGGGGAAGTTGACATTTGACCTTGCGTTTGCGGCACATATCACAGGCATGCGTGGTGAGGTCTGTCCGAGAAACTCCATTGTAAATTCCTTCGGACATGACGAAGACAAGTAGAGTTTGAGTGCATTGAGGAAGGTGAAGGTGAGTGTGAGTTAATGGAGAAGATTGTGGTTGAGGTGGAGGGTTGGCGGTGGATTCACCGACGCCACTGGCCAATCACAGCCCACGTAGGCATCTACAAAAACATCCAGCAATATACGGACTGAATTTATAACTGCTCTTTCAGCTCAGTTCAATTCAGTCCTTGGAACATTCAATACTCCCAATTATAGTGTTAGCTGCTGGCACTAGAGTACATACATTCTGTACTACTGGAGTGCCTACTGAGGCTACTGAGTATTGGCCCCGGCAGCTTCCAACATGCTCTTTCCCTTCATCAACAACTCTCCTCCTCCCCCACCTCTTCTTCTTTTTCTTCCCATATCACCTCGCTTATTACTAAATTCTCAATTCTCCTGATTGCACCCTCTGCGCGAAATCTAACTGTCTGTTCATCTCCGGCCAGATGTACCGCCGACCCAATCCCTGGGCACGAGGCAACCTTCATCGGTACTGGCATCGCCATACATACGGCCCTCCAAAGACACCATGCAATTCGCCGCCAGTGACACCTCCAATAAATGCGTCCCCAGATCTTCCGAACATTCCACCGCCGGCATATACTCCTCCCACGCATCCGCCGGTTTACGACAACATCCAACTGACACCTCTCGCGAGTGCGCCATCGACAGCTTCTCTCAACACCACGCCTCTTTCAACTGCATCTCTGATCACCGATGAAAGTCCTCGGCAATTTGTGTCAGTTGTTCCTCTCCCACCTGCACAAGAAACTCGCGGGCAGATGGCCACTCGGCACATGACAACCTTCGCCGGCCATTATACAACCTTCTCCCGACTACTCTACCGCTGGCGGTGGTGGATCCTCACATTCTTCGTCTTGAGCCTCTTCATCTGCTCCATGGTTTGGTGGGTGATATCTTCCTCTTTGGGGGTCAGTGTCAATGCAAGCCCCAGTTGACGAGAGATCTTCTTTCGATCACAGGCTGGGATACTCACCCCGTCCTCTGCTTCCGATCAGCGTTTGGATACCTTGGTCGCCCCAGTAGTGGGCGTCTACTACTGGATTATTATATTCATGATGGCTTCATACATGCATGGCTTGAGGGTTTGGTTCGTGGGAGTGCGGGTCGTTGGTCATTGTGCCGTGCAGTTACTACTGGTGCGCTGTCAGCACCATGTCATGTTTCTGTTTCCCAGCACTAGTATACTTCCGGATAGGCCGAATTTAATCTGTGCCATTCCATCAACGCTGCTAAACTCTGCCAGGCTCTGCTCAAATCTGTCTAGTTTTATGAACTCTTCTCCAGAAAGGAAAGCGCCTTCCCAAAGAAGGTGCGGCGATGGGCCGAGCCGTGCATGCATAGGATGCCCTACCCGGGGTAGGTACTCCCACCTCACCTCACCTCTCAAAATAACATAACAACTCCTGCTCTCCCCTCTTCTCTTCTCTTCTGCACCCCTATTCTCGAAATCTTTATAATCTTCTTAGCAGCCTACTCCTGATCCAGCTCGCTTTTTCGAAAGCTCACCACGTCAATTTATTTCCCTTCTCCATATTCTATATCAACGGTAGTACAAAACGCCATGGAGTTTCCTCAGTTGCCACCAGGCAAGAATTTATAAGTTCCTTAGCTTGACTTAATATACTAAAAGTGCATACAGCGACCCACTCGCATGGACGAACACTAAATACTTCGACCCACGTGGTCCTCACTCCAACAAGCACCATCACAAGCAATACTCCGACTCTATCACCATACGAGACACCCAGCAAATGGTCCTCCTTCAGGCACAAACGGACCGAGTTCTGCCGCATGTGGAATGGTGACTTTGAGACCGAAGAAGAGCAAGAGAATTATAAAAAATGGCTCTTCGTGTGTTATGCTACATTTTTTGGCATTTGTCTCGTCGTCATTTTCCTGGGCGTCGGCTTTGGATATCATAGTACGGCCGGTCATCACAATCCCACTAAGAGTACGAAGATCGAGTCCAAGAGGGATATAAACAACATCACGACGGCAACTATCCCAACATTCGCCGCAACTAACTATGTGCAAGTTATCCAAGCCACTGCCATCAAGGAACCCGGCACCCCTGTTCTCAGGGCTCGAGCTCTGGCCCTTCCCTTCCTTGATTCCTGCAAGGTGAACAACGACTGTGACTGGGGATACCGTTGCATTGAAGAAATGTGCCACCCGGGCTGTGACTTCCAGATTGATTGTCGCAAACCGCATAGGTGCGGTCACTGGAAGCATGATGGTCCCAGTGATAACTATTGCATGGTCAAGCCGCACTATGTCTGCCGTACGCATCTGGATTTTTGCGTTTCCGATGTAGACTGCTGTTCTGGTCGTTGCAAGTCGAAGGGGAAGTGGAAAATGTGTCAGCCTAGTGTGGGTAGGAAACTTGTCCGTGAAATGTTATGACGGAGTGAGGCATGGTTGATGCCGAGATGATGGCGGGCTTTGCAATATGTTTCAGCTTCGTCCTGCTGATTATCAGTTTGCCCTTGTTATGTTGTGATGGAGTTGTCGGAAGTGTGCATATTTTGTATTGTGAATGTTTGTTGTATATTTGATGCGAGATACTTGTCTCCTCCAGTTCATTGTCATCGAACTCCTTTGCTCATACTTGCTGTTTCACTAGGGTATCCTAGTCCGTGCTCTATTATGTGAATCAAATGACTTTCTGTTTTTCAAGTACAGTAACTGCGGAGTCGTACACAAAGATGGGCCTCCTGGATAGGTTCTTTGTTTGCTATGCTGATACAGACTAGCAAACAGAAAGAACTGCGAGCCAGGATGTGAAAGAAGAATAAAGAGCCTGACTGACTCGTCTTGAGGCAGTTCCCCACATCAATTCTTCCATCCCTATTCTCGATTCAGTAGCGCAAACGCCTCAACCTCAATCTCAATTAACATCTTCTCGAGCCCCAACCTCGGCACACTCAACGATGTCCAAACGGGCCGGTGCCCCGGGACTCTTTCCCTTATCTTCGGCACCAAATACTGCATGGCTTCATCCATGCCCACCGCATAGCTGCGCCACAAATACACATCTTCCCAGCCACTCAAGCCATGACTTTGCAGCACTCGATCGACGTTGGCGAACGCGAGGTCGATTTGAGACTTCATGTCGGGGGGGAGGAATTGGGAGCTGTCCCAGCCGCCTTGGCCGGAGACCTTGACGATGCCCGAGGGGAGAATAACAGATTGCGAGTAGTGGTATGCCTCGCTGGCTTGTTGGCCGGGGCCGGTAGGGTCGGTGGTGTAGGTGAGGGATGACATTTCTGGGAGGGTAAGTTGTGAGATGTAGGTTTGTTATATGAGTTATGGAGGGAATATACTTAATGGCTTCTATTATAGCGTTATAGAATGTCGTCAGGATATCTTTAGCTTGCTTCTTGCGATTTGTAGATGTTCAGAAGAGGACCAAAAACCAGATGAAATAGGGAGGCTTATGTACATTTAAAGCGTCAGCTCATTCTGGAGAATGGCTTATGGATTTATAATACATAGTATTATTAACGTAGTTAGCCATGCTTAAGCTCCACCTCTTCTGTCCCTAATGGATAAACTGGAGGAAAGTCGCAAAGGACAGACGTCATGCTCTTGTTAATGTCGTACTAGCCTTGCCCCTCACCCCGGCGAGGCGGGCGATATGTAAAGTCCGGAGTCACAAGTTCTTGCTTATGAAGCAACTAAGGTAACAGCGACAGTGAAAGCATTCTTAGCCAAGATAATTATTCGGCAAAAATGTGTTGATTACCAAGCTAAAACAATTGTTCAGCAAAGAGAGAGTTACGGTAGCGTGACGGTCAGGCATTCTCAACCACGCAAGACCCATATTACTAACCCTATTTGGGTTAAGGCATGGTATTTAACTACGATAGCGCTGCTTCCTATGGAGATCGCATAAAGCGAAGGCAATGAAACCGGAGAGATGTTCGCGGTACAATGGCGAGCTATGTACTGAGATGGATCTTTGCCGGGAAGGTTGAAAGTATGCACTCCGTATTGGCTGATTTAGTCCTTCGAGGTCATATTCAGGGTCTTGAAGGCCTGAGTAGAAAGGTGAAAAAGCTACTGCCGGCAAATTCAAACGTCTAAAACAAAGCACGGTAATGAACAATACATTCTATGTTTGGGGAGATGAGATAGGAATTGATCGGCAATAGATCCTATAGAAACTAGCTAGCCAATTGACTAATGCAAGGGGTGTAAATAACAACATCGAGCTTCATCCCCAATATCAGGAGAGAATATGTCGTCGGTATATGCCAAATAAAAGGGGAATACTGATATGAATAGATTTATTAACCTGTAACTACTAAGTGGAAGATAGTATTAGAATATAAATAAGTAAGATAGAAGTGGGCTCCTAAACTAGCTATAGAGCACCTTGGTAAAAAGCCTAATAGATATAGAGGCGCATACAATTAAAAGCCTGGATAGGCGTTCGAATGAAGCAAAACAGTAAATATTATCTCATTGCAGTTATAAAAGTCAACACACTAACAATTCCAACCTATTCCCCTGTTTAGCAGATTCCTGGGAATAGTTTGTATGGCACCTTATTCTTGACCTCTCTCCAGCTTTCGCCATATCTCTCGTCACAGTACTGAGAACATCGTTAGCAAGACTCAGTATACCGAGCATTATGTTGACCACACTCACTTTATCCAACCCCGGAATACTGTTCGCGACAAAGTTATAGGTAAGCAAAGCAAACATAGCGATGGCAGACGCAACCCCGCCAGCTGCTAGCGCATTTGCAAGGCGCCAGAGCGCATATCCACTGTATTTGATATGCTGTGCGAGGCTGAATAGGCCTCCGGAATATGGCTTCCTTTTGTTCTTCGGATCGGCTTTAAATGACTTGCGTTGAAGTTCGGAGATTGTCTCAATGAGAATCCCTAGGATGCTCAGAGTCACAGCACCTGCGAGGAGAGGGCTGCTATATATATCTTCCGCAACGGACGCGCCCGGGCGTAAGATTCCAGGCGACGAGGATACTAAAGCGGAACCGGCCCAAGAATCTAGAAATATATTAACCCCCGAGAAGTTTAAACGCCTGTCCAGTTGGTATTTCGGTTTCCGATATGTCTAATACCCAGTATATGTGCTTGATACTTCCCATAGTGGCTAGGCCGACCAGGATTCCCGCATAGGATGTGTTGGCGATGGGCACAGTAAGCAGCCCCAGCGAGGATAAAATCCTTGCTGCACCACCTTGCTTGAGGAGATAGTACTGAATGATAACATCCGTTGCTCGAAGAACAACAAAGTAAGTTGTTCCAAGGGGTGTAGAGCGCTTGACGCGAGAGGGTATGCCCCCGCGTTTCTGGGCCTCCGCTATTCTGGACAGACTGGGCAGTGCGTATCTCTTGAAGACTAAGAAAGATTTGATGTAAATTCTCGCATTTAGCACGGTATAGAGACACAGATTCTATTTAATACTTATGAGGTTGGCTGATATTCGATTTGCTTAGGATCGATTTGCTTAGGAATGTATAAGGGCGGTGGAGTGTCATCCTGTCCGTTCCCGCTTGAAATGAGCTCATATTCAGCAAAAATGTGCTGATTACCAAGCTAAAACAATTATTCAGCATAGAGAGCTGCGGTAGTGTGACGGTCGGGCGATATCGATTCCTTGGTTAAATACATAGCTTTCGCTATGGAAAGTAGAGGCCAACAACGCCTTTGACTCGAGTCTGGACTGCACGAGCTCATACATCATGCCTATCCACGCTATCCTAGGAGCAACTGGTGCTACAGGCTCGGCAATTCTGAGATGCCTTCTGTCCTCGCAGATACCCGACCTTCGTATCAACATACTAGTACGCTCGAAGAGCAAGCTCCTCCAATCTTTCCCACAACTTGAGTTAACTTCATCGGCCACCATCACTATCTTCGAAGGCCCCATCTCGAACGAAGATACCCTCAAAACCTGTATTGAGGGTGCCTCTACCATATATACCTGCATCGCTACCAACCACGCCAGTCGTAAGGTCGACATTGCTCTTACGACAGCAGCACGTCTCGTCGCAGCTCTCGGTCAACTCCGCAAAGACCAGGGATCCGAGTACAAGACACCGGTCGTTCTGTTTAATCGATCCTTGGCTCTGAATTCAGATGTCCAGATGCCCATCCCAGGTTTTGTGAAGAGGTTCATGGTCTTCGCAGTCTGGGCCATCTACGAGGATCTTCTGAAGGCCGGGGCGCTGTACGCTAGAGCTGAGAAGGATGGACTACTCACATGTATCACTGCAGACCCACCTGGATTAATGGACCCTAAGGGCACGGAGGCGACTGGGTACAAGCTCATACAGCACGGCAAGGCGACAGCATCGATGAACTATGCGGACTTTGGCATAGCCATGGTAGAACTTGGACAGCGCCGTGAAGAGTTCGGAGGTAAGACCGTCAGCGTTAGTGCAACCGGCGCAGTGCGGATCGTCATCTTCGCTAACCTCTGGATCATCTTCCTGGGGTTGAAAAGCCGACTGATTCCATTTTAAGATCGGGTAAATGGTAGGTGGTTCGGGGTTCAGTGGACGGCTGTTATGTATTGATTATGTATAAAGCTTTGACTCCAACGAGCAGGTTAGCAAACTACACTGTCTTTACTGTCGTCTCGCTTTTCATGTCACTTTCTCGATATTCATCCTTCACGCTTTTCTTTCCTTCCTCATTCCCCACTACAAGCTAAAACGGGCATTGGCCAAAGCGACATCAGCCTCATACCCGCCAAAGCTAATGATTTAAGTTTGCAGGAGCCTTTTGTCACACAAGCACCGCCAGCAGAAGAGAAGTAAAGTGTCCAAGACGTATAAACTCGCCGTTAATATCTGACCAAGTAGACGAGTACATTTCTCGGTCCTCTCTCGTCAAAATGAGTTTTCTTGGCATAAATCATCTCACGTCTACTCCGGTGGCAATCTACAGCGCAGTCCTTAGTTTGACTATGGTCTCATTTGTGCTGTACAGTTTTACAAAACGCACCTACTTTTCTCTGTCAGCTTCATCGCTCTGGTCTTCTCACATTCGGCCATTCTTACTGCGACATGTAATTTATGCACGATTATATTGGCGCTTCTTGGTATTTGGCTCTACGTCAAGGTCTCATTTGATATTAACCCTTCTCTATTTCGCTGGCACTGGCACCTGCAATGTCATTAGGGTTCATTCCATCGACGATGCTGGCAAGAGAGCCGCGCAGCTCTCGCTTGTTAACCTATTTCCGATGTTCTTTGGTGGCAATTACGAGTTCGGTGCCCGGCTTCTTGGGGTATCCCTTCGTTCTTATGGGTTCCTTCATCGTTCTTTTGTGTTAGTTGTATTAATCGAGGCTGCTGTTCATCTTATCATAATTGCCCAGACAAGAGTGGCAGATGGAATATGACACCAAGAAGGTTTTGCATTTGGTGAGAAGTGCATGGATATTTTTCATCATCGTTCCGAAAACTTCAACATCAGGATCGGGGCGGGGCGAAGTGTGGGCGAAAAGATTCAAAGAAATTGATAGGTTAGGAATATAAATCAAACGTCATCGTTACTAGCATTACGCAATGCGACTTATACTAGATTAATGGTAACTAACTTGAGCGGTTTTGTACCCATTGATAGTGAAGTACAACTCCAGTTTCTACTGTACATGCAGACCATCTTCCAAAAACTGCTTCGTCCCTTCTGTCGGAGCTTTCCAGGCCACTCGGTCCTTGGTAAACTGCTCCATCGTGGGTCTCAATTTCGTCTCATGCAGAGAGAAATCATCAACACTTCCAACACGCAGAATACTCATGCCAGGGAAAGCTGCACCAACGCGGTACATAAGGGAGCCGCATGTAGAACAGAAGTAGTTGGTCATGGTGTTGTCCTTGCCAGGGGTTTTGAAGAACACAGTGCGCGATTGGCTGTATGTCTTCAAGTTGTCGCGGCCGCGCAGATGTTTCAGGTGGGTGTCATAGACCGTAAAGTTGGTCGCATGCACTGAGGCAGTAAGTTTGTGGCAGTCGGAGCAGTTGCAGATGAAGGAACCATAATAACCAGGTCCTTGCGTCGGCTATGGGTTTAAAGGCGTTGTTAGAGTATCGTAAAGGAAGACATGCTTAGGAATCGATTCTTACGAATGATAGTTGCACCGCACCACAAAAGCATGTGGCTGTCGCTTCGTCTTCGGTAGACCAGCCATCATCAGCGCCACCAGCGAGAGGGAAATACGGCTTTGATTTATCAATGACGGGAGATGCCATGGTTTCTCAAATCCTGTGACTTCGTGATGATAAGTTTTTAAGGACGATAAAATTTCCGAAAATATAAAAGAAGGCTTTATATACTTGCGAAGCCCTGTGCCATCTTCCCCCTCTTATCATGCGTCATTCTCAGCCACTTTGTAATTGACTGATATGGCTCGCACGACCCGCCTTATTTGACTAACGTACTTCCCGGCCCACCGGGCCACCCGGCCATCCGGGCCACCTACCCCTAGTAAAAAACTTCAAATCGGCATACCTCAACCAACACCTATTGATTATGCTAAATATAGCGATTTATACGTGAATTGATCTTGTGGCCAATCTCCCTACACCCACTACACCTAGGCGGAGCCCTAGTAGCCGTCCGATCTGCCTAAATAGGTAATTCGCCCTGCGCATACGAATATACCACAGTAGCTTCATCTAGCAACTCTAGCTGCTAAACTAGCTGTAGGTCCTCTTCGACGGTCAAACCCTCTTCGCCATTCCTCAATTAAACTCCTGCTTGAGTCCATGCTTACCTTGTTGTAGTACCAGATAACCTTGCATCGTCCACATTGAAGAAGCGCATGGGAGATAACACTCTTGATCTGGCTACAGTGAAGGCAGCTTTGAAGCATCAGTCAGTATCCACCTAATTCAACAAAAAGAAGCTGAAAATGCCTCATCTCGGCTCATGGAAACTTCGCGGGAACACCCAGCTGATAATGGTCCAACGCCGCGAGGAACTAGACACGACAAGAAGTACGGAACCCATCATCACTAATACACAAAGAAAACTGATTATTGCAATTAATGCCCGGGACCAGGCCACAAAGATGCTTAACGTCATCATCGCGGATCTTCGCCCCAGCACGCATAATCAGAGCGCCCATAACAATCGTGTTGTACTGTAGATTTTCAAAGTCATCTTCGACACCGGTGGCATCTTTCTCCCGACACTTGTCGAGAAGCTGATAGCTCAGGTCGTCGCTGTCCGTCTGGTTGAAGACCCGGGGGATAATCTCGTTCGCGATAATTTCGGCCTATTTGGCGGTTTTATAGAATGCTAGGTTGACTTGGGAAGCAACCATATCGATTTGATGGATCATTTGAGACTGTGTTTCCATTTATCGTGGTCGATGCCAGTACTGCCATTTGAGCCTGTTCGAAGCCTACTATCAAGAAAGAGAATAGTTTGTAAAATAATGATCTTGGTCCTAGTTAATGTGCACATGGTATCATGAAAGGAAAGTAAACACCTTGAAGGTTCCCCCAACACCTGGAATTCCATATCGCCGAAGGAAAGGTAGAAGAGCGCAAAGCGCTGAGCAAAAAGCTAAAATGAAATGAGAGAACGCCATTCAAAGCACCCCATGTCGTGCCTTGAAGATGGATATCTTGTCGTCGTAAAATAGGATCTCCTGCAGTCGGAACTGGACACGCTCTGCGCTGTCATCGCCCGGCTCATCTTCGTAATCGTCGTCATCCAGATCGCTGAGAAGGTCTTGCCCAGCTTCCTCATAGGACGGAAGTCCCTGGTCCTCATCCGGCATAGACATTCCTTCGAAATCAGAAAGATTATCTTCTCCCGTGATAATGATGTCATTGGTGGTTTGTTCGTCGAAATATGAATCTTTCCCATCGCGGCCTCCTTCGAGGATTTGGTAGCATTTGGTTTGGAGGCCGATGTAAGTCATCTTGAGTTCGGGACGAATGCTGACTATGTCGAGAACTTGGAGAGCGAGTTCCTTCAGGTCAACCTGCATGCTGTGGCTAATGTGTGGCAGGTACAGCGCGCGGAGTTGAGACATATTTGGCAGCCGCTGGAGGAAATAGTGCTAGAAATACTGTTAATTCAGAGGGCTCGAGGTGTTGACGACAGCATTTACTCACCCAGTCTCGATAATGCATTGCCATCCCCAGCTCCTTCAGTTGCGGCATTCGTCCGCTTGTGACGAATGAGATCACCTCGTGGTTGAACACCCACTTGTGCCATTTATGGCTCAGGTTGTCCGTGCCGTCATGTCTTTCGGAGGCATCAATCAGAACCTTGCGTAGACTCAGCCGATGTTTTCGCAGAATATGTCGGTAAATGGCATCGATTTGAACATTCGACTCATGCGCCGGTGCTTCGTGAAGGAAAACGCTTTCCAAAGTATTTGGAGCGAGAGCATCCTTAATGAAAAGCATCAGGAACGGGGAAACATTATCTGTTCGTAGATGTTTGATCTTGAGCGAATAATCGGCCGCACTGAAGCTCCCTCGGCTCCGATCACCATTCGGTGATCGTTTCAATGGCATTGCTGGCGGTGCGTATTTACGGCGGAGAGCTCTCCAGAGGTGCTCGTGGTCATCGCATCGCATCAGAGTAAGTGTTGTGAGACGAGTCCAATCAACCGTGGGCAAAAGAGTTGGAACAGAGAGCGGTATTCGTTCTAGTTCAAGTACTTCCAGATTCAGCTTATCCTCATTGGGCTGAAAAGCCGACACGGGCGGGTGTGGCTTGGTGGGAGTGACTTCAGAGGCAGGCGGCTGTGGGTTATCGATCTCTTTGATGGCCTTGGTAGTCTCTTTGTCGGTGCCTCGAGGTGAATTTTCATCATTCTCGACTAGTTCTTCCTTCTGTTTCTCCTCAGACGTCTTGGTGGGTTCCGAAGCACTCTTTGATTCTGGGGTCGAATACACGCTGGTTTTGTCTTCTTGCATCATCCGCAAACCCTGCTTTAAAAGAATACTCAACACCCCACCGACCCTTGGCCAGCTACTTGTGACGTCAGCGGCATCAGATTCTTTAGCACAGGCAATCCAGTTGGAAAGATGTGCCTTCAAAGAGACTCCGATCCTGAGCTCGACTAGAGAATGGCGAGACCGTTCCATCAAGACCGCCAACTCTTCCACGTAAGCCGGTTCATCAATGTCTAACACTGACACACTTTTCAAAGGTGGCAAAACAGACAACGATGGGTGTTCAACATGTTTGTATCTCTGAAACAGATGGCTCGCAGCCTCGGACGCTGGTGGGATACGGATAGAGTTCTCCGAGTTATCATGCCAGCGCACCCACACTCGCTCCAGTCGGCAGTCGTGGCCCGGTCGGTTTGCCAGCGAAGCGAGAGCCAGCCAAATTTCACGAACCACGCCGGTCGGCATATCCCAGATGAATGCCTCAAGGTTGACCATCCGTGCGACGGCCAGGGCGACCAGCGTCCCCAGCATCTTCCCCACCTCCCTGTTCACGGAATACTCCTGTACCCAGCTCAGCGGGCCATTACCGATCGAAAATGTGCGAGTGTACTGCGCGTAATAATTTCCCCGACGCGAGCGAGGCCCCTTGCTTATCACTTGCGTCTGGTCGGCATCTTGGTGGTCGCGGCCGGGGCACCCGCAGCTGGAACAGGCGGTTATAGATTGATGGTACCGTGGAAGTGGTAGCTGATGGAAGACATCCTCACCCATTACCAGCGTTGAGAGGCCATAAGAGAGGGCATCCACGCCTGAATAATCCTCCGTTGAGGGGTTTAGCGACTCAGGCCAAACGATATCAAACCGCGAGTACATATGTGGTATGGTCAGTCCATGGAGGGCAGAGCATGTCAAGGCGAGTGAGGTGAGGTCATTCGTGTGCGTGATCTATTGAGAGGGGAATGTTAGGCTTCATCTTGGAATAACGCGGGCCAGAACAAACAAATCGATCCATCACCTACTTCCTTCACGATCTCCTTGAGAACATCAAGTGGAAGATCCAGCAGCTGCATCGGTTTTTTTCTCGGCTTTGGGGCAGTCGAGGTGGGGATGGACATAGCTGTGAAAGGAGTCGAGGTTCGAGTGGTTGCCGACTCCTCGGAGCTGTGGTTCGATACTTCCTGGTCCAAGTGGACATTACTCAACGCCGTCGAAAGGTGGTGTCGCACCAAGGGTTCAGGCTCCAGCGAAGCGGTGCTATGGCTTGACACGAAGTCCTCCTCATCCGAAGATAAGCCCGGATCGGAGCCTGGCCGATCAGCCCAATCTGAGCCGGCGTCCGCCATGAGGTGGTGATTTAGCGTAGACAAAAGTGTTCTGGGCGCTGGTCGACTCTGAAGAACATAGCAGAAACCGGTAGCGAGCTGGTTTCCGTATGTCGCTTCAAAGTGTATCGCCCAGGATGAGATGGAAGGGGTCTGGGGGAGCAATAAGCTAGTGTGGAGTGACGACGGATCAGCGTGGATCACGGAGTTTACGTAATCGTGGATCACCTGCCCACCAAACTCCCAGGCGGGGGAGCAGTGCGTGGAAAACCGTGTTGCCAGAGGTTCAAAGTTTGAAACAGTCTATTCATAAAATTTGAAAGAGGGGGTCTACTAGTAAGTTGAAGAAATTCGGGATCATTTCATGCCAGTGGAAAAGGATGGATGTTATCTAGTAGGTAGGCATTGGGTGGGGTATATATCTATTGGCAGTGGGCAGGATCTAAGCCCTGGAGGGAACAGAGTCGAACTTGTCACCAGGCTTCCAAGGCTGGAACATGAACATTACTACATGCCTCCTAGGTAGAACTAATACTACCACTAGTAGTGCCAGTGGTATTCCTCAAAAATTACCCCGAAGGATGTGAAAGGCAAATAAATTCATCATAATTCCCATCTACCAAGTTGAAGCTGAAAGCGAGACTAAACAAGTTACAAATATTTTGAATAAGCACCGCCCGCAGCAGTCTATAGTGCTCTCATTTAGGGATTCGACCGACCCAATTTCTCTAAATTAATAGCCGCACTTATGCAAGCCAAATGGCTGAAGGCTTGGGGTGTATTTCCCATCTGTTCACCTGAGATAGCCACTTCTTCCGAAAACATGCCCAGGTGATTAGAGTATGACAAGATGTTGTCAAAGTGCAAGAGCGCAAGCTTCCAGATGTTCGGAATAGGGACATCAAAAGCCGCAGCCTATATATGGCACGACACAAATGCGGGCCCCAGGTTAGCAACAAAACTTGGTCCATAGAGTTGCACGATAACGAGAGTACTTACCCGGGCCATAGCCTCAACAAGCCAGAAAGTAACCATGATAAAGGCACCTTCGCCTCCGCCCACGCCTGTGCAACATCAAATTTTAGTAACCACCCAGAATAAATGAGGGAATTGCGTGTATGGAACGAGGACATACCGTCGTTTGCTTTCAGATGGTCGTACCGGAACACCATCTTGGCGCTGGAAAGTCCCTCTTTCTCTGGACTCTGCAGGATCCTTTTCAGAGTGCTAATGAACCGGGGATCATTTGGTGCGACGAAGAACACCAAGGGAGCGATCAGAATCGATGCATCCAGAACTTCGGGTCTCTCGTAGCTTTGGCAGAAATGGCCACGCTCTTTATTGTAGCCCTTCTCCATGATCTCATCGTAGAGCTCGTCGCGTACCTGCATCCATTTGAAGCGATCAGGACATGGTAGGCTAGTTCGTTTTTCGGCAAGGCGAATACCGCGATCCAGAGCTACCCACAGCATGACCTTGGAATAGATGAAGTTCTGAATCTGGCCACGGGACTCCCAAATGGACATGTCCTTCTGGCCGCGCATACCCACAACGTAGTTCACCATGCGACGGATGGCAATCCACTGGTCGTAAGTGATGGGATTGCCATGTTTGTTGTAGAGGTAGATGCTGTCAAGGAGCTCGCCATAGATATCCAACTGTGTGTGGAATACAGCCGCGTTGCCAATTCGGACAGGCTTGCTGCCCTTCCATCCATCGAGGTGATCAAGCTCTACTTCGGGAATGTCGCACTCGCCACGGATGGTAAACATGAGTGGAAGGAAAGGTCGCTTGCTCCCCGTTTCCATTTCCTGGGCTGCATGCGGGAAGATCCGGTCGAAGATAAAGGTGACGTAGGCTTCCGCCTCACGGCTGTACCCCATTTTGAGGAATACGTACAGCGTGAAAGCCGTGTCGCGCACCCAAGAGTACCGATAATCCCAGTTACGTGACCCACCCACATTTTCGGGGAGCGAGAAGGTGGGTGCGGCGACAATTGCCCCGGTAGGCTTGTAGGTAAGTAACTTCAAGATGAGAAGGCTGCGCTCGACAGTCTCGCGGTAATGTCCTCGAAAAGCGCATTTGCGAGTCCAGTCCGTCCAGTAATCGGAGGTCTCTTCCTCCATTTTACTCAGGTATGCGCCCATCGTTGCAGAGCTTGGAACAGCCTTCTCGGGACTATGCAGCACAAGATGCACCGTTTGTCCCTCGGACAGACGAATCCAAGCCACTAAACCCTTGCCCTTCATCCCTGGTCGTTCTTCCAGCGCCAGAGAAGCGCCTGGAAATCCAAACTTTTCGGGCTCTCGCGAGTCGGCAAAGATCTCCAGCTGCAGTCGCTCTGTATCACTCTCAAAGTGGACAGTCTGGAGTCTGTGCTTGCACATATCGTTCTCTAATTTTGCCCGAGCTATGTGAGTGTCCCTGGCATAGTTAAAGGCGGGGAACAGCTCGACCTGCAATTCAATAGAGCCACGGCTGCATTCCAATTTTCTGATCAGGCCTGAATGCTGCAGCCCGGACTTGAAGCGGTTGGTGATTGGCTCGTTGCAAGGACAGTAACCTGAGAGCAGTCGGCCCGACTGAGCGCTCTTCTTGGGTGTGACGGGGAAATAGTCCAGCAATGTGACGACACCCTTTTCGTTGGTCCAACGTGTTTCGAGCAAATTCGAATAAGGCAGGTATCGCTGCTTACTATGGGGGTCGACGACAGTCTTGTAAGGCACCACGGACCAAAAGCCGCCGATCTTGTCATCGAGAAGTCGACAGAATACCGAGGGGGAGTCAAAGACCGGCCAGCACATGTAATCCAAGCTGCCACCCTTGCTAATCAGGGCACAGGTGTGCATATCTCCAATCAGACCATAGTCCTCAATGGCATTATACGGGGGATCTGCCATGATGCCAATGGGAATGGAAGACTTGGATGTCCTCTAAGAATCAGCAACAGAATGAAAGAGGTATAGACCGAGTCGATTGTGTCAGACGGCTGAATCCCAGGGCAACGTTCTTCGACGCGAAATTGTGAGAAAAAGGAAAGTCTCCTTCAGGCCCCTCCTTCACCCCGCCAGGCATATATGGGCCTATGCACTTTGGCAACCACGACATGATGATGCCGCAGTGATCAAGAAGTCCACTGAGGTCATTGCGATGCTTGGGCGGACGATCCAATCACCAGGCAAGATGGGAGGAACCTGGAAAGATGAAGCGACCCCAGGGAGTCTTGCGCCGGGCTGGCAGCACACCGTCATTATGGAAAAATACTCCGTGGATGACTATGACCATGACGCTGTTCCTTTCTCCAGCCCTGCGAACTTTTCGGTCGAAATTGCCAGGATGTACTAGCGGATCCACGTTTTCCATCGTGCGGCCTCGGACAGACCAGCGGTTTCAAGAAGAGCCACTGCTTGACCCAATGCAATTTCGCGAGTGATCGCGGCATGGCTCTTATCCCAACGGAGGCCGGGAAACCAGAAGAATACCCGGACACCATAACACCAGCGCAACCGGAAGTCACAGTCCGCCAATTAGCCACATTAGCATGGGTCATCGACTCAGCATCTCGACCGCGCGCTGCTAGTCTTTAAGACCCCGGATCGACCGGACGGTGGAGCGTCGAAGCCCAAGTGGAGCGCGTGGCGGCCAGTCACGGCGGGAGCGAAAAACGCATCCACCGCCAGCCACTTTCTTCAGCCCGTGACCGCCTCGACCGCCTCGCTCCTTAACCTCCTTCTCTCACACACGTACAGTATATACACACACACACTCCCCCCACCCCCTCTTTCTCTCCTTTGGTCACATCTCGCACCCTCCATGGGGTAAACACTTCTCGCCGCCCTTCCCTTCCTTCCGATCCGCGTCTAACCCCTCGATTCAAACAATGGGGTTGTCGGCCGCCAGTACCCATCACCGACGGCGGAGTTCGGTTCTCACGGGGAATACAAATGTTCGGCCACAGCCGAGCTCATCGGAGCGGAGGGATGATAGTCTGAGGCTACTCGGAGATCCTGCTCCTAAATGGGACGAGCAGGAGCCCTTGACCGCGGAGGACACCGATGCCTCGGACCTCTCATCCTCGGCCATTGAGACGCGTGAACTCGACGTGATGAGCTCGGATGATGATCAATACGATGAGGAGACTGGCCTCACGGCATCTCAGAAACGCCAGCGGCGACGACGGCGCAGGCAACGCCGCAAGCTCGATGCCCGCATTGCAGACACCAAATCATCGCGATATGCCATCTTCAATATCGGTCTGGCAGATCGCAATGTCCTTCGCAAGCTGCTCATCAATGCCGGTCTGATTCTGATGTGGTATTTCTTTTCGTTGTCAATCTCTATCGTAAGTACTGAGTACCTTGCGAGATATGCGGGCACGAGACAACTTTCCCAAACTAACTCCTGTTCGCTTTGCAGTACAACAAGTGGATGTTCTCCGAGAGCGATGTCGTCTTTCCCTTCCCTCTTTTCACCACCAGCCTGCACATGGCCGTTCAATTTACCTTGGCGGCCCTCTTGCTCTATATCTTCCCGTCATTACGACCTCAACACCCCCCAGGGTCTCTCACCAACTCCCCCGTCGAAGGGTCGAAAGAATCCGAACCGATACTGACAAAGTTCTTCTACATCACGCGCCTTGTTCCATGCGGTGCCGCAACATCTCTCGATATCGGACTCGGCAATATGTCTCTCAAATTCATCTCCCTCACATTCTTGACCATGTGCAAATCCTCCGCACTCGCTTTCGTTCTACTATTTGCTTTCCTTTTCGGCCTCGAGTCTCCTTCTTTTAAATTGATAATAGTCATCGCCACAATGACGATTGGTGTGGTGATGATGGTCGCTGGTGAAACTGCATTCAACGCGCTCGGCTTTGGGCTCGTCATCGCCTCGGCCTTCTTTTCTGGTTTCCGATGGGGCTTAACACAGATCCTCCTTCTGCGCCACCCGGCCACTTCGAATCCATTTTCTACACTCTTTCTTCTCACGCCCGTGATGTTTATCTCTCTCCTTGTTATTTCGCTTACTGTCGAGGGCCCTGTCGAAATCCATAAGGGTTATCTGAACCTCGCCGAAAAGCACGGCGACGTGGTTGGCGCCTGCCTGCTGGTCTTCCCAGGCGTACTCGCTTTCTGCATGATTTCGTCCGAGTTTGCGTTGCTGAAGCGCTCCTCTGTCGTCACTTTGAGTATTTGCGGCATCTTCAAAGAAGTCGTGACGATCAGCGCCGCGGGAGTTATCTTCCACGATAAGCTTACAGCCGTCAACATCTCTGGTCTGGTCATCACTATCGGTAGTATCGGGGCTTATAACTATATGAAAATCTCTCGGATGCGCAGCGAGGCCGCTATGAATAATTCCTGGAGCCGGGACGGAACTCCCGAATCCGATACCGAGGACGGCGACCTTACAGGTCCTGAGAACGGGGAGTACCGTCAAGTCGCGGACGAAGAGACCGATATAATCTCCTCTTCGCCGGCTGGCCAAGTCAACAATGATCTGCAGGCCTCGCCAGCTGGAGATCACCGGCGCTCGTTCCGAGTTCGGGCTAGTGGTGCCATGCGCGGACTCAGCATTTCCACCACCCCCATCCCCGAGGACGACGGGCCTTCATCACCTCTTAAGTCCGCTCCTCCTACAATAACTACCATGGCCGAGGCAGGATTCCCCACACACCTTAATCCGCCTAGCCGGGAAGATTCACCTGGCGTCCATTCCGCCTCTTCCGTCTCGCCCGTTCGAAGTCAAACTCCGAATCCGAACCATCCTTAAAATCGTCTCCCTATTTCATTCATCTATACGCCATATCACAATGGTACCTTTTTCTTTCTTTTTTGCACAGCGGCGGTAACTCGCGGTGCAGGCTATTTCTGCCCCCGTTTTGCTGACGGCGAGTCCATAATGCTTGGAACTCAATTGAGGACGGACATATTGGTGGTGACTCTTGCATGCTGTCAATATCTCATGTAAACGCTGACTTGGGTCTTACGGATCAATGAGACTTGGAGTTCTTGGAAGGCGGATGTTTAAGGTCTTTTGCATGGATGCAGTTGGAATCATTTTCTGAGCGGCGGTTTGATTGATACCAATTGAAATTTCCTTTCTCGGAAGGGTTATATGCCCTTAACTATATCTTGACACCATTTTCCATAGTACTCATGACATCCTCTCTTATAAAATAATCTTCGCAAGGTACCAGAAAGGCATCGGATCGTATTACAGCCTGTAATCGGTTGACAGACCGTCATCAACTATCGACAAATTAATCATTCCTTCTTGCCACCCTTCATCATATCCATCAAACTCTTCTGCTTCCCTTTTCCCTTCGCTTCCTTTTTTTTCTCCGTCTCCAGCTTTCTCTCATACTGCTCCGTCTGCTTCTCCCTCATCTCCTTCCCCTCTGCAGACAATTTCCTCTCCAATTCCCGGAACTCCTCGCCTTCCGGATCCATCCCAATAAGCGATTCAAGCAACTTAATCTCGCGGGCCCATACGCCCGGATCAGGGACAGTAGGCGGCGAAGCACCAGCCGGCCTCTTAGTATTTTTCTTCGCCTTCTTTTGGCCCCCCTCATCCTCACTCCCTTCATTAGCCTCGGTTCGATCGATGGGCGTTTCCAGAACCATGGGCATATCTTGGAATCGAGGCTCATTCATAACATTATGAAAGGCACGAAGACCAAGGAAACCCGTGCCAATATTGGCGTGGAGGTCGCGTTTGCTTCCTTTTGGTGCTTTGGAATCGTTAAGATGTAGTGCGCGGAGGAACTGGATCCCGATGAGCTCTTCGAATTCAGATAGGAATGATTTGAAGCCTTCTGGGCTGACGAGGTCGTAGCCTGCTGCGAAGCTGTGGCATGTATCGATGCATATACCAATGCGGGAATGGTGCTCCTCTGGGATTAGAGCGAGTAGGTCCTTGAACTCGGATAATGAGCCGCCGATTGTGTTGCCGTGGCCGCACATTGTCTCTAGCACGGGGATGACGGTGGACGTTTCTTTTATTGCGGCTGTAAGGGCTTCGGCGAGTCGAGCTAGAGCCTCAGGGAGTGGTGTTCCATTTGTGCTTCCGGGGCTGGGAGGCAATGTTAGATGCTATGGTTTGTGGTGGTTGGAATTTTCGGGACCGGTGCTTACTGGAAGTTATACAGTTTGATCCCGAGAGCTTCGCAACGACGAAGATCGTCTACGAAAGAGGTGTATGCTTGTTTGGCTTTCGGCTTGTCTGGTTGGGCTAGGTTGACCAGATAGGAGCCATGAGGCAGAACGTATCTATCGCGATGTTAGGGCTTTGGTCTACTCCAGAACGAAAATCAAGACATACTTGGCAGCGTCATAGTGCTTCTCGGCACAGAGCTTGTGGAACTGATCTCGGACATCGTCCTGAAGAGGTGGGTTGTCCCATTTTCTCTGGGACTTCAAAAACAGAGCAAACGCGTTGCCACTAGGCTAATGTTAACTTCAGCTGACAGAGGAAATAGTTGTGGCTTACCCAATTTGCTCGCTATTGTGGATTGAGTTGAAAACGCCTGCTCGGTGCTCTGGTCAGTGGCCTTTTTGTGCATCGTCGAAGAACTGCTGGTTGGAACTCACCCTTGGCGGCACTGACATGGGCACCGACAAACATCCGCAGACCAGGTGTCCGAGGAGCCAAAGGCATGGCTTCAGCTTCCTTTTCTTCTTTTGTTTTCTTGACTCTCTTGGCAGGCTTCGCCTTGGCAGGAGTAGCCGTGGCCTTGCTTTTAGGCTTGATGATGGAATCTTCCTTCTCTTCTACCTTTGGAATTTGATCTCCGCTAGCAGACTTGACAGGTTCCGTTTCATCAGCTTCTTCCTTCTTGACAGAAGATGGAGCCTGTGTTTTTTTGGCCCGGGACGCTTTTTTAGGCGTGGGTTTGGTCTCGGATTCCGATTCTTCAGATGACGATGCCTCCTTGAGACTGACTCGGGACTTTTGTCGTTTTGTTCTTCTCAATGGGGAATTTTCTGGTGTTCCATTACTCAGATTCCTCTTGTGGCCTCCCTTGGGTGCCGTGATAGATTCTTCTTCCTCTGGGTGAGAAACACACATTGCGTACACTGCCCTGAGTAAATTGGGCAATGCCGATGGCGATACTTTTTGGATAAAGACAGGCCAAGCTAACTGTCAGAAAACAGGCGGATGCCTAACCTTATTGGAGGTTCAGCTGGATCGCAATATCGTAAGAATGGGCCACAATCGACTTTCAATCGTGCAGTCTCAATGCTTTCCGAGATTAGTCACCCATCAACCCCCATCGCTCCTTCCTTGCGCATCTCGACTTCGCCCCTGCCTCTGCCAGTGATGTCACGTGCCGATCGCCGGGGTAACTGTCACGTGATGTTTATCGATAACCCAAACGGTCCAGCTTGGCCAAATTGGGAAGGCACATTTGCAGCCCCTCGTTCCTCGACCTTCAATCTTCAATCCTCGACGCTCGAAACTTGCACCACGGAGATCCGGACGATTTCGGCAAGATGGCCGCTCCCGACGACCTAATCGACTTCGACATCATCGAGGCTCAGAAAGAAAACGTCCAATCTCTGCCCGGTGGTAGATCAGCCCGACAGCTCGCCCAAATCTTTTCGGCGGGCAGCAGTAGCGACAAAATCCCGTCACCATCGCCGAACGACACAAGGACCGTCAATGGTGCCATTCGCCAGGAATATGAGAGCGAACTCCAAGTCATTGGAGAATCAGACGACCCCCTCGATGTTTACGACCGCTATGTGAAGTGGACGCTCAACGCCTACCCCTCTGCTCAGGCCACCCCGGAGTCCGGCCTCCTCCCCCTACTTGAACGTGCGACAAAGTCATTCCTCTCATCTCCTCACTACAAAAACGACCCCCGCTACCTGCGATTGTGGCTACATTACATTCGTCTTTTCTCCGATGCCCCGCGAGAAACATTTGCCTTCCTAGCGCGCCACCACATTGGGGAGGGTCTAGCTCTGTTTTATGAGGAGTTTGCTGCTTGGCTCGAGGGTGCTGGGCGCTGGAACCAGGCGGATGAAGTATACAGGCTCGGTATGGACCGCGAGGCTCGACCTGCGGAACGGTTGCTGCGCAAATACAGCGAATTCCAACAACGATATGAAGCCCGCCCGCAAGACGCCGGACCTTCATCTCCAGCTCTTCCGGTTGTTCGTCCAGCTCTGGCTGCCAAGATGGACCCATTCGCCTCATTGGATGGCTCTGCCGATCCGCAAGCTGCACAACCCTCGCCGTCCACAGGGGCTGCCCCGAAAACCAAATCCGGGAAAGCTAAAATGACTATCTTCTCGGACGCCGATGCGGGTGAATCTAGTGAGCCGGCGACCAGTGGGCAAACAAAGGGATGGGAGAGTATTGGATCAATGCGGGAACGAAAGAAGGAAAACGAAGTGGAGGCAAAGCCATGGGTTGGCGAAACGTTGAAGGCTGGCAAGAAATCAGGGCCTACTCAAAAGATGGCCATATTCAGGGACGAGGTGAGTCTGCAATGACACGTTGCTTATCCCTTTTCAGACCTTCCATATATTTACGATCACAGGACTAATTGCTGGCTTGAACCTATGTGCTTCGATTGTGTGTATACAGTCAAATCCAATTTCACCTTCTAAAGAAAAAAAACCTCCCAAGCAAGTTCCGGAACACCATGTAAGGGAAGCGGTAAACCCACGAACGGGCCGGCGTGAACGTGTCTTTGTCGATCTGGAATCAGTATATCCGGACTACCGGAACCCGGCGCATGAAATGAGTTTTGAAGAATTGAGGGCCATGAACCGTGGGTGGATGGCCAAAAATTGGCGAGCCCAAAAGGAGCCCTTACAACAGATATCAGGCAACTCTGTGGGCGCCGATTCCCAGCCAATTAACATCAAATCAACTAGTCCTGACGAGGATCTGCCAGAGCAATTGGACCAGAAATTAACCATCGATGGGCAACAATCTCACCATCCAGAACAGGATGGACGCCATGCAAGCAAATCTGGGAAAGATAAAAAATTCAAGGTGCAGGGTGATACTCAGACCGGTAAGGAGACACTTTCAATTCCCAAGTATACTCCCGAAACAACATACTGACTATTCTGTAGTAAAAATGAAGTTTGATTCTCCCTCAAGCTCAAAGGTCCGAAGGAAAAGTACTCGGGAGCCCACAATGACGATGCATACTCGTGCTGCAACCGATGAGATCTACAGCATCTTCAACCAACCCTTAAGGGCCGAGGAAGATGATGGAGCGGATAGCTTGTATGGCAGTGACTATGATGACGACGAAGCAGATAGTACTGGCACTGGTCGTATATCAGCAGCCTCAAGTGACTTCGGTGACGATGAAACACATACATTCCACAAGTCAATTGATGATACTGGATATGCCGACACTACGCGGGCTGAGAGTGTTGTTGGCGATGACTGGACTGAGTTCACCGCTAGAGATGTCCCTGACGTCGAAGGCGCCGATGTCACTTCCCACTCCGTTGTTAGTGAGGATGGATTTGACTCTCAACATGGCACCCCGGATAAAGACCGGTTTGTACCGCAAATGCCAGATGATTATAACCCGCCCTGTGGGACATATCGTGATCCTGCGATCATGGCCCAGAATCGACTCCCATTCATGACTCCAATTGTGGAACGGACAGAAAGTTCCATTTCCATGACGGCCGCCCGGAACACCATCTATAATGCAAAGACTCCTTCGAAGCCACGAACGCCATCTGGCGTTCCTCAAATGGGTGATCTGCTTCTCTCCAGCCCGATTGGAGCCCCAACACCATACCAGGGTGACAACACCCTTTCCTCCGTGGCCGAGGTTCCTTTCAGCCCCACTGCTTTCAAGGCACTCGCGCCTAAGCTACGTCGAGGGGAGGCGATAATCAGAGATGTGCAATGCAACCCAACTGACAAGGGGGTTCGAAACACAATTTTGAACGCATTGGACCCGCCGCTTGCGACGTATGCTGGTTACCACGGACACACAAAGGATAGCAACTATACGTCCATGATCCAGAAATTCGTTAAAGCCCACAGCAGGAAATCAAAAGCTGGGGAAGACGATGGACACGACACCCCCGTTTTGGAATTTCCAGGAGCCGAACGAAGCTATATCATCCGGCGAGAGCTTGGGGCCGGCGCTTATGCCCCAGTTTACTTGGCAGAGAGCATCGATAGTCACGAGTCATACGATTCTGATTGCGACGAAGACGATGGAAATCCCAGCAGCCTGGCGAGTAAGGTAAACCCATATGTCAAACCACGAGACCCATTTGAAGCCGTCAAGGTAGAAAATGGCCCCTCGAGTGCTTGGGAGTTCTACATGATTCGCACTGCATACGAACGCCTCCGTCAATCAGAGAGCCACGTCCGTGCAACAGATAGCGTTGTCCGTGCTCACGAGCTTCACGTCCATCAACGAGAGAGCTTCCTAGTTGAAGACTATCGTGGTCAAGGCACACTCCTTGATCTGGTGAACATAATCCGCAACGAGCACAACTCAGATGGCGGGCTCGAAGAATCACTTGCAATGTTCTTCTCCGTCGAACTTTTCCGCGCCGTTGAAGGCCTCCACGCGAATGGAATTCTGCATGGAGATATCAAGGCGGACAATTGTCTTGTCCGTCTCGACCACGCAGACTCAGACTTGCCCCGGACTAAATCACTTTCTCTACTCGACCTTGATCCCAATGACTCTATTTCGGATAACCGAGACAGCACCTACTATTCACCCAACGGCCTGCATGGCTGGCGAAACAAGGGCCTCTCACTTATTGATTTTGGTCGCGGTATAGACATGCATGCCTTCCAACCAAATGTCCAATTCGTTGCAGACTGGGAAACAGGCGAACACGAGTGCAATGAAATTCGCGAGATGCGGCCATGGACTCATCAGATTGACCTGTATGGCATTGCAGGCACAGTCCACGTCCTATTATTCGGCAAATACATTGAATCTGCCCCCGTCCGCACTAGCAGTGGGCCTGGAGGGCCTGGCTCAACCACCTACAGAATTCGCGAGTCGCTGAAGCGATACTGGGATCGAGAGTTGTGGTCTGATGTTTTTGACTTACTTCTCAACCCTGGCTCCGAACGTTGGGTCGCTATGGAGCATGAAAGTCGGGAGAATCATTCTGAGACCGAATCAGGCGTTGTCTTGCCTGTCCTGGCTTCTATGCGCTTCGTTCGACGTAAGATGGAAGATTGGTTGGTGGCTCATGCGGAGAAGAAGGGTCTTGCGTCGCAGTTGAGGAAGATCGAGGCTATTCTTGCTGACCGGAAGAAAAAGCTTGAGCGATCTTGAGTATTGTCACTCCTATTTTGCTTCTGTTGGATTTCCTGCTATGCTTTATGATATCTCTATACCCATACCCTCATGACTCGACCCACGCATGCACAGTATAGACGTGGAGTCGGTTGAGCACTACAGTTATTTCTCTTTCATTTGGTTCTGTCGATACTTTGGTTCTGTCGATACTTTGTTTAATAGTAGATTATCATCTCATTGTTCTTTCTCTTCCATCTCGTTAGGCCACTGTCTACGGAAGCCGACTTGCAATCCATTCCTATCCCAGTATATCATCATAAACTGGATTCTGCCGAGAACTCGATGTCTCAAATAGTTTCGGTAGACCCGTTCCACCAAAGGAAACCGACTTCGACGCCATTTCCGCCACGGCTTTTCCAGATAAGAAAACCACCGGCATTCCATGCCCATTAAAACCAGCGGCAATTAGCTGTCCTGGCTTGCCTGGAATCTCTCCGACATGAGGCAATGAGTCGGCACTGTATCCCATAACTATTAATTGCCCCGAAGGTTAGCTTCAAGCCCATTCATTCAGGTACTAGTCTGTATTCGAAAAGAAAACATACCACCAGTCCAGATATATTTCACTTCCGCCCCACTGTCCTCCCACCCAAAGAAGGTACGCTGCATATACCCATCAAAATAACTATCCGCCTTGGTGATCAAATCCCCATCATCGGGGTTATTATACCACTCATCGAGATCATCCTTGAAAGTATACGAAGCCCCACCGACAATAATTGAACCATCATTTCGAGAGATCTGATAAATAAATGCTCCAGGCCCGTGCCGAATCGCATATGTCTCGGGTAATTGCTGATACGGCGCGCCCGGGGCAGCTTCAATTTGCGTACAAAGTCCCTTACAAGGGATAATGGCCCGCGAATACTCGGGAGCCACGCAACTCGTGAATGCGTTCGTGGCGAGAATGATCTTCCGTGCGTATATTTTCCCGCGGTTCGTGATTACAGGCCATAGTCCGTCTGCAGTGCGACTCTCTCCAATCTCCGATACCATGGTATTTGTTTGGAGATTCAGCCCTCGCGATACGGCTAGGGCAATTAGTTGGGTGATGAGTTTGTATGGCCAAAGATGGCCGGCGGAGAAGCTGAACCCTCCTTTTGCGTCTTTAACATGAGCGGTCTTGCAATTTGTCAGTTAATTTCTATTTTTTTACTATTATGATACGCTATGTGGATTGGTGTCTTACCTTTTGCGCTTCTGTCTCGGACAGGTACTTGACGTCGTCCATGAAGTCGAGATTCTGGGCCCGCAAGTACTCAACAAATTCCTTTCTTTCTTGCAGTTCTGCTTCGTCCATGTAAATATCAAGAGATCTGGCGAGGGTGAATTCGCAGTCGATATTTTCTCTGGCGACTAGGTCTGCTATCTCCTTCATATGCGATATCTCGAATCGGACGACCTCGACTGCGGCTTCTAGTCCATACCGCTTCACATATTTCGATGTAATCGCATAAAGATCCGGTCTCAGATGACCTCCTGCATGGTTCATGGTTAAATGGAATATTGAGACACCACGCTCTACGGAAAACATACCATTGCGCCCTGTAGCTCCTGAACATAACTCTCGGGCCTCGAGAAGAACGACGCTTGGAGAGTCGGCACCTTTGTCTTCGGGGAAAAGATGATATGCCGCAGAGGCGCCGGCATAACCGCCACCAATGATTAAGATATCAGTCTCGGACGGCAGATCTGGCGTGGTCCGGTGGTTGTCTAGAGGGTGGAGCGAGGTTCGCCAAAATGGCTTCGTGGAGCCTGTGGCAGGCTGTGGGAAAGGCCTTCTATTTTCTGATTGAGAGGTCATGATGGGTTTAAGGTTTAGGAGTTATGTTCAGAAAACTTTCGAGATGAATGGCGACGGCGTGGATGTTGTTGATAAGAGGATGTAACCATTGGCGTCGGTCGGGGTTTTATCTACGGCGAGTCGGCTGAACCCGCTTCTTGCGGGGGAGTCTTCGATGGTGGACATCCACACGATGTAACTCATTTCATAGCAAAACATATTTCTTTCTGGCGATAGTATTGATTCTGTAACTTTACAATGTCATTTTTTCATGTCGCACCTTTTGCTAAAGCCCTGCCAGAGCAAAAAATCGGTGCTTAATTCGCGGAACCTTGTTCAGACTATGTCAACCTGACTGGAATGTCACTGAAACTTTGATATCTAACAGTGCCGAAGAAAATATCAAATAAAAGACCTGCATAGGGGATTGGCTGGCTGTTCGCCTTTTGATCAAATGTGCTCGTGTGCGGGCCAAGGCTATAGAATGATCAGCTGAAATAGGACTTCGATGGTTTCATTTTCATTTTCGTCAATTACTAGGAATGTCTCTAGGTACTCGAGTATTTGTTTCTGATATTGAAAATTTCACTCGTGGATTTTGTTTCTGTTTCCTATCAAAATTGAGCAGTGGCCCGGTCAAATTCTTGACAGAGACTCCACAATCTCATTTACATCGATAAATTTGAACTCTTCCAGTGTCTCCTGCCATAGTCTTGCCATAATTACCTGTCCATCCTCTCGGTAGCTTAAAGAAGGATATCTATGTCTCAGTTAGCAAATCACTTGTTTTTCAAATGTCGTAAAATGAACGGGCCACTTACGGTACAATCTCCCAGTTCATCAGAATGCATCCATGAGACTCCTTGCCCTTTGCAATGGTTGCATCGAGATATGTCGACACTCCTTCTTTGACACTTCGACCCGTAGCGAGTTTCAATAAGCCAAGGGCGATTTTGACAGCTGTAGGTGCCTCGCGTTGAAGCTCTGTGCCTTTGACAAACCCTGGCTCCACAAGGTTGATCACTACATCATCGGCAGATACCAAGTCCGTAAGCTTCCAAAGGAAGATTTGGCCAAGAAATTTGGATGTCGGGTATATGTCCACATGATCAAAAAATTTCTCATCGTCGAATGCCTTCAAGAGTGGGGTCTCGTTCTTCTGCGCAAATTTGGCAGTCAAGGAGAGCATGCTCGTGACAATGGTCAATCTTCCGGGTGAGCCAACCGGAGATTTTTTCTTCAGAAGTGGAAGAAGTAGAATTGACAAAAGCATTGTCGAAAGAAAGTTGACTTGCATGGTCTCTTCGTGTCCAGTGGCTGCGAGCTTGAAGGCTGAGTTTGCCATGCCAGCATTCATAATAGCAATGTCGAGCCGGGGCAGCTCTTTCTCGGCTCGTGATGCAAATTCTTGAATCGATTCGTAGGACAGCATATCCAGTAGCCAAACACTGATCGTAGCATTGGGGTACTGTTTCTGTAGATTGGCGGCTGCATTCTCTCCCTTGTTCAGCGAACGAACGGCAATGATAAGCTGCGAAAGCTTATAGGAGAGAAGTTGCCTTGCACATTCCAGACCAAGGCCGGTGTTGGCTCCTGTCACAATAGCAACTTTTCCCGAAAGATCAGTATCTTCTGGAAGATACTGAGATTTTGACCAAAATTGGTTTTTGATAAATTGATTGGGGAAAAAAGGTGTCGTGGAGGGCGGTAGCTCCTTTGAGGAAGACATGGGTTTCCAGAGCCAATCTGGTGTCTCGGGATTTTATCAGTAAGTAGCTCCAAGATGAGAGGATACCTTTAAGTCAAGAATTCGAGAATGAATATTGAGGTAGTATGTTGGGACGTATTTATAACGCGCACGGCGGACTTTAGGGTAAATCCATGACTCCTCCGGTGACCGAATGAACTACTTCCGTAGGATAAAACTACAACCCCGGAAAATACGTAAAATTAGGACTTCTGCTGGATCGAAATTAGTAACGATCGCAGCTTTTAGTAGTGGTTCAACAAGGAACCGTGTTCTTGTTCTCAAGTCCTGACATCTGAGCCAATCATAGGCTAGTTTTATACGCTATTCCATAATAGGGTAACAATCTGATGCATTAGCGCCACCGAATCGAGCAGTCGGGGCGGAGGCTTTGGACCATCCCACTCGCCTCTGCATTATCTTTGCCCATCGCCGAGCCTTTACGGTTCTTCTCCAAGTCCATCCCAAAAGGGCCAACAATCTTGTGCATGATTGAACGACTGCATCCGACTGGATCCGAGGCGTTCAAGATCGGATTTAACGGAGGGAGTACATTCCGCCAGCAGGGATGGGCGTCCAGAAAGAAAATGGTAAGCTATCCATGGCGGTACGTTCTACAGATGTAAGTGGCTCATCATACCAAATTAGTCGGAATGCCATTTATCATTACGGATGGCTTGCACAAAGCCGAACAAGAAAAGCGCAAGCTCATCAGGAAACATGTCATGCTGGGCAAAAACCGTGGCAAGGCCCGGAGGATGAATGTAAAAGCGCCACGAGATCTAGGAACCTCCAGTGTTGGTCAAGATGGGTCATCGACTCCTATATTCAAAATGCGTTATCCGTCAATACCCAACAAAGTCGGCAATGAACTTTCCTTCACTAAATTCGCGGCCCCGGTGGAACCGGGTTTGATGCAGGATATGTTGAGGTGTAAGCATCCAAAAATATATATCCACAACCTCAACTTCAAGTTGACCTTTGAACCAACATCGTGATGCTCACTACTATTATGAAAATAGTCTCTTTCATGGCAAAGAAAGTCATGTACCCCTTAGCAGACTGCATCGATTTCCACAAGAATGACAAGGTTGATACACTATGGTTCGACCTGTTGACGTATGACGCTGCATACATGCATTCTGTCGTCTTTCTCTGTCAAGCATACTCTTCTCTCATACTACCAGCCCCCCCGAATGCATCATCCGCATGTCAGGGGATGGTACATTATTCGAAAGCTCTCCAGTTACTACGCGAGAGGCTATCGGGCCAGAGTAAAGAGATAGAAACCTGGGACTCTACGATTCTCGTGATTCTCTACCTGACCACGCATGCTCATCTTGTAGGCGACATTGCTGCTGCCAGGCACCATCTTCAAGGCCTGCGCAAATTGACGGAATTCAAGGGTGGGATATACGCCTTTCGGTATAATCCAAAGCTTATTTTGGAATTAGTGAAGTTAGCTACCTTGACTGATCTCATGTCACTTCTTGCTTACAAGTGGATTGCCGACAGGTGCGACTTAGCAATGGCCATCAACTACGGAATGGAACCTGTCTTTTTCCAAGACTCATCACTCGAGCCCCTGATGCCTTATGATTTAACACCGCCGATCGCAGAGACGTCATCGGGGATAGGCACTCCGTCGCAGCCGGTCGCGTCAAGCATTAGCACGGACCTGCGGCAGGCCTGGACAGCGATGGAAAAATTCTGCTTGACGATCAACTGCGCAGCCAGGCACAATCGCCGATTGCCTAAGGAAATACTGTTGACAAATATGGGCTCTGTAATGTATCGCATCGTTCGCATGAAGTGTACGCCTAGTTCGGTCGACGAGGCTATCCGCCTCGGCCTCCTAGCCTTCTCCTCGCACATCTTTTTGCGTGTGCAAGATGTGCCGATCCCACACGCATACTTTCCTAACCTTTATCGAGACTGTCTGCTACGCCTACCATCCGGGGCGATCCCGCCGCTCAGCCTCGTCTGGCTTCTTATGATCGGTGGCATCTCTCTATTCACTGCAGCCGATGATCATTGGTTTTTGCCTTGGCTGCGAAGTTGCCTCAATACTGTGAAGGCAAACCATTGGGATGACCTCCGAGATCGAATGAAGAAGTTTTTATGGATCGAGGTCTTGCATGACAAGCCAGGCCGGGCCATTTTCGACACCGTGTGCCCCGGATCTGGCGGGAACGCGTTGGGATCCAAGGAGTCGGAATGAATAGTTTCTCGCCTGGTTACCCAATTTTCGACGTTATCGAGATTTCCTTTTTCCATTTTGCCGAACTGGCTGGTCTAGATTAAATAGTTTAGCGCGACCCAAGGTTCCAATTATGCGGGTGAGAACCTAGTCATCGGATCGGGGAACTCCTCGAGTCGGGGAAGAATTACCCAATTTTCAGTAGGATCGATTGATACTAGGACTGCGCGAGTCAGTTCGAAAAACCGGAGGATGGAAATCTTCCCCTTTTCAAGAACAATCATGACTGGGCGAGTTCATTTGGGAAAATTGAAGTTAATTTGAGATAGCTCCTACGAGCCTTGAAGTTGCCCAGCAGATTAACCTAGCATTGAGCTACTGTACTACAAGTCATGTTGGAGTACTCTGTACTCTGTACAGTAGCTCACCTTGAGAGATTGTCCGCATCACTTATTCGAATCCACTCTTCTGCAAGTTCGATCCAGCATTGACCAGGTGCAATGCCCCAATGTTGATCCTTCGACCCGGCTTTCCGGACACGATCAGTGTAGGAGGGGCCATCGCCCCCTTTTGCTGCATGCAACTCCTCGTCCCGTAATTTATATTCTATTCAAAGAATCTGGAGGACCTGCAATTTGACAGAATGATTGTGGGACCCGATTTCTCTCCACATACTCTCTATCTCTGAGAAATCAAGGTATCAAAGGGAAGGATGTCAATAGTACGAATCCATCACATCCTGGTGTCAGACCCCAGCCTCGCAAAATCCGAGACCGAACGAAGCCGTGAGATTGCGACAAAACATCGGGCTCTTCGAGACCCCGAGATTACAGGGTATTCTCACCAATCAGCAATATCAGCCTGAGGCCGAAGATCTGCGGTGGCGCGTTCCACTTGCCAGAGTCGCCCTGCCACTGCCTCCATGTAGATGGTACTGCCTGACTCGCCCTGTTCCAGGTGGAGCTTTGCTCTCAATAGTTGCGGAAGGGATCCTGCTCGGTGAGGAACCGGATGTGCTTATTTCGAGCAATGGCCTCATGCATGGGGTTGCGGCGTTCGTTCCAGGTACCAGGTTAGACTTCCCTTCCTTGATTTTTGGGACCCCAACGCCAAGTGGGTACTAGGCTGTGGTTGGAAAGGTGGCCAGCACGCTATTCATCTTGGCCCATATGCGGACGGGATCTCCCTCGTGCGCGGTCGCGTTCCAACGTATCGTGGCTCGCGTCATGGCTTCCGAGGTTGTGTGTAATGCCGAAGTACGGAGTATACGATTGATAGATACGTGTCAGTACGCTTGACAACCCATCCAACCCCCTTTTTTTAATTTTTAATTTTTAATTTCTTTTTTCCTGCAAATGCAATGATGATTCTCAAAGCCATAGTTAAAAGCCTAAACGTTCTTCGATATATCAATCGCAGATAAAGAAAGTGATCTATCTTCGGGATCGGAAAATAGGCTGCCGCGGATGCATGATATGATACCCATGTGGTCACAGCACACGACCCGGCTCCAAATCTGAATTCAATAGTTTGGAACATCGATCGATCGTTAGCGCTGCGAATCGAGATTAGTGGTTTGTTCTTGCAGACACCCCAGCACAAATTCCAAATCCCGACTCCACTATCTACCATATCGGGTTTAAATAGTCCACTTTACGACCTCCTCAACTTGGTACGATCTACAGGGGAAATTTCGCATCGACGAAACGCTGTAACCAACTAAGAGTTTTAACTCGGCGCCGGCCGCAACAACCGCCCACACGGCCGGCGCCCTGGGAAGCCTTGCGTTTGTTGATATAATAACGCGCCCCCACGATCCCGCCGCCCCTGGACTTGATGTTTGTTAAGCTATCCAACTTCACCACATTCCTTTAGCTTCTTTAAGCACCAATCCCCGTCGCCATGGGCTCGGAACTCAATGTGCACGCCGACTCGAAGGCGGAGGTCCTCATTAACCCAGTCACCATTTGGTGGGCTGTCTGGACTTGCGTCTGGACGTCCGCCGTGGGACTGGGTATGTGGTATCTCATCAGCCATCGCAACTCGCCCATCCTTCGAATCCGTGGCCTCGGCCTATCGCTCTCTGCTGTCGTTCTTTTACATATTTACTGGATCCTGGTCCAGCTCGGTCTAATGTACGGTGCCCTCGCACCGGGTGATGCCGAGTACTGGATTATGGGTCTCTATCTGCCATGCGGCATTTCTCTTTTCCACGCTTCCAACAGTCGATTCCTCCACGTCGCCAAACTCCAGAAGAAGTACGTCGATGGCGGCAAGGCCATTCTCTCCTCTAATCCCGAACCCAAGGGCCAGGGAGGCCTGATCAACCGCTTCCGCAACCTCGCTTACAACACCCGGATCCTCATCCTCGTTGGCGCCGGTATCCTCCTTCAGTTCTTCCTCACGGTCCTCATGTGGGTTATCTCCCGCAAGTATCACAGCACCTGGGGTATCCCCGGTACCGAAACTCACGGTACCATGATGCAACAGAAGTCTGAGATGGGCCGTGGGTGGGAATGGTGGCCTGGTGTTGCCTTGCAATTCTTCTGGGCTTGGGTCGTTGCCCCGTTCATTTTGTGGAAATCTCGCAAGATCAACGACACTCAGGGCTGGAGACTTCAGACTATTGGTTGCTGTCTTTCCAATCTACACGCCACCCCGATGTGGCTCATCGCTCTTTGGGTCCCTGCTTTGGAGGTCGTTAACCAGTACTGGGTGCCTCCGCAGTGGATCGCTCTCTCTATTATCTTCATTGAAATCTTCACAGTCTTCCTTCCCTGCTGGGAGGTCAGACGTCACCAATCTCTTCGCCAGGAAACCCTCGATGCGATCGCCAACTGGGAGAAGAAGGTCCAGGGCAACACCTCTGATGACAAGTCCATGAACTCTACCTCCACCATGGTCGACTCCATGCTCTCCGTTGGATGGTCGTCCAAGGGATCCGTTAAGACTGACAACAGCTCCCGCGACAGCATCCTGACCATGGGTGCTTTGGAATACGTTCTCGAGCGCAACCCGGATCCGCTGCAGAAGTTCTCTGCCCTTAACGATTTCTCTGGTGAGAACATTGCTTTCCTTACCAGCGTCGCCGAGTGGAAGAACTCTCTTCCTCAGGCTATTCTGGATGGCCCCGGTGCCAAGGACGACAACCTCCGTGACCTTCTGCGCGAGCATTTCAACCGTGCTCTGCACATCTATGCCGAGTTCATCAGTGTCCACCACGCCGAATTCCCCTTGAACATTTCTTCCAACGATCTCAAGCACCTTGAATCCGTCTTCGAGAAGCCTACTTCCATTCTTTACGGTGAGGAGCGCGAGGTCGACCCTGTCAGCCCCTTCGATAAGTTTACATTCGACGTCCCATCGCCTAGCAAGTCCGAGTTCTCAGAGAAGGGTGCCGGCAGCTCGATGTCTTCCATCAAGGACCGCGTGTTGTACTGGGGTGATATTCCTGAGGAGTTCTGTTCCACAATTTTCGATGAGGCCGAGAAGAGCATCAAATATCTTGTCCTCACCAACACTTGGCCCAAGTTTGTCAGGAACCACCGCCGCCTCTCGGCCAATTCGGAGACTACCCTCAACGAAACCTCCAACATGGTCTAGATCTAGCCACCTGGTTAACGGGAAACGAGACAAGTGAAGACCTGTTACATCCTAATTTGACAATAATGTGACTGGATTTTATATACCCATTGATGTATCATATAACCTTTAATTGATGATGACCCCCAATATACCCTTCTGTCGGAAATCGAATACCAAACAATTTTCATTCAATCATTTTAAGTTCGATCGTGCGCTTCTCCCATTCTAGAATTTCCTCCTCTTTGCGACAGACAAGGCTTAGTCCACTGAAAGCACAGCATTCCCTTCTTTCGGCTCTGCCCAATATTGAAATGCTCCACCCTGACGTTATTGTTTGGTTTCTGCGGCCCGTTTGTCCCGCTGAAGGCCCACCACAAAGTTTGGTACCAGGGGCAGTGGGTACAAAATGGCGGACTTCGCACTGCAAACAGAGCAAGATCAACGATTGTAAAATTAAATCTGACTTAGCATAATGCTATATTAAAATGGGCTAACGGACGAACGGGCACGCCGACGATTTTCCCGATAGAGAATCTACCACGGCCATGTGCCATGTTGGTGCAGGAATTGCCCTGCCTCAGAATCCCGATTTCCCTCAATTACATTCAAAATCCCTTTTGCAGAATCCATAGGGTCTCCTGCGGCCCCACCAGCATTAACAGCTTCCTCCGAGTCCCCACGCAATTGGGACCTAACCAAACCGGGGCAGTAAGCGAAGACGCGAACATTCTGACTATGGAGTCGCTTGTGCTGCTGTACCACAACCATGTCTAGCGCCGCTTTACTCATTCGGTAGCTATCAAAGGGCACACTGTAATGAGGGTTGGTTGAATCGGTTGCTAAACCAAATGAGCCTAGGCCACTGGACACTTGAATCAAGTACGGGCGTTCGGATTTGAGCAATAGCGGTACAAATGCTTCGGATGAGAGGAATGCTCCCGTAACATTTGTAGCGAAAATTCGGTTCATCTGTTCCCGACCACTGTACCCATGAGCAGTGATTCCGGCGTTGCTAACAAACGCGTCAACACGACCGAACTCTTGCTCCACGCGGGCCACGGCAGCTGTAATAGAAGCATCATCTGTGACATCTAGCTGGATAACCGAAATATTTCCTTTAATTTCGCCACTGTTTTTGATCTCGTCTAGGGCGACTTTCCCCTTCTTAATGTCGCGACAACCCATTATCACATGGTACCCAGGATGCGAAGCAATGCATTTTGTGGTAGCGTACCCAATACCAGAATTGGCACCTTCACATAGTCAGCTCCACGGCTCACTTCATTGAATAAGAGGACTAAAGGGATCTTGGTGTTGAGGCTGCCCTACCGGTGATAATAACGATTTTAGAAACTGACATTTTGTACGATGAAATACTTTTCAAAGCTCAGCTGAGTAGAGGCATGTCCAAAGAGGATTTTCATAACTTTAAATAATCTTCAACATTTAATCATCCTATGATCATTTACAGCAAGCGGTAAAAGACATGCGCAAAACTACGTGAAAGATCTCACAACCGTAACGGATATATTCCTTAACTCCGTGATCCCCGGATATACTTCTCTGGAGACCGAGTACTTACTGGCGTTGACTCGCTGCCCCTGTTGTATTACCACATTTTGTTTAGCAATCAAATGCGATATTGTGTTAAAATATCCTGGCTGATTCATCTTGTTGCCGTGAGGTAATTAACACGATGCCTGATAAGAAGTGAATGCAAGTCATGAGTACATGTGGGGCTAGCAACCCAAAAGGTTGACAATCTCGGCCTTCGGCCGTATTCACACTTCTAAACTTGTGTCGGTGCCCTGATGATGGGCTGTTGATATTGAAGTGTAGAAATTTCTGGAGCAGCCTTCCTCATTTTTAAGCGGTTCCGATTACCCCAATGATCCATCTAAATGGGGAAGAGATGAGTAAGGCCCCCGAAGCTGAATAATTCGCCGAGATAATGCAAATTGCCAGTCCGTGTCACATTAGAAAATTTAGCTTAGCCTCAAAAATTGCTCTTTTTCGCTTCACAATTCTAATGATCCTTCCGATTGTGGCATATGGTGGCTAAAGTCCTTTCATGATTTTTATGGGAGGAAAAGCCGACTGCATACTTCTACATACCTTAAGAAGCAGCCGTGCACGTGCACCTTCGAGGAATTTTACAACAATAAGGGTGGGCATTCTGAAGCGAGAGAGAAATAACCAATTGCCACAACAGTATATCCATTATTTTCTGCAGCCTGGGTGTTTTGAGAATCCATATAGTAATTCATATAGTCAACATTAAATGCCATTAAAGGAGACGGTGCCTTCAGAAGTGTGGCGAAGGCATCCTGAATCGATTCAGTTTCTCCATGCATTGTTTTCCTTCAAACCCAAGGGATCACATAGATTAACTTTTGGTCTTTCTAGCCGAGGGCTATGGACGAGAATCTATTGAACAGTGAACAGTCTAGATCTTGAAAATAAGCTGGTAACTGGTTTTTGGCAATCCCTGAGACCGCCACATTCCACGTGCCTAGCGTCTCCCTTGAGGAAAATCATGTGGATACATCGAGAAAGTAGAAAAATTGGCCGATAGGTTGTTATTGATCTAACACTACTGAATTTAAGTAGAATCTACCGACTATAATCCAATATTGCTGCATTCCATGGTGCTTGTTGTCGTAAACAGGATAAGCTTTCGACTTCTGAATATCCAATGGCTTTCCAATATTCTGCGGGGCCAAGGTTAAAAGCCTCCCGCTTCCCTTTGTTAACCAAGCCGTACGCCTTTGCAGATTCAGTCGACATCTTACGCTATCGCCTTTAGTTTTTTTTCGTTAATTTGTTTTTCCTCTCCGGGAGTGACTTGCTGTCTGTCATTAAACCTCGCAGCTCTCGTTTATACAAACACGCTCGCTCGTAAACCAAAACCCACTATGAAAGGGCTTACACTCATTTCACTTCTTACCGTCGGTGCCCTTGCCCACCCCGAGGGACTTGTAAGTATATTTCACGAAAAATCATTGAGACTATTTTAATGAGGATTTTTTAGTGGTGGGGAACGGACACCTGCTATCCCAGTCCGGAGAATACCGACAATAAATGTCATGAATCTCAAAAATCCGGCTTTGACTGGAGAGAGGTAGCCAACGGGGACAATTGGACCTTTGAGGGGTTCGATTTTACTGGTTTCTCTCCCAGCGCTTCCTGCGGATCTTCGGGCGTAAGTACATGCGACCCTTTTATAAGCTTTAGTTCTGATGACAACAAAACAGGGCAAATGTATTATGGGAAGGCTTTCCCGGGATGATAAATACATGCTCAAGGTAGACGCCACCGACGCTCCGTTTTCCGTTAGCCGTTACCACATGTCGACTTCTAGGAAGACCGATGTCATCATTGACTATGAGATGCCTGATGGGTCTTCCTGCCGTCAAGTGGCCCGCGGTACACCCGAGGGTAGCGATGTCAACAACTACCAGTGTGGTGGTGCGTCGTCCGTTAAATTCATGCTTCCAGAGGAGAGCAAGTTTGGAGAATGCGATCTTAATATCCATGAAATCGGCTTTGACTGCTCTAGTGGACCAAAAGTTCCAAGTCTTCCAAAGCCAAGCCCGAGTTCGTCGACTACCACCGCTTCTTTTATCAGGCATTCAACCTCGGTGATAGACATTCCTTCTCCTACTAGCGATTTCAAGACGGTGATTACATCCACGATATGGACCACTGCGGAAATAACCCATACCAGCTGTCCTCCCACTGCGACCGACTGCCCTGCTCACTCTACCGTGGTGGTCAACTCAACATACACCACGTCAACAACTGAATGCCCGTCTGAGTCTGCAAAAACATCCACTACCACGTACCACATCAGTACTGTGACCGCTGCCGAACCGAGCTCATCCATTGTTTCACCGCCGTGCCCTAAAGTGGTACCCAAGTGTATCAACACATGGCTCGCAATTCCCAACTGTCATTCCAACAGCGATGCTGCATGCTTTTGTCCTTCCTCGGAATTCACGGAGAAAGTCGCGTCTTGTATCCATGCCTGGGGCAGCTCAAAGGAGAAAATAGATTCGGGACTCTCTTACTTCGCCGGAATATGTGCTCCCTATGTCCAGAAAAATACTGGTATCATTGAAATTGTACCAACAAGTACATCTCAACGCTCTTCCACCCAGACCCAGCCAACGGATTATCATGAATCACCCGCCACCACGTCCTTCCGTGGAGAGACCAGCACAACCTGCACAACCAGCACAACCAGCACAACCATGGCAACCATGACAACCCCCGAGGTTCCAGAAACTACAGTTACCTGGTCATCCCATACGATGACATGTCCTAAAGTTGGATTCAGCACGTTCACTCACGGCTCAACTACGACTGTTGACTTGGTTGTGCCCAGTAGCCCGGCTATTACCCCTTCTGAAATCAAACACAGTGCCTTTCCCTCATCTTCATCCAACATGACCACTCCATGTGAGACTACCAGATCCTTTTCTACGCACCCTGCGCCGAAACCGACTGAAACTACTCATTATTCCAGCTCTGGATCGAAGAAAGTCATCGGGAGCCTTTGGATGATCTCTTTTTTCTTTTTGTACCTCAACTAGTCGTTTCTTTTACGTTATTCTAATCCTTCTTTCACTCGAAGGACTAGATTTACCATTTCTAGCTCCCAAGTCTCATATATGTACCGACCCAGGGCATATTCATTGCCAGACGATGTCACAGTCTTGGCACAATATTGGGTGGAAATAGGAAGTAAAATTAATTCATTGAGCATACAAGGTTTCCAAGAACTAGAGATCCGCACCCTCGTGGTTTTTGAAACACCTTTGTCTCACTCATTTTTTATATATCTCTAAGCTACCTTAAAAACTCATCTTGCTCTTGTCTATGAGTCGAGTTTTCGAAGGATACATTCTATATACAGGAAGCGAAGAGTGAAGGTGAAATCCAATTTGAGAAGTTTCAAAGCACAGATAAACGCCTCACGCAATACCTTCATCAGTAGGACCCATTTCACTCTTACCAGATTGATCAATCTCAACCTTCTCCTCCGGCTCCCACATCGCCTGACGCATGAAAGTACTGCGAGCGCGAATCTGTGGTCCCTTAAGAACCAGAACGACAGGGACAACTGACAATGCGACTCCAATAAAGCCAAGAAGAGTGCCAGCCCAGCCAAAGCCGAGATTACTGAATAACTGAGGTGAGGCAAGCGGCAAGAAAGCACCGAAGGAATTCCGTCCCAATGAAGCAGCGGACAGAGCAGACGCGGCATATCGCTCATATGCATCAGTGAGATAGTTCACAACTGCCATGTAGATGGAGTAGATTCCAATGCCAGCTGCGGTAATACCGATGGTAGGGACAATCCAGTGCACGTCTGGCATACTGGCCCAGCCATACCAGAACAGACCTGCAGCAAAGAGCAGACTTCCTGGAATCGCAGTATACAAGCGCGCTTCCGGAATCGGACGGCCCGGCTTCTCCGTATTCCTCCTTGCGGAGCGGAAGTAAAACCAATCCTGGATAGGATTGACAATTGTGCCGATAATCGCTCCCACGGAAATAGCAAGTTGCACTAGGCCAGTTGCGAGGGTGCTCCAGTTGTAGTTGGTAGAGTATGTTTGTACAACACTGGAAAAGAAGAGATAGAGAATTCCCCAGGCGAAACTGATCCAAAGTGTAAAGAATATAACGACAGGCTCCGACGTGAGCATTCGGGTGGGGCGTTGAAAAGAGATTTTCAGTAGAGAGAGCTTGTTCGGCGCGTCGATCTCTGCAGCCGCATAGATAGGACGTCCGGTTTCTTTCCGAAGCTTACGGGCACGGGCTTTGAGAATGACATCCGGACGGGTTTCGTAAAGGATGAACCAGAAAACGGGAATAAGAGCTGCGTTGTAGATAATCTGGACATAGAAGATCCTATACGGCGTCGAAAGTTAGCCTCATCGCCTATAAGCAGGTAAGGGGGGACGATATAACACACCATCGCCAGGGCTCGACTCGAGGAATCTGCACAATTGCAGAGCCAATGAAAGGTCCAAGAGCAATTCCCACAACACTGGTAAACCCGAATATGGACATCGGCAGACTTCTGGCCTTCTCTCCAAACCAGACATCACTAATACTTCCTCCAACAATGTTGATCGAGACTGACGAAGCTCCACCGCCAAAGAAACGCGTCACAACCAGTGTAGCGAAGTTTTTCGCGAACGCTGAAGGAAACAGGGAGATGACCAGAATGATATACGCCACAAAATACCCAGGCATGCGACCGGAGGACTCAGTGAGGGGCACGAAGATTAACGGCCAGAAAGCCGCACCCATGTTCCATGAAGTTGTGGCCCAGTAAAGGTTGGGGAATGGAGAATTCTGAACATTGAACTCTTGCTCCATCCAGTCATTTCCGGATCCATAGGTTCCTGCCGGGAGACCAGTGAGGATGGAACTTTATTAAACCATCAGTAAATTTCTCTCTTCTACTTAGTATGTGAGCGGGTAGTCTTACACAAAGCAGACCGTGATCGTAAGAAGCCACTTGTACTTGTTGCTCCAGTTGAATGGATTCTCCGGGTCATCGGGACCATTCCAGGTGTGAATTTCAATGTCCTTGTAAGAAGGCAACTCATCTCGGACATCCTGAGCAAACAGCCCCTTGAGCCTAAGAAGAAGTTAGGCTGGTTTCCACAAGACTATCGAAACGATATACTGACTTTCCCATCAAGCCTGAAGAGGACTTTGAATTTTGCGCAGGAGCAGGCTCAGCTGCCACAGGCTGAGACTGAACAGGTCCAGGCTCAGGTGCCTCATGAATTGAGTTCCCGCTAGTCATCTGTTGGCTGGCCATCTTGTCCAAAATTTGTAAAGAAAGCACGTCCACGTCAAACGCCAATCGACGGGAGAGAGGAAAACAAATAAAAGACCACCGGAATTAATCGGGTGTCAGAATTTCCTTCCTTATGAATTCTGGAACTTGCTCAGGGGCCAGTACAGTCTGGTTGCCCCGATTAAATTTTCGACCGGCATGCCGAAAGCCAATAAGTTTTGACCGGCATCTTTGAACTACTTTTTCGGGAAGCCGGTCGGGATCGAGTGGCAACCGCACTCGTTCAAACGTTAAACCACTCCACTCTTCCGAGGTGGCTGTGGGCCTAAGGATTATTCTTTCCAGAGGTTCCTTGCTTTTCGTCGAGATTTATGGAGTTCACTCTAAACCGGTTCGTCCGTTCAGATAAAAAAATTTCTTTTTAGGTTTAAACCAACTATATTCTCCCCCGAAGTTTTCACGCGCCAGGGTACGGCATTTTCTCTTCTTCTGCTCATCTTGATCTAAGATCTGTCATAAGATATGATATCATTTGCTTGCTCCGGCCTATTTTACTCGGTTATTTTTCGGGTTATGAGAAGTTATGACCGTACTAAGGCTACGAAACCAACACCAACACTTATGCATAGGATTTATGAGAGACTGCATTTGAACGGATCCATCCGGAGTCGAATGATGTCATACGAATTGGCCGGAACGATCTACCCACCTTTATTCCAACCAGAAGCCATTGCAGCTTACGACAAAATGGATGATTGTGCCGAGAACTTGAAATCGAACAGTCTATTTTTAACCTAAAATAATTGTTGTATCGGAACTGAAGTATCATTCAAGTCGTTATATATAAATGAAGTCCACCTGTCTAACGGTGATTTTCTGAATACTCTCCTAGGCTGGATTTAATATAGGCCATTCAAGCATGATACTAAATTCTAGTGTCGAGGCTCCAGCCTGTACTTGATATGGTGGATCCATAATCCCATTGTTCTGGCCCTCAAATACTTCAAATATGCCCTTCATTCACCTCGCAAGGGACTTTCTCGGGGTTTCACATCGCCTAAAATAGATGATGCGACTATTACGCACTGAACAAAGTCGTCAAAAGCCGCAGTAGGCAATCTTTCCTACTGCCTGCTAGTAGTGTCAGTCGCTTCAAGGCTAAGAAGAAACCACCCGTCCATACATCCATAAACCATTCATAATTTTATCATGTGATATCTTCCGCAAAGCCCATTCACAGATTCTCAATGCATTTAATAAAGACAGAACCCTCATACACTGACGTTGAGATACATCGAAAGACCATGGTGCATGGCGAGATAAAGATAAACCCCCATTAGTAATCAGCATCTGCTAACTAGTGTATCTCTTGTTATCTTTGGGCTGGTTTCCCGCGGAACTGGAAATCTAGGGTCAAGGAAATAGGCCAGCTCGGCAGAGTGGCGGCTCGGACCTATTGCCGACAACTTGGCGAGCGGCGTTGATCCATTGGCGGGGAACCCCAACACATCGGCAAATCCTAAGCCACATTGAATCATGGAGAGCGATTGGAGGGGAGGCATCAGTAATCTTCCTATCGCAGGCAAGATATTCGACATATCCTCTCCTACGCCCCATTTATGTTATTCTTGGCTTTGCATTACGTTTCTTGTGTGTACAAAACAACTTGTTCTTGCCTACCCCACACTCTAGTCGTATTACTACATGTTCCTGTCTTTGCCGAGTAGATATGGGGAATGTTCCTCTCTTTGCCGAGTAGATACGGGGAATGTTCCATTCTTTGCCGAGTAAATACGGGGAGAGGGGCTGTGGGGAACTGGGGTAGTATTTAATAAGATGTCCCTCGCAAGTTCGAGTTCGAGATTGAGCGACTCAGCAATACAACTGTGATAAATCAGAAAAAAACAATATGATAAGCAAACTGACCTCCATTCCTCCAGAGGAAGTCCGAAAGGCCATCGATGGCGCTTTAGAAAAGGTCGCCAAAGGCCTCCGCGAGGTCAATCACGCCGTAAGTACCCCCGATCGAAGCAATGGCTTGTTACCGGTATGCGATCAACTCACCAATCCAGATCTGGTCGAATCCCGAACTCGCCTATGAAGAGCACAACGCCCACAATACGATCTGCGACTTTCTTGAAAAGCAGGGATTCAGCGTGACCCGGCATGCCTACGGTCTTGATACCTCCTTTGAGTGTATCAGCGGAACCGAGGGACGACTTGTCAACTTTAATGCCGAATATGACGCTCTCCCGGATATTGGCCATGCGTGCGGGCACAATCTTATTGCGACTGCTAGTATCACCGCATTTTTAGCCCTAGCTCATCTGCAAAAGGAATTCAAAGTTGGCGGTCGGATCCAGCTGCTTGGGACACCGGCTGAAGAGAACGGGGGTGGGAAGGCGAAATTGCTCGATGCGGGCGCATATAAAGAGGTTGATGTTTCTTTAATGGCGTAAGACCACCCCTCCATCTTCTTGCTCTGAACCCTCCTTTTCCGCCATTTATCTAACCCTCCCCAGCCACGGCGGCCCGAAGAATATCACCGGAACCCCCACGGACGGTGTCGCAGGTATTCTCATGAACGCGCGTAAAGAGCTCTACGTGGAGTATTTTGGCAAGAATGCGCACGCGGGTGGGAATCCTTGGGAGGGCGTCAATGCGCTCGATGCCTTGGTGATGCTCTACAATGGCGTTTCCGGTCTTCGGCAGCAGATTTTACCGGATGAGCGGATCCACGGTGCCTTTTTGGATGTGCCAAAGGTTGCGAATATTATTCCTGCATATACGAGGTCGTATTGGCAGATTCGGAGCCCGAGTCTGGATGGTCTTACCAAGCTTATTGAGCGGGTGCGAAAGTGTGCTGAAGGCGCTGCTGTGACTACTGGGTGTACTGTCAAGATTGAGGAGTGAGTCTTTTTGGATTTCAATTTGAGGATTTGGTGTGACTGACACCTTTTTAGAAAGGAGCTATATACCGATATTGTCTTGAACGATACCCTCTGCGAGCGGTATACCTTACACATGCAGCAGTATGGCAGGACATGCATAAAGAAACATACTAAGGTCTTGACTGGCTCCACTGATGCTGGTAAGAATTTTTCCCCCTCGATATATTCCTTGTCAAGCTCGCATTGACTGACATCTGCCCTCTAGGAAATGTCAGCTACGCTGTGCCTACCCTTCACTCCATGTTCGGCATCCCGACTCCGGAAGGGTCTTTCCCCCATCACCCATCTTTTGCTGCCAGTGCAGGAACTGATGAAGCGCATGAAGAGGCCATCGTTACTGGCAAAGGCTTGGCTCTTCTTGGCTGGGATATGCTGACCGATGATGCGCTTTTCTCTTCGACTAAGGCTCAGTGGGAGGGGCAGGTGCCTCCTTCTGAGAAGTAACTGGTAAAGCAGACTAATACAGCAGTATAGTATAATGTCCATGAGTCAAGAGGCTCATCATTATGCTATAAGTATATCAAGTTCAAAAATCAATTCTTGACCCCCAGTCGGTCGGTAGCTTGGACATGACACTCAGGCGATGTACCTCATACTAGGACATGGTCGAGTGGTACCAGTGATCACCCAAGATACTGTATAATATACTAGAATAGTATAATACTAGTAATAGCAAAAACAATGGAATCCAAAGCAAATCTCTATATGGTCTGGATAACCAGATAAGAACCTTAGGATATTAAGAGTCCCAGGGCTGTCAACCTTAGAACCTTTCAAAGCAGATTCAAGTTAAGAAGAAGTATACTTATTTCACCGTTTTCCATCGCCATAATTGCATTGTATTTTTGGTATGGGTAATAGTGTATTTAACTTGTAAGTAAAGCTGCAACGGTGATGAGTAGGACAATACACAGTTCATTGATTCCATTGTTTAGTACTAATGAAAAAGCGGAGCGTAGGGGCAGAACAGTGTGTAACTCCATTAAGCAAATTTGTGGAGACCTTTACATACATCAGGCCGGCTGGCCCAATGGCAAGGCGCTTGACTACGAATCAAGAGATTGCAGGTTCGACCCCTGCGTCGGTCAACTTTTTGTTCTTTCTACGTTTTTGCTCCATCTGCAGAAGATCTGAATTTCAGTTCTGGCTAGCAATCCTCAAATTTATGGAGGTCTTTTTGGGATGGCGTTTTAATGTGAGAATACTGATACCTGGTCGCCCCGAATATCCCCTAAGATCAAATTATAAAGCCGCTTGGATACAGAGAAGCCGAGGAGTAAAGGGCAGGTCGCAGACTTATTACTAGGCAGTGTAGCATCTGTAATTGGAACTGTGTTCAACTAGAGAGGATCTAAATGCATATTAAATATCTCACAGTAAACGGGTATGGCCAGACGTAATAACAAAATTAATATTGACATCATTTACGGTCATGCAGATCACACAATTGTGGTAACACAACAGCTCTATTATGTATAAGGGACATCCATCCAATCAAATAGGTTACATATCCACAGGGGGCATCCTTCTCAAAAACAGGGCATAAGATTAAACCACCCCAAAAGACATCAGACGTTCGCGCTATATCCAGCACCCAGCCCTCGCCGACGGCGAAGAGCATGCATGTACTTGCGTCCCTCATCAACCCAAAATACCGAGCTGGCAAGACAAAGCAGTTTGAACAGTGATCCCAAGCTAAGCGGCTCGGTCTGGAAAATGCGTTGCAGGAAGGGGAGGTAGATGACGCAGGCTTGACCGGCTAGGGAACCCAGCACGGCATAATTGAACATTTTGTTTCCGAAGAGTGGGAGTTCACCGCGTAGCACAGATTTGCCTTCGCTTCGGCAAGTTAGGGCGTTGAACATGTCAAATAGCACGAAGCAGGTGAAGGTCATGGTGGTGTCGTGTGCGGTAACAACGCGGGACCGCTTGCCGAGGGGCTGGCCGTCGTCTATGTCACCCATTTCGTGGATGTAGATTGCGAGGGTACCTAGCATGATGATCATGGCGGAGGTGACGACTCGCTGGATGAGGGGTTTCGTGAGGACACGCGCGGTCTTGGGGCGCGGGGGTCGATTCATGATCGAGGGGTCGACAGGTTCGACGCCGAGGGATTGGGCAGGTGGTCCGTCCATGAGAATGTCTGGTCTGCGTTAGAATGCTAAGGTGCTGGTAGACAAGGTACGAGGAAACTCACTGATCCACAAAATCTGCATGGCATTTAGTGGATTCTTAAAGCCGAGAGTGGTGCTGAGGAGGACAAGGGTGAGCGCAGCAACACTGGTGCTCAGCTGGAATGTGATAAAGTTCTGGATATTGTAGAAGATGCCTTTGCCCTGCTCAATGGCCCGAAGAATAGTCGAGAAGTCGTCATCGGTAAGAATCATGTCGGCGGCCTCCTTGGCGACGTCTGTGCCAAGCTTGCCCATCGAAATTCCAATGTCGGCCTTCTTCAAAGCGGGTGCATCATTGACACCATCGCCGGTCATGGCAACAACATCGCCGCGAGACTGAAGCGCACGCACAATCTTCAACTTGTGATCGGGGCTTGTCCGGGCGAAGATGGAAGTAGTCGCGATCGCCTGGGTTAGTTCGCCCATGGTCATACGGTCAAGCTCATCGCCTCGGATGACTGATCGTACACCGGCAGATTCATTGACCACCATTCCAAGTTTCTTCGCAATAGCCACGGCAGTTGTCTCGGCATCGCCGGTAATCATTATGACCCTCACACCACCAGACATCAGGCGACGGATTGATTTGTGCACATCCCGGCGAGGGGGATCATTCATGCCGACAAGGCCAGCAAACACCAATCCATTATAACGGTCATCGTCATCGGCAGGGCTACCCTTGGGGGTGTTGGAACGGCTGTTGAAACCTTTCATGCCCCTGGACGTGTCTCGAACCACTCCGCTGGCAAATGCAAGGACTCGGAGGCCTTCGCTAGCCATATGTTCCGCAGCTGCACGGATAGTATCACGGCGGGGTTCATCAAGAATGACCTCCCGGCCATCCTTGGTCAGATATGTGTCCGAGCGAGCCAGGACCTGTTCAAGAGCGCCCTTGATATAGGCAACATTAGATTCACTGGGGCTACTCTTGCCGATGATGACGCCCATCCACTTGCGCTCGGAGCTGAAGGGAGTCTCAGATACACGGTCACTGATACGGTCACGGACATCATCTTCGCCTAGAGAGTCCAACAGATCCAGAATGGCAACATCAGTTGGCTGACCCACCCAACGGCTTTTGACTGCAGTAGAGTTTCTATCCACGGTGGAAGAGAGCACTGCGGCCGACGATGCACTAGCTGGGGAGTTCGCATGGATACGTGAAAGTCGAGAATTGTTTGCAATATTGCCGACTCGGAGGATGGTGCGAGCAGCCGGACCAGGGAACAAAGCCGAAGTCATATCCCGTTGAACCTCAAATGGCTCGTTTGAATCGAAATGCCACATCTTGGTAACCGTCATATGGTTCAGAGTGAGAGTACCAGTCTTGTCACTACAGACAACATTAACAGAGCCAAGAGTCTCGACACTGGGAAGTCTTCGCATGATCGCTCCTCTCTTGGCCATGCGCAGCACACCAAGAGCAAGAGTCACAGTAACAATAATAGGCAAACCTTCAGGAATAGCCGCCACTGCGAGTGAAACACCAATAGTGAACATCTCAAGTAGCTTGCGGCCCTGCAAGAGTCCAATGACAACAATCAAACCAATGACACCGAACGAAATATAACTCAATTCCTGGCCAAGTCGATCCATAGACAGTTGCAATGGAGTCCGCGGGCTCTCAATCTCCTGAAGCGAGGCTGAAATGCTTCCAAACTCGGTCTTTGCACCAGTCGAAATAACGATACCCCGACCATGGCCCGAGCGAACAAGTGTACCCATGAACGCGATGTTGTGCTGTTCATTGAGACGAACGTCGGCGCCAACAGCGCCGGAAGCCGGGGCGTCATAGAAGGGCGATCGAGGGGGCTTGGTATAGTTGGGAGCGGCAAGAGTTCCATCGGGTGTACTGCGAAGAGCCGCGGTGAACTTTGCCACCGGCTCGTTCTCACCCGTTAAATTCGATTCATCAATTGTTAGATGGGTTCCGTGGGTGATCCGAATGTCTGCGGGGATGCGGTCTCCAGTATGGAATAACACGAGATCACCCGGGACCAGGTCGCTGGCAGGGACAGTGGTCGACGCCTTCAACGCAGCGGATGTCGAACCGGGACTCTTGCTCCTGAGTTCCTCCGAATCTTCACTAGAATCCGACGAGCTGACGTTTTCAGTGGGTTTTGAAGAAGGCAGATCACGAATGAGGTGGGCGAAGTGTGGGACGAGTCGGCTCAGTGCCTCCAACGATTTCTCCGATCGATACTCTTGGACGAAGCCGACGGTCACGACAATTGTGACTGCAAGTGTAATGCTGACAGCATCGTCGTAGTTGCCCATTATAAATGAAATACCGGCTGATGCGAGGAGAAGCAAGATTAGTGTTTCCTTGAACTGCTTGACGAACCGCAGCCACAGGGGTTCGGGCTCCTCATGGGGTAGCTCGTTGGGGCCATCTCGAGCAAGACGTATTTCAGCCTCGGCGGGAGTCAAGCCGTGTTGGAGAGATGTTTGGAGTCGTTCGGCGGTTTCATGGGGCTCGAGCCACGAGTATGTGGAGGTGGAAGTCTGGGATCGTAGATCTAAGGGTTAGCGAAGTGCCTCATCTCAATCAACATGTCGACAGCCCCAAAGATTCGAAACAGCGAGAATGATTGAAGTGTGTGTCGATCTCCACACTTACCGATGAAGAAGCACCTGGCCGGCTGCCTAAAGGGCCGGTGGATGCGGGCCGTGGCGATTCGAGCTTGGGTGCATTATGCAGCGGCAGCGCAGGTGTTGTCGACCTTGACATCTCTCATGCTTTGACCGACCGAAAAGAGGGAGAAGAAGCGAAAGAGAGGAGGGAAGAGACGCGTCCGAATTAGTGTAGGGCGATTCTCATCCCGGCTGGATCGGGGGCCACGTTCTCGAGAATGCGATCTGGCAGCAAGGTCCGAAGAGGGTTGACTGGGTTGGCGATTATGCCGAGTATGACAAGAGGACCACGCAATGCAATTGTGAAACAATCAAGAATCGAGTCAAGGGAAGATCCAAGGGAAAAGAGAAACAACAGGGAACAGGGGAGGGACGAGCAGAAATCGCGCGGACTGCAGCGGTCGAATGCGTCTTGCCCGGCGGTGATGATGCTTAACCCGATGCGGTTAGCGGAGTGTGTCAGCACATTATATCAGCGACTTATGTCAGCTGCTGAGTCACCATTCTGGGCGGTTGCCCAGCCCCCTCGATTTCCGAGGAATCCCACGGGCACCTGACTTGGATGCCTAAGTTCCCAATTCATACCAAGACGCGCATCTGCCGTTGCTCCGACACTTTTCCTCGCGCCACCCCCCATTTGGACGTGCCTTTCAACGCGCCGTGCCTCTCAATTTGTATCTTCTTTGATTGCACTCGCACATTTCTTACTCTTTTCGTTTCCCTTTGTCTCGTGTCATAAGACACCCCTCGAGTCTGTTGTTGTCCCGGCTTCCAGCGCGTCAACCCCTGCTACGCCTCACCCCGCGCCGGGCGGGTTTGGACTGTACATCACCTGGACGTACCTTGTCGTTGTATAGTATCGCCTTTTATCAACACGCGCCATGTTCTATTCCGAGACTCTTCTTTCAAAGACGGGGCCGCTGGCCCGCGTCTGGCTGTCGGCCAACATCGAGCGCAAACTGTCCAAGTCGCATATTCTGCAGTCCGACATTGAAGGCAGTGTGAGCGCCATTGTCGACCAGGGTCAGGCTCCCATGGCTCTACGACTGAGTGGTCAGTTGCTGCTGGGTGTCGTTCGAATTTACAGCCGCAAAGCGCGCTATCTGCTCGACGATTGCAATGAAGCTTTGATGAAGATCAAAATGGTCCGTTCTCCACTTACCTTCGATTTTGTCCGATCTCTCCGGATCAATGCTAACTCGCCTACCCACAGGCATTCCGTCTCACAAATAATAATGATTTGACATCAACGGTTGTCGCGCCGGGTGGTATCACCCTCCCGGATGTGCTGACCGAGTCTGACCTTTTTACCAACCTTGACACCTCGCTTCTGTTTCCTCAGAACCTCAGCTTGGAATCAGATGGCAAGAAATCTGGTGACAAGGATTTAGCTAGCAGTCAACTTCTGCCAGACAACAGCTACCGCCGCTCTGTGTCCCAGGAGCCTGCCCGCCTTGAAGACCATACTCTCCTTGACCTGGACCTGGGTGAAGATGAGCTTCCTCTTGGCATGGATAGATCCATGGAAATTGGTCGAGACGCTCCTCCGGCTCGCCCCTTGGAAGACGACTACATCAGTGACTCCGGAAAGCTAATCGATAACGACCTGGAACTCGACTTTGGTGATGATGATGCCCCGCTTGATAAGATGGACGTGGGCCCCGATACTCACGATAACATCGATAACCTGCTGCACGACGGTGGAATGGAACTTGGCGATGACGACTCTGTTGCTCAGATCCCGCGTGCTGGGGAGAACCGCGTTCGTGACTTGGATAGCCCTCTCTCGGATGCCGGCTCTGTACAAATGAATCAGCTTGAAAAGGAATTCGACCCGGATACCACAGCCGACCCCGAAACCGCTGGAAAACAGGCTCAGCGGGCGAAGCGCCAAAAGGTCGTGGAATTTATCGAGATGGACACCCAGATTCACTTCTCCACCGGCGAAATCAGGGAAATGCAGAATGATCGCTCTGCCATTACCAACCCGCCAGCCTACCTCCCCCGTGACCCTGTTCTGCTTACTCTCATGAACCGCCAGCAAAACGGCGAGTTTGTCTCGAGCATCTTTGGCGAAGAGCGAAGCCGTGGCTGGGCACCTGAACTGCGTGGCCTTTTGTCTCTGGATTCGGTCAAAAAGGCTGGTGAGCTCAAGCGCAAGCGCGACAGCGGCATTTCTGACATGGATGTGTCTGGTGCTGATGTTCCTGCCTTGGATCTCGGTGACGACGAGGCTATTGTTCCCGACGATGAGGGTATCGCCCTCGACACCACTCTGAACCAGCGATCCGAGATTGACTTCCCCGGCGATGAAGGTCATTCGGAACTGCAATTTAATGAGGACCATGGGATGAACCAGTCTGTGGATGATCTCGATGACACAATCCGCCCTGTCGACAATGAGCCTGTCTCCATGGGCACCAAGCACGCTGTTCACATCCTCCGCGAACGCTTAGGCGACTCTGAGCAGAAGAAGAGCGTTCTTTTCCAAGACATGCTCCCTGAGCAGCGCTCCAGCAAGGCCGATGCAACCAAGATGTTCTTTGAAGTCCTGGTGCTGGCCACAAAGGATGCAGTCAAGGTTGACCAGGGCCCCAAGTCCATCGGTGCGCCGCTGAAGATCCGCGGCAAGCAGAATCTCTGGGGCTCGTGGGCCGAGGAGAATGCCACCGCGGCCAGCCAACTGGCTCAGGTCCTGTAAAAAGGTTGCTTTTGTGGGCGTCACATTGCAGGGATATACTGGCGCAAAATTCCATTCATGTACAGCTGAGTTTGGGATGGTCTATGGGTTTCTGGAAGATCCGATAATTCTATGTTTAGGGCAGGGTGGCGTCGCTTTATCTGCCTTCAGGAGTTTATGGCTTGGCTTTGGAGAATTGGGTGTTATTCTTATGATGGGCTTTGCTGGGTATTTGTTTTTGGAGTGATTTGGTAAATGGTTTCCCGTAGCTAGGTAGCAGTTTAGTTAATGGACATACCAGTCAACTCAATCATCTACGCATAATCTTAATCAGCATGACAGGCCTCGTGGTGCCTCGCCACGTGTGGTCTCACGCTGTAGCCATTATGCATCCCTGGCTGTCAGTAAGCTGTTTACGAACGATTCATCACTGGTCGCTCACACACAGGGAATCTTGTAAGCCAATTAGCTACGATTCGGAGAATTTACACGCAGTAGATTAAAAGATATCTTCAGCCACGCCCATTGCTTTTTCCTCGAGACGCCACACAGCCGCAACTTACTAGTACTACGATCATATTAGTTTTGACAACGGGACAGTGAATAATTTAGCGAATATATCGAGGCACCGTAAGCGATCGGCAATCGAATTCTGAGATCGAGTTTGACCAAATGGAAATATAGCCATAGTATCCATTCGGCCCGAATCCAACCCCAGGCATTGTTAACAATACCCATTGACCAAATCATGTGGAGACGGACCGAATGCTCGGGGAGAAATCAAAGTGGACCTTCGGGGTTAATCACAGTTGTCATTCATTCGAGCAGAGAGTGGCGATTAATCAGCTCGGCGTAGGACTAAGCCGATGGCAACAGCCTCGTCCGGGTCTGAAATCATTTTCAACATCTTGCTTCTTTCTACTAAAGAAACCCCTTCACGGGCGTATTTAATACAATCCCACCAACCTACTTCACATTCCCAGTGTCACAGTACTAGTAGGACAGAGAAAACCCCCGCCAACCCGGGATTTGATTTGCGAATTTACTAGCGCGGGCTCGGAGAACCCGACTTTCTTCCCGCTCGGACATCAAGCCGAGACCAAACACTAAGAGTCATCCCAAAAGAAAAAAGCTTGACGGGGATATACTATTGAAAACACCAAACACGACACCCGGAAAATGGCCTCGCAGGCGGCCGAGAAACAACTCGGACCTGTCTCTCCGAGTCCCTCTGTCTCCAGCTCGGACTTGGAGCAGCAGAGCGTCTCATCTGAGGTTTTCGCACCTATTACGTCTTCTGCTTCGCCGGGTACGCACTGGCAGTCGCAGGAGAAACAGGGTTCTAATCCTACCACTACGTCTAATACATCGCGCTCTCTGGAGCGGTCTTGGTCTTTGAATGATGGGACGAGTTTTGTTGGGAATGAGGGTGAAGATGAAAGAGTCCCAGATGAGATGGGTGGTGAGGGTTATACTGTTTGCTGGGAGGAGGGTGAGTCATTGAACCCGAGGAATATGAGTAAAGCCCGGAGGTGGATGATTGTTATTATTGTTTCGATGGGGTCGCTTTGTGTGTGAGTTTTATTGATTTTCCCCCTTTCTCTTGCAGGTGTTTGGCGTGGTATTGACTTGGTGATGTAGGACTTGCACCTCCTCCATGTATACAGTCACTTATGCACAGTTGATGAAGGAGTTTAATTGCTCCCAAGAAGTTGCTACATTGGGATTATCTTTTTTTATTTGGGGTCTTGGTTGGTTAATCTCTTTGGATTTTCCTTGTTAATTCGACTGACAGTATTTAGGAATTGGTCCGCTCTTTTTGAGTCCTTTATCAGAGGTGAGTTGATGTATATGATTGATCCAACGGGTCAACATTCTAACTTTAATAGTTCTACGGTCGAAGGAATATTTACATTGTTTCATTTTCGCTATTTCTTATCTGGCTTATCCCATGTGCCGTGGCGAAGAATATCCAGACTATGCTCGTCTGCCGCTTTTTCAATGGCCTATCCGGAGCTGCATTTTTAAGTGTCGCTGGGGGCACTGTTGGCGACATGTTTGACCGCCATGAACTTGCCTTTCCGATGATGCTTTATACCGCAAGTCCATTTATTGGACCTGAAGTCGGACCCCTGTGAGTTTCTTGAGCGTCGACCTGCGAGTTCGCAGAAACTAATAGTTCGATTTAGTGTTGGTGGCTTCATTAATGATTTTACTACCTGGTATGTTTCTCAGCCATTGCACTTTGCTGTATCTAACGTATCCACAGGCGCTGGACCTTTTATGTGCTGCTGATTTGGACGGGCGTCCTACTCGTTTCGATAATCTTTCTCGTACCAGAGACCTACCATCCAGTGTATGTATTAGCATTTTACGATCTGCTGCCTCCAAATACTGAATTTTGGTAGACTCCTGAGACGCAAGGCACAAAAGCTCCGGCAAGAAACCGGCGATGACCAATGGAAGGCTCCTATCGAGAAGTTGGAGCGATCCGTGGCGCAGACAGTCTTGCGCTCTATGTACCGCCCCATTCTTCTTCTGACACTGGAACCAATGTGTTTGAATCTGTGCATTTTCTCGGCCATCCTGCTAGGCATCTTATATCTCTTCTTCGGAGCCTTCCAGCTGGTCTTCTCAGAGGTATATGGCTTCACACTGTGGCAACGCGGCCTGTGCTTCATGGGTCTCTTCGTCGGCATGGTGATGGCGATCCTGTCAGATCCGCTCTGGCGCCGTAACTACATGCGTCTTGAGCGCAATCATCACCAAGGGAACCACGCCGAGGAGTTCCTGCCAGAGTGGCGACTCCCGCCAGGTAAGCATCAGCTTGGATTTGGATTGATGAGAAGAGAAACCGTGTCAGATCTGACAACCTACGACAGCGATTCTGGGTGGGCCCTTGGTCACGATCGGTATATTCATCTTTGCTTGGACAATTTACTCGCATGTACACTGGATCGCACCCATCATTGGTAGCGCTCTGTTTGGTGCAGGGTACGTTTCACTGAATCATGAATCACACCCCCCGCCCCTATCTATCCTCTCCTCCCCTCCCCCCGGTCCTGGAATCTGAGGCTGGAAGCAATGGAATGTCTCAGTACTGATTTTCTCGTGTCACTACTAGGACTATCCTGGTCTTTTCGGGTATATTTACTTTCCTGGTTGATGCATATCCCACCTACTCAGCCAGTGCCCTGGCAGCCAACTCTTTCATGCGGTCGAGCTTTGGAGGAATCTTTCCTCTGTTTGGAATCCAGAGTAAGTTTGCCCCCCTCTCAACCCGTCCATTTTCATGCCCTCGACCGGGGTCGAGGGTCTGTGCAGTGCAGTGCATGGTGCAGGTTGAGAAGCATCGTGTCCCCAGCAAACCGTTGTATATCCTTGTCACAGGCGCAGGCGCAGCTAGTATCGACTAGGTATCTGCGGGGAGCCAGGGTAGACTGTGGCTGAAGGACGATTACATCGAGAACCACGAGAGCTAACGGCCGCGCAGTGTATAACAATCTCGGCTACCATTGGGCGACATCATTACTAGGGTTTCTGACCCTGGCCATGCTTCCATTTCCGTAAGTGATGATTCGACTTCTCCGCTTTGACTTCTCTGTTCCTTGTTTCCTGTTTTTGCCCTGGTTTTGTCGCTGCTCTTGATTGTCTGCGCTATGGCCCTCGCAGCCTCCTTTCCCCTGCGTCCACATCCTCGCGGGGTTGATCAGGGGTGAGAACAGAACAGCCCAGCTGCGTGCGAACGAACCTGCTCTCGTTTCACCTACATTCTGTCTCTGGGTATACATACTGATCAAGTGACTAGATATATTTTCTATCGGTACGGTAGTCGCATCCGCAAGCACAGTCGCTTTGCCACCTCGCAAATGTGATTTCCGCTGGAAGTTTCCTTGTAAAACTACTGTATCAGCCATGACGACCTCCTGCACATATCATATGCTATTCAACGCAAATTCTAATCCGAGGCGGCCGGGCAGCCGGTCGCAAAGCTCGAGGAACATTTGCAGCTTGTGGATGCCGGTGCAGTGTAGCTCAACGCTCCCACCTCCTGCGGTCCGGTGACGAGGTATTTGGACCAGGCGTCCTTTCTACTGATGGAGAGTTCGGCCCTCTACAGGAGGGCTCAACGGGCCAGGAGTTGTCCTACGTATAGCTGGGCAAGCTGGGATTGAAATGCAGATGACATAGAGAAGGGAAAGTCATCGTTATGTTGAGAATAGTATTAACATACTTGCATTATCTCCATTGATTTTAATCCTTTAATCCTTTAATTATCTTGATCTAATCCGCCGGCTATGTGATTTCCAGCTTCGCCCTGTCTACTGTAGATCGGCTTAACATTCAGACGAGCAGGGCAGACCCACCCGGCAGTGGGATAATTAAGGCCAGAATTGAATTCTCCAATGACTTTGACCAGGCCAGTTACGAAGTATACGAGGTATCATGTGTAGCTGCCAGCAATCACAGTCACAGTCCAGCGCCATCAGCCAGAGCAGCAGCCAGCAGGATTACTCAGTAGAAGCGTCCAGCTCTCACGGTCCTCCCTCATAAGTTAAGGCTAACCGAGGCACACTGGGGGCCAGTTGCCTCGGGAGAACTCGGGACCGGAGAGCGGCTCCGAGATGAGAGAAAGACGAAGACAGTGCGGGGACAAAATCAAGAAGGAAAGAAAGAAAAAGAAATCTAGTTAATGAAGTGTTCAAGCAGAAAATGGAGACTCTTGGACTCTCAAGGCTGTACGATCTACCGTGACGGTACGGGTACCCGAGCTGACCAGCCTAGGTATGTCGTACATACTACAATACCCACGGCACTGTGTAGAGTTACCCTCGGCGGGTATGGTCCAGTACAATACCATACCACAATACCACAAATGCCGCCCAGTCGACGCGGGCCCAAACGTCAGCATGTGAACGGTTTTCTCGAGGATGAAGTATATCTAGACAAAGTGTTGGGGATAATCCCATTGTTCTGTTGTAGTCAAAGCTGGATCGGTTTAGCCTCTCACCATGGCACGATTCGCTTAATTTCCCAATGCATTTTTGCATTTTTTTTAATTAGGTAAAAGAAAGTCAAACTGGGCGAAGTATATCCAGCGACCAGCCCTGAGGTGACAGAATGTACCTCGAACCCCTCAACACGGACATGCCTGAATTGATAAAATGAATTAAAAGAAGGCAAGCGAAAGCAGAAGCAAAAGCAAAAATAATCCCATCGCACGCGAGCAGTCCACAAAGCAATCGGCCCGGTTGGAGTCCTGCCTTGAGTTGCTTAGGCCTCAGAGTCACGGGAACATTCCGATCCAGCTGCTACTCCTCCCACGCTTCTTCATCTTCGCGAACTTGCGGCTCTATTGCTCTCTCCTCTCCTCTCTCTTTGCCTTAACTTGATTTACCTCTCCTCTCCTCTCCCCTCCCCTCACTCCTCATCTTCTCACTCCTCATCTCTCATCTCTCCTCATCACACCCGCTTCCCCGCAGCCGACCAAGTCTGCCGCCTCCACTCCCGAATTCAGCTGCGCCCGAAACCGTTGCGGTATTTTCCTCGCTTCGCTTCTGTCGCGACTTCTCTCTTCCTGCCCGGCGCATTTCCAATCTTCTTCAATGCGTCACTTCTTCACTCTCCCAATTTCTCGACTCGACTCGACTGTCCCCCGTTACACTCGTCACTGGCCCTGTCATATTTCTTCCGTTCCCCCGCCGCTAATAGTCGCGCACGCGCGGCTATAGGTCCCGAGAGCCCCTCGATCGCCTGAGAGTCACATATTGGGAGAAGGAGCTTGACAAGTATTCTTGTCAACTCACGATCGATCTTCAGGTCCCGCAGATCTCGCTGCAACCACGTGGAGACCTGCCCGTTACGCCGAAGCTGCGCGCGCGGATGCCAGTCGCCACCGGATTTCGAGATCGAGATCGAAGCTAGAAGGCGCTTCCGCACGCCCTTGATTTGCATTTTGGAATTGTAGTTTGGTTGTGAACTAAATATCCCTCTTCCTTTCGATCTCTCTTCCTTCTTGTCTCTCTTTTTCCCCCCCTCGGTTCTCCCGTGGGATACATGACGAAATGAACATGGACATCAAACACGGCTCGCCCGATCCCGATGATCATGATTCTGCCGACATCACGGAGCACTCGGACCACATGGACTCTGGCCGGACAAATGGTGATGTCAAGGAGAACGGGCGTAAATCGACCAACGCCAAGGACCCCTCGCGACCGCGTCGGAAGAAGGCCCGACGAGCCTGTTTTGCCTGCCAGCGAGCCCATCTGACTTGCGGTACGCATTGTCCTTGATTACCTTCCCTTTCTCTTTTCTTTGCCTGTTTTCAGCAGCGCCGTAGAAAAGCCACGACACTAATTCTTTCCCTACACTAGGCGACGAACGGCCGTGTCAACGCTGCATCAAGCGCGGGTTGCAGGATGCATGTCACGATGGTGTGCGCAAGAAGGCCAAGTATCTCCACGATGCTCCGGATGGAGCACTGATGCCCGGCGTGAGTGGGAACTTTTATAATAATAACGGCCTGCGAAATTCCCTCCCGGTGTCCAGAAATGGTCCCAGCAGCGCGGGGGCCAACACTCCGCAGCAACCGACCAACAACACCAGTAATTTCTACCCCACGCCCCAGCCACAATCACAATCGCAACCGCAGTCGCAGCCGCAGCCGGGTTCCTATAATATTTATCAGGATGCGACACTTAGTCAGAGTCCTTTCACTACCCAATCTCCCGTTTCGCCCACCTTCAACCTCAAGACCAGCACCAATGGTCGCAACTCGAGCTTATCATCCACCGTTAACCAGCAACCCACCCCCAGCACGGCGATCTCTGGCGATACAAGCAACCCACAGAATCCCTTTGCGGGGCCCTTTTTCGACCCGAGTGACCCTGCCCTGTTCAACTTTGACCTGTCGAGCATGAATTTCGAGAATCGCTATGGTGCGCTCGAATTCGGCATGCTCGGCCACATGGCGACGGGAGCAGGCGATTCACCTAGCGACTCGGCGACGCAGCGAGGGTCGATCGGCCGCAGTGGGTCTGCACAGTTCTCCACGCCAGCTCCTGGCTTTGGAGAAAGTCCGGGGAACCAGCCCTTCATGTTTGGCGATCCCTTACTCAATGAATGGTCCTCGGGACAGACCTCGGGTCAACCGCATGTGAACGTCAGCGGAGTATATGGTCAGAATGGCATGTTGCCTGCACATATGAAAGCAGATCCACCACATGCGTTTGCGATCGAAAGCGGCCCTGCCAACTTCACCAGCCCCGGATCAGCCACCAGCCCACATGTGACGACGGCATCCGGGTTCGAGGACCCTTCATTCAACAATGTGCCCAAGTCAAATAACCTTGCGTCGAATGGACAACAGCGACCACTGATCACAACACCGAGCTTGAAACATCAGGCCCTACACGTCGCACCTAAGCGGCGTCATCGGAACCCATCTTCCATATACGAAAGTGTCAAGGAGCCCTACGCTTATACGAGCGGCTTCCATAACCTCACAGCCTTCATCCAACGCCGATTTTCTCCGCAGAAAACAGTGCGAATCGCCAAGGCCCTCGCTTCAATCCGTCCGTCCTTCATCGCAACTACCAAAACACTAAACCGAGACGATCTCATCTTCATGGAAAAATGCTTCCAGCGAACACTATGGGAATACGAAGACTTTATAAACGCCTGCGGCACACCAACGATCGTCTGTCGACGCACGGGCGAAATCGCCGCAGTCGGTAAAGAATTTAGCATCCTGACCGGCTGGAAAAAGGACGTATTACTCGGCAAAGAAGCAAACCTCAACGTCAACACAGGTGGAAGTTCCGCGCCCACATCCGGAACGACCTCGCGGGGAAGTTTCACGCCGCGCAGCTCAACGGTCGAGAATTCCGGCGGACGTCCGCAGCCGGTATTTTTGGCGGAACTTCTGGATGATGATAGCGTTGTGGAATTCTATGAGGACTTTGCGCGGTTGGCGTTCGGGGATTCTCGCGGTAGTGTGATGACGCGATGCAAGTTGCTTAAATATAAGACTAAGGATGATATGGAGGCGGCGCAGGCGGATGATAGTAAGTGGAATAATCATCTGCGGAAGGGTGGTATTGCCGGTGAAGCGGGGATGAATCAGTTGGGATTTAAGGATGGGAAGGTTGAATGCGCGTACTGCTGGACAGTTAAGCGAGATGTTTTTGATATTCCGATGCTTATCGTTATGAACGTGAGTTCCTGCCCTATCCTCTTCAGCCACTGCTCTACCAGCGCTACGGTGGTATTGAAAGGAACGTTTACTAACTTGTTTATAACTCTAGTTCCTGCCGTGCATTTGATTCTCGGTCTTTTGCTTCATCATGTTTTCATATCCTGGCTCCGCCTGTTGACCAGAAGCTTCTGACTCTGACCTTTTTGCCTGTCTTCTTTTTCTTGACCATTTCTTCGTCTCACCTAATGGCCGTTCGGTATATATTCCTGGTTGGGACTGTATGATTCCCCTATGCTGTTCTGTTCTGTTCTGTTCTGTTCTTCTTGTCTGTTCCTTTCTTCTTTCCTTCCGTTCTTGTCAGTACATATATCTGGTGTTTGGGGTTCCTTGCCATTCATTGGCGGGTCCCGTTGATTTGATATTTCTTGTTGATGCGGCGCTCAAAAGGACAAAAAAAATGATATCTCTGGGCTGGGTCTGGTACTTTGATGAAATATGAAATGCTATTGATCGACATTTTGCCTTGTACTACTCCTCGTAGCACCTGCAGAGTAGAATACACTAGTCCCTAAGTATACACGCTATACTTACACAGTAGAGTATAACTGGTATAGACAAGGTCAGCATGTAATCGCCGCCTGCCATTGGTCTGCCTTTCAAAATTCTGCCTGAGGCAGACTTGCTTATCGATCGCCCCGCCGTTGTAGACCATTCCCGAAGGTTGGATCTCCATCTCCATTTTCATCAACATCACCTGCTCCTCTCACAATCTGCCATTGTCCCCTCTATCTACTCCCGAACCACCCGTCCCCAACCCCGTTCGTTTCCCGCGGCCACTCCATCAGTCGCAAAAAGCATACCCATCCGACCTAACGAACTCGGAGCTCACCGGCGCGGAGCCCCTCCACCACTCACCCGCCCGCAACTCGGCTTGACCCGTGCCCTCCTCGAAGCCACTGGAGACGGTGGCCATCTACTAGTACAACATCGCTAGAAATGAGACCCGATAAGCCGCGCGATGCAGTCGCGGGCCCAGACGAGGGCCCGCAGCCTCCGTTCCCTATTCGATTATCTGGACCGGTAATTAAGGGCTTTGGGCGCGGGAGTAAGGATGTATGTGAAGCTCTCAAGGATAATTGAAAGAAGGGAAAATGTACTGATAGGTGTACTACAGCTCGGTATTCCTACGGCCAATATCCCCGCGGATGATTTGGATAACCACCCCGATCTCGAAACGGGCGTTTATTACGGTGTTGTTGCGCTTGCGCCTATAGAAGGTGCCGAGAAGGAGAAGCAGGTACAGGATTCGATCCTGCCGGCTGTTTTGAGTATTGGATATAATCCTTTTTACAAAAATACCGTGCGCTCTGTGGTACGCTTCACCCCTCCGCTTCGCTCTGCTCCCCCCGCAGTGCTAAGTTATCAAAATGTAGGAAATACACGTCATGCCACCCACCACGCAACCCTCACCTACAGCAGTCGCCCAACCCACCTTCAACCGATTGCCTGATTTCTACGGAACAAAGCTGAACCTGCTTATTCTGGGGTATATTCGGCCGGAATTCGACTATGTCTCGATGGACGCGCTGATTGAGGATATTCGGGTTGATTGTGAAGTTGCACGACGGAGTCTTTGTAGGGCCGCTTATCTTAGGTATCTTGTTGATGATGGGATGGCTTCGGAGGAGGTTAATTCGGATCGGGAGTGGTTGGTGAGGTTTTAATGGACTGCTGCGGGTGGATGGGTGGATATTAGGGAAGTAGGGTATGGTTCAATGGGTGGAACTGATAGAGAGCTGTAGATAGGCATTGCAAATAGATCATGATCATGAATGAATACAATTGTGCATCACTAGCCAAGAGTGTAGTGCCTAATGGTACTACTAGTACCACCCGGGACCATAGGCACCCATCCCTATGCCCTAATTGACTTATCTTATCGGGTCGTCGACGTCACCCAAGAAACCCAAGAAATGCTAAGGATTGGCACCGAAGGCAGTCGCATTCACGTCTTGTCCGATGTAATCCAAGAATTCTTGGTCTTATTAATTATCATAATACTCCGGGAATCTCCTTCTTTCCCATTACATCACACCACCACACCATGGTGAACATCTTCCAACGCTTAACCAGACGAGCTCAAAGCTCAAGCTCAAGCTCAAATGCCCAAGAGGGAACAGGAACAGCAACAGCAACAGTGCCAGCTCAATCCTCTTCTCACGGTCGTATCCGTCGCTCACTAAGCGTGAGCTCGAATAAACGCATCCGCCGCGCACCGGCCGAGGAACCCTCGCCCAGACATTTAATTCTGATATCCGACACGCCCGATTTCGATGACCGTGTGATTCACCGGTATCAGGCGGAGGGGTTCAATGTTGAGTATCTGCATTTTGCGTGCAGTGGGGATCCGGATCGTGACCGGAAGAATCTCGATAATGTTGTTCATTTGAGAGAAGATGAACTTGAGGCTGGGGAGAGGTATGCTATTGTTGGTATGTATTTGACCTGTTTTACATGTCTCCGATTTATGATAGAACGAAGATATTTTTGAAAAGGTGGATAGAATGCTGATTAAATCTTAGCATATAATCGACCTGCGTATTATCTTCTCGCTTCGCACCATCTTGTCGCAAGTAATACGAATCCATTCCCTCGACTCTGCGCTTTGATCGCATATTACCCTCTTACGTCTACAGCGGCACTTCCACATCACCCATACAACACAGAAAACTGTATTCCCGCCTGCTGCGATACTTCCTCTGTCTTCGACCCGGGCCCGTCAACGACTTACTTACCAATCCAAGTCCACATCCCAGGACCAAAGACAGACCCTTCAACCCTGTGGCCATGGATAACCATATCCTCTTCCGAGGGTGATGTAACCTACAAGAAGCGACACCGCTGCTACGTGTACACGTATCCGGACGCCGGGTTCCGATTCGCGGAACGCGAATTCGCCGCTGCGAGGAAGGCGGGCCCGGGTACTGATTCGGCTTCAGGCATGGTTGTCACGGAGGAAATCGCGGAGGAGGATGGGATTTGTGAGAGTTTGGCGTGGAGTCGGGCACTGGCTTGTTTGCGGCGTGCGTTTGGGGTAGGGAGTAATTGGGCTGTTACTGATATTGAGACTGTCTGGGAGAGGTATTGGGCGCTTCTGTTGGAGGAGTTGGAGAGGAAGAGTCCCGAAGGGGATTCCGGGGATTATAGGGGCTCTGCGTTGGGGAAGTCTATTATGGGGTTGGTTGCTGGTGATGAGCAGGGTCATGACCGTGAGTCGAGTGTGGAGTGTGTTCCTACGAAGGCTGGTGGTATGTATATATTTTACCCTTTGCGACTCATGCTACGTTTATTAACTGCTTCTAGGCTCTGGGATTGATTCTTTGAGGTCTTTCTTCTCTCATAATTTTATTCCTGCTGGTCCAGCGCGCCAACACCTTCGTCTCTTGTCGCGGACTGTAGGTGTAGACAGTATTGTGGATGAGATTTCCTTCTCATTTTGTCATACTGCAGAATTGCCGTGGCTACTACCTGGTGTTCAACCTACGAACCGGGATATCACGGTTGTCATCGTTGTTGTGGCAAGTTTCTGCGCGGACAAAATCGTTCAACAGAAATTGTACTGGGACCAGGCGGACGTGCTTGTACAGGCTGGAGTTCTGGATCCGAAATTTGTGCCTCAAAGCATACGTCTGGATGAGTAGTGGGGCAGGGAAAGGAACCAAGATAGAAACCTGAAGATGTATTCTGGAGCGCTATGCTTTAGTGGATATCAATGAATGCACATAAGATCTTGGATCTATAGTTCCAGCCGCGACCGCAGCTCAAGCAGTTCCTTACTCACACCCCCAGCACTAGTAAGGGTCCTCCGACTCGCCTCCTGTGCCACAGGAAGGATATCTTCAATGCGAGCTGCTGAACCCCCCTTGGCAAGACCAGCAACCACGACACCGAGTAGGGTATCTCCAGCCCCATTAACGCTAACTATATCCTGCGCAGCCAAGGTAGCAGCAGGAGGGAATAAGCGCATATAAACACCGCCAAACGAAGCCTCAGCAGATTCAGAAGACCGGGCAAGAATATACGGCGCGGACTCAGGATCTGTGAGTCGAGAATCACCCGGCGGCAGAAGCTGGGTGAGCAGAGCACCCGCGTCACCGAGTTTAGTAACAAGGCAGGGAATAAACGGTAGAAGCTGTATAGACTGCTGCGGTAGGCCTTCATCAACAAGAGCCGCAGACGTCGCTGCAACCAGACGCTCGCGCGATCCCGTAGGAGACAAGCCCATTGAATCAATCACATCCCACCACCCAGCCGAGTCGAATAAAAGCGCCTCCCTTGCGGCGGAGTGCATAGCCGCCAACTCCAGACGATTCGGACAAGCGAGACTAATAGCGTGATTAGGAATCGTTTGCGCGGGCCCAATCGCCGCACCGGCACCGCTCGCATCGTGACCAAACAGACGTCGCGATTTCGCCGTTGATACAGGCTCAAAGGCAACGCGGGCTCCATGCTTGCGCGCGATAGCGCTCCATTTGGCGATTACTTCAGGCCGCCAGTTCGCGTCCACGACTACCCAGTTAGGCCTGTTGCGTTCTAGAAGTGGTTCCCAGAATCCGTCAAGATCGAGTTCTTGCTCTGAAAGTTCCACGATTCCCATGTCTGCCATGGCGATTAGGAGATCTTTCTTTGCGTCGTTGATTGCGACGTATTGCGCTGTTCGCGCGCCTGATGTTGCGGGTAGGACTTGGATGCCTGCGCTGCTCAGGCCTTCTTTTTCTAGCGTTGCTAGTGCCGCGCGGCCGCTTAGGTCGTCGGCTACCACGCTGCAGAAAAGTACTTCGCTTCCGATGTAGCTGGCTGCTAGGGCGACGTTGTGGCCGACGCCGCCGAGGCTTTGGCTGATGACGGCGGGATTGGATGTGTGTGGTAGTGGTGTGATTTGGGTCCGTTCGTTGTCGAATGGTGTGTAGTCGCATGAGAGGTCGATGGCAAGGGAACCCGCAACGAGAACGTTGGCTTTTTGGGTTGGTGTTGCTGCTGCTGCGGATTCAGAGGTGATGGGTTGAGGGTCTTCTTTGGGGATTATCGTTTGCTCGGACTTGACACTCGAGAACACAGGCATATGTCTATACGCGAGAAGAGCTCCGAACTTAGTATGCAGTTTTAAATTCTGTATCTAAGAGTCCCACTCACCCCGACGTTCCGCGGTCCATTTCTTCCAGCTTAGCTAGTTCAACAGCTACTTGCGTGGCGCGCTGGACATTTGATTCAATCAAAGCACGGTTGGCAGTCACGCTACTACCGCCGCTTAGCTCTTTGATCTTGGCGAGCACGAATGGGGTGTTGTCGCTGCCTCGGTAGCCTTCTACGTCCGCGAGCCGGACGGCCTCTTCGATGACACGGTCCATCTCGGCTTTCGGTACGGAGTATTCTAGAGGAACGGGGTTGGCAAAGTGAATTCCCGATGACACTGGAAGTTTTGATTGCGCGTCTACAATACTGTCAATAGGCTGCTGGGACATGGTGGACGATTCAAACTTACAGACGATGGCGGCGGCTTCGGCTTCATTTTGGATGACCCGGGGGCTTCGCACTCCGCTGTCTCGCGTGTAGAATGCAGGGAAGTCGACTGCACCCTCACGGCCGTCAGCAAAAGTACCTACACAGACACCTTCGGTCTCGAGGTATTCTAGCGTCCGAGGGATGTCCAAGAAGCTCTTGCAACCGGAGCTGATGACAGTGACCGGTGTCCGGCCCAGCTCCGTCAGGTCCGCTAGAAAGGCATCATTAGATATATCATTCTTGGAAGAAGACACGAGGGAAGCTGCATACCAGAAACATCCATAGTATTCTCACCCCCGCGGTGAACACCACCTAGCTTCTGTTAGCTTCGGATCTGGAAACCCGAGAGAGATGAACTACCTAGTCCACCTGTTCCAAAGATTCGAATTCCTGCAAGTTCTGAGAGAATCATGGTTCCAGAAATTGTCGTGCCTCCGTGGATACGTTTTCCGGCCATGCCCTTGCAAATAATCAGGCGTTACATCCTCACTTCAGGTGCGGGGAACCTACCATGCCACAGATGTAGCCCAGATCTCTGCGGGAGACTTTCAAGGCAGACTTGTTCTCTGCAGTCGAAGCCAGCTCCATGATCTCTTCTGAACTCATTCCAACCTTAGCAACACCCCCGACTACGCCGACGGTTGCAGGGACGCCGCCATTGGCCCGGACAACAGACTCCAACAGCGAAGCAAGCGCGATGTTCTCGGGGTAGGGAAAGCCTGTTTAAATTAGCTTTTCATTCTAACCTTAGACATAGAACCTATATAATAGAGGTCAATAAAAGGTGGGACACATACCGTGAGTATAGATAGTCGTTTCCAAGGCCACGACTGGCTTTCCTGTTGCGACAGCATCGCGAACCTCTTCGGATACCTTTAAGAACCGACTCTGGGGGTGTTTCTGCAGGTCATGAAGATGGCGAGCTCGAGGCAGAGACACTCGCCTCCAACAGGGTAACCGAAAAGCAGCTCTGGCCAACATTGCGTGGTGATGGGGCAATTGTGGAGGTCGAGAAGTCCAGAAGTACAAGGACGGCCTGGCAAAATGAGGAGAAGCTGTTATCGATAAGCGCGGAGGTGCGCTCCGTGGCCGCCGCGCCCGCCGTAGCCGAGTGCGTATACTGGGGACACATCAGCTTCATCTACGCCTGGAACAACCTACATCCACCCCTCACCTTTTCGACTTGTCCCTGCTCGGAGAATTGATTTCTCTGGCGTGATATCCTCATCCACCATGAGGTTTTTCACTGCCACAGTGCTTGGGCTGCTGACGTCCAGCTTGGCCGCCGCAACCAACCTCACCACTCCATCTCGACTTGCTCTCCCGGCCGATTTCAAGCCCCCACAGGTGTTTAAGAACACCAATCTCGTTCGAAACACCAATCTTGAGAAGGGGTATGTGCGCGAGACTGTCAATGTCGTCGTGGAGAATGTCGACAAGCAGCCGCAGAGCGACTACTACATTCCCTTCCCTACAGACGTGTTTGAGCGTGTAGGAGGCTTCGAAGTTCGGGATAAGAAGGCGACCGACAAGGGCCGCTTCGCGGTGGATGTGACTGAAGCTGTTTCTGCCAGGTAGGTACCAATTGGAAAAGCCAATGGATGCCGGATGGCTGTAGACGCACCATGCCGCGGGAGCTATGAAGCTATCGCTAACGCTGCGTGCAACAGTGGCAACCAGTACTTTATCGTCCACCTCCCCGAACCTCTGGCTCCGAAATCGCAAATCACTCTGGGAATCTCTTATTCCGTGTTGAACTCGCTGAGCCCCCGCCCTGCGACCATCAAGCAAAGCGACAAGCAATACCTCGCCTACACTTTCTCCGCCTACGTGCCCTCTGCCTACCAAACCACCACCCAGAAGACCAAGGTCAAGTTCCCCAGTACCAATGTCCCCGACTATACCACGACCTCGGGTCTCAAGTCTGGCGCCGACCCCGAGCGCAAGGGTGCCACTTACACCTACGGGCCCTACGACACGGCCAAGGTCGCCCCCGGCACCGAGTACCCGATCACCGTGCGCTACGAGTTCACCAACCCTGTAATCACCGTGAACCTGCTGGAACGCGACCTCGAAGTATCGCACTGGGGCGGCAACCTGGCCACCGAGGACCGCTACTGGCTGCGAAACAACGGCTCCGAACTGTCTAGCCAGTTCTCCCGCGTTGACTGGACCTTCTCCAACTACCAGCGAGCACCGACTTCCGCCGTGCGTGAGATTACGTACCCTCTGAAGGCCGGGTCTGTCGACCCCTACTTCATTGACGATATCGGCAATGTTTCGACCAGCCGCTACCGCCCTGGCAACGGCAAGACTGCCGCCAACCTGGAGCTGAAGCCCCGCTACCCTATCTTTGGTGGCTGGAACTACAGCTTCAAGGTAGGCTGGAACAACGATTTGGCCGCGTTCCTCCGCGAGACTGTGAACCCGGATTCATGGGTCCTCAAGGTTCCCTTCATCCAGGGTCCCAAGGCCGCCGAGGGCGTTCAGTACGAGCGTGTTGTCGTCCGTGTTGTGCTTCCCGAGGGCGCGCACAATGTCCGTTTCCAGACTATTGAGGGCTCTGTCAGCAATGGTCTTCCTGGCGACAACCAGATCCATGCTAGCCTTTCCACTCTTAAGACCTTCATGGACACTCTTGGTCGGACCACGTTGACCCTGGAGGTTGACAGCCTGACCGATGAGGCGCGGGATGCGGAGTTGATTGTAAGTTCTCTCTCTAACCCTGGATTCTTTTTGACGCCAACTAATACTGTCATAGGTGACTTACGATTACACTCTCATGGATGCCCTGCGCAAGCCACTAACCATTTTCGGCGGTCTGATTTCTCTTTTCGTTGCTATTTGGGCAATTGGCAATATTGATGTCAGCATCAAGAAGCGCTAAATTTACATCATTTACACGCATGCGTGTTTCATATCGTCCTTCATAGGCACTTGTATCAGTTTCTATATTTATGTTCGAGAACAGAATCAAATGCAAATCGAGTTCTCTCGACTCATTTATTGCCCACTATGTAATCCACCATCACAATGTATAGAACAGGGGGTAAGTGATACAGTACAGGAGAAAGGTCAAACCAAAGACTCGAACTCCTTTTATGACATGATGCACCTGTTATATAAGTGTTCACGTGGAGCACTCGAGTCTAGGAGCTGGGAACACCATCTGAAACCTGCTGACCAGTAGGATACTTGCCGAAGCAAGCATGTTGATACTCAGCATTCTTCTTAAGAGTCGGCACACCACGCAAGAACCGCTCCACAGGACAGAATCCGTTCTTAGCGTTTTCACACCCAACAAGGCCCTTAGTCGGGAGCGGGGCACCATTCAGCACAAAGCGAATGTAGTCGGTAGTATTCTGTCCGTCGGATTTGAGAGTTGGATTTTTATACAGCACAGGATCCAACTCGTCGAACGAAGTACCGGCGGGGCAGGACCAGATCTCCGACATCAGTCTAGCGCCAAAGGGCGTCATATCGCTTAGGGAAAAGGAGCGCTTGGGAGCATGGGGCAAGTCGCCGGGCAGACCGTTGGGGCCGAATTTGAAGTGTTCGAGGCCGAGGGCGTTGATTACGGACAGGAGTATGTCATCGTGTGACATATCCATGTAGAAGGGCTGGTCGAAGGGGAATTGGGCTTTGTTGTTGTCGTACGTGTAGTTGATGCTAGTATCGCTTGTATGAATCAACTTGTGCTGCAGGCGAGCGGCTAGTTCAAGGACGTAGCCGATGCCTTGAGCCCGGCCGGTGGGCGAACCGTAGGCGTAATCGCCGTAGTACTGGATGTCAACGTTATAAGCGAAGTCCTTCCACTCTTGCTCGGTGAAGAGTGAGCAGAAGGAGGAGCCGGCTAGACTGGTGTACTCGTATACGCAGAGGTTCTGCATGGCTAGAACGTCCATCGCTGTTAAGTTGAAGTCCTTGGGGAAGTATTGGGAAAGACGGGTGCGTGCGTCTTTGGTGTAGCGCGAGATGAAGGTTTTTGCAGAATTATCACTGGGTTTCGAGTTAATGTTTGCCTAATCATGTAGGACAGATAGCTGTGCACGCTTGCAAGTTTGGTTTTACTTACCCCTCGGTCATGTCTCCTGGGCAAGACTCATATGAAGCCAGGGTGTTGTTGAAGGGAGATGTCTCGGGGATAATGACCAGGTCGTATTGGTCGTAAGAGCTGTTAGCACCACGGTTACCAAAGAAGCCGCCTATTGATAGGTAAGTGCTCGTTCAGACATATCAGTTTGCGATATAGCTTCTACTCACTGAGCCACCAGCGAGCACTCTCCAGGATACGGTCTTGCGAAGTGGTACGGAAAACAGGCTTAGGGCGGGCATCGCCGTTAGGCCAAACGTTGAGAGACTCGTTCCAAGCAGCAACATTATCCCGATCCGGACGGTAAAGAAGTCGACCGTACTTAGTCCAGAAATGGGCACCAGATGTAGCCTCGGTGGCAGCCCCAGTCTCCATTAAGGTATCCTCGCCAATGACATATTCCCAATCATTTAGGAACTTGAGAGGGCCACTGGTAACCTCCTTCCCGTCGTGGGCCTTGCTATAATTAGTCAATTTCGTTGCGAAATCTTGCATGCCTTCGCCGTCAAGAGGGTAGTTTGTAGGGTACCGCTCTGCATGGCGATGCAGAACATGCACCTGGGACAGCTCACATCCCTGTGGCACACCCTTGGACAAACCGAAATCTGCGTCCTTGTATGGGCTCAGGTTAGCCCAGCTTCTGGTCATGTCAAAACCGGATGCGTAGGTGGTGCCCGTTGGGGCCGAGGCCGAAGCAGACGAAGTGCCGGTGGCAGTCACACCGTTAGCCACGGCGATGAGCGTCGCTGTCGCTCCAACGAAACCCTTCATGGTTGCTTCAATTGACAGGCAGTCGAATTGGAAATGAGGGGGTTCTTATCGCGGCAGAACTCCGAGACAGGTTGTTTATGCCGACAATGGATCACCTGGGCTCTTCACGTTATATGAGCCACGCGAGTGTGAATTGACGCGACAGAAGCCTGAGCAGGAAATTTACTGCAATTGAGAGCAGGAGATTAGCTTTCTCACGGAGGCATCTTTGAATCCGCGTGTTGTCCCACTCAATCGGGTTATCGTTGTTCCACGGCTTATAGCCTTATTGAGCGCCGATCTTCGCCGGAAGGTTTCATCGGAATGCGACATGATTCCTGTCGCGTGGACTTAGCCTATCGACTGGGTGGGGTGATCGAGGCCGGGGGGAGAGAAACATTTCGAAGAAAGGGCAAAAATGAAGGTTAGATGTTGAGACTAGGCCGAGCTGCAGAGTTTAAGCTCTTCGGCTCGTGGGTTGGATCGAGCACGTGGCGAGAGCATTGGATCCTTTCATTCGTTGCTGATCAGATGTCGTTTCTAGAGAGATATATATAAATAGATATATCATATAGCCTGAAGTGTAGAAAGAGAGTATAAGACAGTACAGAGGCAGTTTCATGGTTTAGTCCGAAGGCTAGCGCGAATTCTCGTGATTGCCTTATTTCGGATCGCTGTTCGTCAAGCCTCAATTATCGGCCATACATTGTCTTGATCGTACCTTGCCAAATCATAAGTAGCATACTCGATCAGTGAAAATTCTCGTGATTTACTTCTGTTTTCCTAGAAATTTCGCCCCGCTTTTATGCGTAAACATTTGCACTTGCAGCACCTAATGGAGCGGGGGGAATATAAAGCTCTCTCGAATATGTAAGATCGGCCCTGCTGGTGAGCTCAAAATCTGGAGTTGTCGGCCGAGTAGTCCAATTAGAAAGACAAAGTTGAGCTCAGACTTTCAGATGTCACTGGCTCGTGCCGACAGCCCGATCTCGTCCTACCTTGGGTACTCACCTGTTTTCCTGTCCTACTACAGTAGAGTACTGACCAACACTCCTAGTTATACAAATGTTAGCACTAACTTTGCTAATATTTCCGCTTAAATTAGCACATGATCTGAATAACTATTCTAAGAAATGCTCCTTAGTTAACTACCACGAACTGGAGACTGTAGTACTTAACTATGGGAGTAACGGCGATCGGCTATCACAACATCGACCTCCGCCAATTGCGCCATCCCCGGCATAATCAACCAATACCAGCCCGCGCCAATTATTTTTATTATTGTAAGATCTTCCTCACGGTCTTTTTGGTTGAAACCAAAACTCCCTCGTCCTATGAGTGGGCCAGCCTCGCACGCCATATTGTCCACTGGATTCCTCAGCGACAGACGACATAATACGTAGCATAATGATCTCGGCCGGGAAGAAAGTACACCCTATAAATACTAGTACAAGCCGACTTCCTACAGACACACCTAGCTTCTTGTTGCTGAACCTCAAGCTCTTCTCTCCTTCCACAAGACCATCTAAAAGTATCCATCATGGCCCCCGCCCTCACGGACGCCCTGCCAACGGCACCCCACAACTTGGCTGCCCCGCTGGACATCTTCCCCGATGGTCTGAGGACAACTGGCCAGCACGCTCCTCTTTACGAGCACATTCATCCATTCGATCGCTTCCCTCGCCAGGTCTCCGGCCCGACAGTCTGGAAAGCCGAAGACTATCGCGAGAACCCGGAGAAGTGGACTCACCAGTTCACCCCCGACCAGGTTGCCGAGCTCAGCACTGCCGCTGATGCTTTCCTTGCCTCTAAGACTCCCCTTACGGGTATCTCCAAGGTATGCATTTGTGGAGCTTGACCAACAAGGCGAGAGCTAATAGAACATAGAACAACTTCCGTCTCCCCAACCTGGCAGACTTCCTAGAGACCCTTCGCCTGGATATCATCGATGGAAAGGGCTTCATCCTATTCAAGGGCTTCCCCGTCGAGAAATGGGGCAACCACAAGTCTGCTGTCGCGTACATGGGCCTGGGTACCTACCTGGGCTACTTCGTCAGCCAGAACAGCCGCGGCCATGTCCTGGGCCATGTGAAGGATCTAGGCGAGGATTCCACCCAGATCGACAAAGTGCGCATCTATCGTACAAACGCTCGGTACGTCGATCTATCGCTCACTGAAATATGTAGAATTATTGCTGACAACACCCAGCCAATTTTTCCACGCCGATGATTCGGATATCGTCGGTCTACTTTGCATCGCGAAGGCCCTTGAGGGCGGCGAGTCTGATATCGTCTCTTCCCACCACGTCTACAACACCCTCGCCGTCGAGCGCCCCGATGTCCTGAAGACCCTCACCGAGCCGATCTGGTACTTCGACCGCAAGGGCGAGACTAGCAAGGGCCAGGAAGATTATATCCGCACTAGCGTCATGTACCTTGAGCGTGGCGGCAAGGGCCGTGTCTACACCAAGTACGTCCCCATACGTTATACCCCCATGTATATTTCCTGTTCAACACTAATATCTTTCCAGATGGGACCCCTACTATGTCCGCTCCTTAACCCGCTTCTCGGACGCAGGAATCATCCCCCCTCTCTCTGCCGAGCAACAAGAAGCCCTGAAAGTCCTCGAAGAGACCTGTAACCGCCTCTCCTTGCACATGGTTCTTGATGTCGGCGACATCCAGTTCCTGGCTAATTCTCACGTCCTTCACGCGCGTACCTCTTATACGGATCACGCCCCGCCTACTCCCCGCCGCCACCTGATGCGTCTGTGGTTGGCGACGCCGGAGACTGAGGGTGGTTGGAAGTTGCCGTTCTGGGATAGTAGTGAGAAGAAGCGTGGTGGTATCCAGGTTGATGACCAGGCGCCTGTTGCGCCTTTGGATGCGGAGTAAGGCACGGGCGACAGTGGCTTGCCGCTTTGCTCATGATTGATGATTCTGTAGATATTTATTTCTGAATGATACCTATTTTTTTTATTTCGTATCCGGCACATAACTATGGCCTCTCCGAGCGAAATCTATATACAAAATAATGCCAACAAATTTCCCCATATAAGATTCAAACAGACCTACTAGTTGTACTACATAAGCCGTCAATCATGTCTATCTACGTAGATCTGAATTTCCCGCCAAAATCTCCTCTAAATGCCCACCCACAGCATCTAAAGCCCGTCGGAAATCATCCACTGGCCCGGTAAGATGAATTCTCACGAATCCACCTCCAAAACCAAAACACTTGCTTCCGGGCGCCATCAAAACCCCCGTCTTCTCTTTAAGCTCAATACAAAACGCAACATCATCAACTGGCACCCCGCCAAAAACGAACCGTACAAAAGCAGTCGCACCCGCACAGGGTTTCACCCACGCAACAACCTTGGAATACTTTTTAACAAAGGACGCTAGAAGTGACAAATTGGTCCGCGCAAGATCCAAATGTTTGCGCAGTATCTGCGGTCGACACCGTTCACTTAATGCCTCGGTCGCAATGACTTCATCAAGTGTACTAGTCGCGTTAATCGTGTATAGTCTGATATTCCGCGCGTGTGACAGAAAGGATTCGCTTTGGGTTGCGATCCATCCTACACGCACACCAGATAATCCCCACGCTTTACTAAGAGATCCAGTGACGATAACATTTTTGAATTCACCGAGTTCGACGAAGGATGGTGGGGGAGGTGTGGTGTGGTAGAGTGGTCGGAAAATCTCGTCGCAGAGGACGAATATACCGTGTGAATCGGCTAGTGAGAGAATTTCTCGCTGCAAAGTGGGTGACAGCATAGTACCAGTTGGGTTGTTTGGGTTATTGAGGACTATCATTTTCGTCCGCGGCGTGATGAGATTCTTTAGAGCGGTGATATCTGCTTCTGCTTGCTTATCCAGATCAAGGGCCCAGAGTGAGAGCGAGGTGCCGGCTATTGCCTTTGGCATGTCGAGAAGTTGGGCGTATGAGGGGTACATTGATATAACATGGTCTCCTTCTTTGAGGAGAGTTTGGAAAACGAGGGAATTTGCGCCGGTGGCGCCATTTGTAGTTAAGATGTTGGATGCTGAGATGTTGGTGTAGAGGGAGGCGATTGCATTGCGGAGTGTTTCGCTTCCGGACCCAGAGCCCAGAGCTAGGGGGACAGAGTCTAGAGAGAGATTTTGTGTTGTTCGTGGCTTGTCTGTTGAGAGGTTGACGAGGTCTTTTAGCGTGAGGGCTGGCGTTGCGCTCCCTGAAAGGATTATTTTCGCATCTTTGCCGTGCTCTTGAATCCACTGTTTCTAGTGAGACTCGGGCGGGTTAGATGGGGGGAAGGAGTTGCCTGCGTACATTTGGAAGCTCGAAAGGGGCGAGATCGTGCATTTCCAATGCTGATAGTGAGATTTAGCTTTGGAATTGAGAGTGGGAGGTGTTGTATGGAGGAGGGGCTGGGGATAGATCCATCCGAATGGAGCGGAATTAGTCATGGCTGTCAGGGTGACTCATGTCGTTTTTTAGTAGACATTTATTATTTGATTCGGTTGATTAAATCACTCCAGGATTCAACACTCAATGAAATTCAAACTTCACTCAGCATCGGAACAGAAAGTGATGAGTACCTAGTAGGTTACCTATTACCTAAACACTAGTAATATGGTAAAAGTCAGTGCTTCAAGCAGGGAGCAGATGTATATACTTGGTTGACACTGCTGTAGAGTTGTTTTCCAACACTAGTCGGCTTGATAGACTTTCTCTAATTTGTGAAATCATTATCATCAAATTACATCCCGATAAATAGACACAATACACTTGTCATCCGATTTCTACCTAAAATAGCGACAAACTTCCGGCGGCCGACAAGTGGGGACAATATAAGAAGGCAGTTGTCGCTGAGCGGATATTGGCTCCCAATAGCCTCAGTGGCTTGGGAAAAGAACCATGATCCTTCCTTTGTAGTAGGTAGAAATTTCCACTCAATTGTCATTATAATTTGTATTAGAAATCAAATTTAGACGCAGTGGTGGTATATAAGAGTTCTCATTCAGCGGATGCTAACGTCCGTCTTACCTTCTTCCCCTTCGTTACATGGTACTTCCCCATTCTATATTATCACTTTTTCTCGGCACTGACAATGTAAGCACTAGGTTCTCATCAGTTGATTCTTCCCTAAATCCGCCAGCAGAGATGTCTGAACGAATCCGTATCTTGACAGTCAGTTTGAGTTACTACCTCACTGGCCACCGACTCAACGATGTAATCGAAAATGATTGGTCGAAACGCCCTGATCAAATCAGTCGCTTTGAAAATGTTGCCTTTGACTTCGATGGAGATAACGCGCCTATCGCTATGAAGGAGTTGAAGGAAACAATGCTTCATCAGCAGTGGGATGGTGTTCTCATCGGCTGGTGCATTCGTGGGAAGCCGGAGAACACTGCTCTTTTTGAAGAGTTGACTGCTCTCTGCAGAATGCTTCGCCCGGAAACCAAAGTTATTTTCTGTACTGGGCCCGATAATCTCGTTGAAGCTACATTGCGAGGGTTTCCTTAAGCACCCGATGCTAGACTAATTGGGCATTCTAAATCGATCCTGATCGTGTTTTGTCCACCATTATTGTCAAATAAACTACGTTCTTTGTATGCCCTAAGTTCTGTTATCTGCTCGCCACTTCGGCTCGCCAAAAAGAATATTCTAGTGTCGCACGGGCTCCAACTTCCTGACCTTCGGCCTCAGCGAGTCTCCAGATTCGATAGAGTAAGTAAAAACTATAACAAAAAGCAAAAATTGACCGACGCAGGGGTCGAACCTGCAATCTCTTGATTCGTAGTCAAGCGCCTTGCCATTGGGCCAGCCGGCCTACTTGTGACTGCCAATGTGAAAAATTTGCACTGCAAGCGGGGACAAGATGAGTGGGTCAAAGGTGGAATCTCTCCCAATGAAAGAAGCCCTCTCAGTGCCAGGGGCCGTACGTGAGTGAGTATTTGCCCAGAGAACTACCAGAGCTGATTATATTCAGGATTCAGGGCTTTCAGGTACTATGTACTTTTTTATTCGACACTCCTAGAATTTCTATTCGGTCCAACGTAAAATCAATCTTGCAAAAATCAAGACTCGATTCTGAAATCGAATACTACGATACCATCTACGCCATCCACTCCTCATTCTACCAGCTCGGCAGACGATCTCTCCTGTCCCACCACATGCTGGGGAAAGACTATTCTGTCTCCCGGGCAAAATAAAAGATTCCGATGGCTAGAAGACTTATGGGTGACAATTGTCAGATTTCATATCTATTTTCTGAGCGGATTTACTTTACATCGAAATATTCGGTTCAACGATGCTTTGTCCACTAGGATTGAAATCTGTTAACCCTCAGATCGGACTGGATCAAAATAATAATTTAATGCGGCGTAGGCTCTCTGCTTTTGGTATCCGTACCTTGTTAGCTAGTTGGTAACGCTCACCGCCTCACTCGTCTCCGATTTGCAAAACATGATGTTCACCGGCACAGTATCTGCCCATGTCTTCGAAGTATTCAATGTGCCTGAAGTGAGTCTTACTGGGTCATATGCTAGGTGCTCGATGTCCGATGGTGCTAGTGGCACCACCGCTCATCTCATTCTTTTAAAGAAAGCGAAAGTGGACGTCGAGGTTACGTTTCGTAAATGAAGAAAAGTCGAGACAAAGTTACACGTACGAGCGGGGAGGCAATAGCATAGCGACCAACCGGCGCCTGTGTCATATTTGAGCTAATTTCCTACCCTTTAGACCCAACTCATTGTTGATTGAAACCCCTAAACATTATCAATATGGCGAAGAGATTGGAACCACAAATAGAGCCTATCACTGCGATTGCTGTGGCATAATCTTCGATAATGAAGCTTGGCCTTCGGGGTTGCCTCCCCGAGGTCTCCTGGGGTGGAGAATAACTTTCAAGGTTTAAGCCACAATGGAACCCGGGGATGGAACTCCGAGAACCAAGCTCGATTTCGGATGCCATGAATTTAATTGAACCCCCAATACCCCACAACCCCGGGAATTCCCTCGATATCACCAGGACGCGAATTGATATAAAACGGCGGGTTTATCTATGTGTACAACATGGTCTTTGAACTATCGATTGGATCCTCGCCTACCTTTCTTAAAGATGACGTCTCGACCTGAAGTTCCCGTTACCCATTCCGAGCAGAAGGAAATCATCGCAGGTTTCATTTCCAGTCTTCCTGGAAAGGAAAATCAAGATCCAGTCGCTGTTATTGATAAGGATGTTGGGGATATAATCGATCAGGACTATATATCTCACGAAAAGAGTCTTGTACGCAAGCTCGATATGACGCTCATGCCTACCATATTTCTTCTATATCTGCTCAATTATCTTGACAGAAACAACATCGCGTGGGACACTCCTGGCCTCATATCTTGCTTAAACCTGCTAATTTGTCTACCTTCAAGTCAAGCCAAACTGGATTCAATCGAGAGTGATCTAGGATTGAAAGGGAATGATTACAACGTCGCCATATCTGTTCTGAGCATTGGGTAATCCTTCTCCTACTAAGCGTAGCGTGTGAAAGTTCAGTGCTGACCACCCCAACATCTAGATATATCTTGATGCAAGTTCCAAGTAACATGATCCTCACCCGGGTGAGACCTTCACTTTACATACCTTTCTGGGTTTGTATCTGGTCCTGTCTTTCAGCCAGCACAGCCGGAGTCAGCAATTTTTCTGGTCTAGTTGCTGTCCGTTTCTTTCTCGGTATATGCGAGGCGCCATTTTTCCCAGGTGTGTTCTATTTACTTTCCTGCTGGTATACCAAGAAAGAACTAGCCCTTCGGTATGCCGTCTTATATTCAGGACTTGTTCTGGCAACTGCATTTTCGGGTCTCCTTGCGGCTGGCATATTCGCTGGCCTTGAAGGGGCAATGGAGTTACCAGGCTGGAAGTGGCTCTTTATCGTCGAAGGTGCTATAAGCTTCCTGGTCGGGCTTCTGGCTTTCTTCCTTCTTCCTGATTTTGTTGACTCGAAGACTGGAAGTGGAAACTGGTTGCTCAACGAGGATGAGAGATTTGTTTCAATCAACCGCATGATACGGGATGCCGTGTCGAACCAAGATGGAGATAACTCTCTCCGGCATGGTCTAAAACTTGCTGTTATAGATCCGAAAGTGTGGCTCTTCGTAAGTTATTTATCCGTTACTTCATGTTACATCCAAGCCCAAGTCAAATAATCAGGTCGTATATGCTAACACCTGTTCAATAGGCATTGATGCTATGCGCAAATCAAACTGCCTATGGATTTAACTATTTCTATCCAGCAATCGTGGAGGGGTTCAACCTTGGAACTCGCACAATCACACTCGTCTGCACAGCTCCCCCATATATCATCGGCGCCATCGTGTCTTATTTCGTTGCTTGGTCCAGCGATCGCATGGGCGAGCGGGGATGGCATATCACCTTGCCTATATTTGTTGCTATCGTGGGATTTATCATCAGTGTGTCGGTACTCAATATCGCCGCACGATATTGTGCTTCATTCTTATATATTTGCGGTGTCTTTGGTGCCAATGCGACCTTGTATGGCTGGGCGGCAAACACGGTTGGTGATACCCCAGAAAAGAAGGCTTGCGCCACCGCCATAATCAATGTCATCGGCCAGCTTGGGAGTATTTGGAGTCCTTATTTCTTCGATTCCAATGAAGTCCCACGCTATACTAAAGCAATGTTGCTCTTGATGGCCTTTTGTGCTCTTCAAGCAACTCTTTGCTTTGTCATGAAGTTCATTTTGCGGAAAGAAAACAAGAAAATCATGGCTGAATTTGACGGAACAGGAATCATCCCCACACTTTACACACTATGAGATACCTTTGCCAGATGTATTTTGATGCTTGATAGTTAGAGAAACGAAGAAATTGTGTGATTCTGCAAAAGAGCGAGACCATGAATAACTAAATCAATATTATCTAAGAGAAAAGATACCAGATAATCTTTTAGATATTCTTGCATTAAATACCTTTTTCCCACACAGAAAGAAACTCTATCGCTTTAAAATCGCCGTTTTCTGCCGCAACATCCAGGGGAGTTTGCCTTTTTTGTTCAAGATGTCATGCTTAGCTCCGCGCTCAAGGAGAAATCTAAGCAAAGCAATATTTCCATTATGTACAGCACAGTATAGTGGAATTTCATCAAAAAAGTCTTGAGTGTTCAATTCCATACCATAATTGACAAGAAGCTTGGCAACCGGATCACCACTTTTCAAAACAGCTATATGTATCGGACGTTCCCAAAATCCATTCCCAATTTCAAGATTTGCATTTCCTTCAATCAGTAGTTGCATCATTTGATGATCATGTTTTCCGATATCGGGATTAAACTCCCTATGAGAGATGCACATTGAGGATCTCTCCAAGGGCCTATGGGTATCGATATATTTACCCCCTTATCAAGCAAGAACTTTGCAAGTATTAGGTTGCTATGGAGGGCGGCACGATACAGTGGTATATCTCCACGATATGATAGTGCATTGACGTCGGCCCCAAAGCCAAGCAGTATTTTTGCCATTGCTGGATTGGCAGCCAGTTGTACAGGGCTAGAAATATCCCACTCGCTTTGACCGGGAAGGTGAATGGCACTGTCGAGTTTGGCATCCATCTCAAGAAGCAACCTCACTTCTGCCTCATTCACTTTCGTGTCACACCATAGTAGAGCCGAGCTTCCAGAGTGACTGATATTCCGTTTATATAGTAGTGACAAGAGACTACGATGGAACACGGGATGAACTTTTATGTCTATTTATCACTGTTTCAAAGTTCTCGCTAATTAGCCGTATAATTGCATTGGGGAGAGCTAGGAAAGCAACGTTCGGCATCCTTAAGTGGAAGAAATACCAGCACCTTCTAGATGTCAATAAATCCTTTATGAGGAGGCGAACTAGAAAATACTCTTAGATATAGCCTGAAATTAAACTCGCAAGATGGATCTGAATACGCGGGGCGATCGGAGACGCAACCCCGAGACCATTCCAAAGTTGCTCAAGTTTAGATGCTAGCTACGCATTGTCGCAGTGGTCCACAGAAGACTAGCTTTGGAAGCGGGCTAAACGCACTATGTAATAATGCTGTAAAAAGCATGTGCAAGTCTCATGATGATCGGAGCTTGTTTACTGCCGCTTAGGCGATTATTGACGTCTTTCGACGAACAAATTCATTTCCAGTGGAATGGTAATACGATAAAAACGGGTTGGGGGAGGGGGAGGGGGGTTTCGCAGCGAAGTTTTTAGTTCCACAATACAACAAAAAGTGAAACGACCTCATCCACTATGGCCAAGTTAGATCATTAGGTACGTACCACTATAAGGATCACCTGTGTCCAGATAGTCGCAGGCTACCGGCTTCATATTTGATCCTCTAATGTATAGCTAGTTACTTCCAGTTTCCAAGTTGGGTTCTACAAACCCTGGAAACATCATGGCCTTCATTTGCTGCGCAAGCTCCCAAGTCGTAGAACACTCTGACAATGCAGTTGAGAGGGAATGATAATCCTCTGTAGCCCCGAAAGCCCCAATGGCCCTGCCAGCTTGAACAATTCCGTATACAAGGGCAATTGGCGAATGCTTGAGTCCATATTGGTGTCGCAGCTTTCGTATTATAGACATAGTTTCGTCGCTAGAAGAAATACAGAGCTGCTTGCACCTTTGTCCAACATCAACAAGATCGCTTGTAACACCTTCATCCAAATTAAGTGCGATGCGGGCACTATGAAACAACAAGCTAGGCTGTATGTTAGATTTACCACTCGAAAGTTAGAATTTGGATGAGACCATACTGTAGCGCGGCAAGACTTGGTTTCAGGGGGTGAGCGATCGGGTCCCATTTGTTGAAGTCTGCCCAGGGCGGCAACTGTGCTTTCCAGGCACATAGCTCTATATTCAGGTTGTCAAGTGTCTGGCGGTGACTGATACTGTTGAGTTCTGACTGCGACGTGAACAGAGAATTAAGAATTTTCTCGATAATTTGCGAAAGTTTGATCTGCTCCTTAATGTAGGGTATCATAGAGTTGTTGTCCTCGCTGTCATCGTCAAATCCCACCGAACGCCACGGTTTCATAAATGGAGGGTCGCTAAGAGCTTGTCAATTTTCATGAAATGAGAAATCATTAAATGTATAGGAATACTGACACTTGCGTTTGTAAATGTTCTACCTCGCCATTGCCATATCCAAGATATACCGGCCGCCCGAGAATAAGGCTTATGAGCTTATCCGAGATGTAACATCCCCAATAAATCCGTCGGCGTATTTCTAAATCCTCGACTGTGGTGATGGACACATCGTGGATGATCCAGGATTTGGGATCCTTTTGAAAGCCTAGCTCTTGGGCCATGCGGAATCCAATACCTATGTCCAGATTGTTATTAGCTAAAACTGAAAATATCAGGTATGTTTAGGGACTGACCAGAATATGCCCAGCCTTTGGATGCATTGCCTCTTCCAATTTCATAGAATGCCAAGCACAAGAATACCTGAACCGTGATGATCGATGGTCGTGTGAGGCCTGTGACCAAGGCAATACTCTCAGCAGCGCCATAGAACTGTTCGCTCATACTCCGGTTCGCCGCATTTTCGAGGAGCAGGGATCCTAGTGCACATATCGACAAAAGAAGGGCCGGTGACCAGTACTTGCTGTTATTGCGATCTCCGAAGTGATCCCGTAGAAAAGCATCTCGGTAGACAAACATCAAGTGGGGATATTGCCATTTGAAGAACATCATTAATGAGTCAGTAACGATATCGGCACTGATGTCAATGCCAAAATGGTCAAGGACGTGTCCAACGTTTGATGAAGATTCAGATCCAGCGATAGATGCTTCGATCTTACCCTCGGTATTGTTGTCACCTGTATAGACGCGGTATATACTTGTCGGTCCATGATATAAGAGCGAGCCCTTGGGTCCCGGATGCAGCATCGCATTATTGAGACTCTCGGTACTAGGCAGATTAAAAATGTCCTGCTCGGGTACATTGGGTGGCTGAACAGGAGAAAGATTTATAGCTTGTAACAAAGCATCTCGTTCCGCATGCCCCGAACACTGAAGTTTGGCTATGAAAGATTCCAGCCAGGATATTCGGCTCTGTAATACAATAACATGGTCGTGGGAGGCCGGGCGTCGTTTCTGGTCCACTTGTTGGTACTCGCATGGAATGTTAACCCTGAGGCATTTATCGCACGGTTCAGTTCGGGAGCATTTGAGCTATGAAAGTTAATCAAGATTATTCATTAGCCTGTCAAAAAAAAGAAAATCCTTCGCTGCCTAAGGCTTACTTGAAGACTTACCTTTTTGTGTTGACACCTCTTACACCTTGGGATCTTTGATTAGTGATGGGCCATACATATCAGCGGTCATTGTCGCTTACGATAGCCGATGCATGTCGGAGAAAAACTGGAAACCAGTCGCAAATCACTCCGCCACATCAGAATATTTCACTAGACGTGTACTACGCAGCTCAGTGCGAGGCGAGAAATGACATATGCGACCCGGACGGTGGAACCGGAAGAAATAATAATGCGCATCCTATTCAGGAATAGCACCGGATTTCCCTCTCCGGGGTTTTAATAATATGCTATAGTAAATTGTGGATCGGTTCATCCACTACCTCCGGACTTTCGTCTCCGGAAAATAAATTATCATGAGAGAGGTATATCGCTTGGTCAATGGCGTCAAAACGATCCATAGAATAAAAAAAAAGGATTGCGGCATTAGCAAGTACCGATGGTTATAAAACCCTTTGGGACATCCACCATCATTGACGTTTTTAAGAAAAGAGAAAGGAATTTTGCATATTCTTCTATTTTGTCTCTCTTGCCAGTCGCAACTATCTCTTTTTTATCTCTTTCTATCATGGCTCTAACAAGCGTTACCAATATGGCTTTCGATAAAGCACCTAATCAATTCTTAAAGCCCAATGACCTTGATCAACTATCTACAAAGGGCAAATTCGATGTTTTTCGCCGTCTCGTTCCACTAGTATATGAGAAAAAAGTGATTCATCTCAACGCCGCGTTCATGCCGCCATCAAATCTGATCGTTCGCGACGCAATTCTGCATTTCTGCGACCGGGGCCTGCATGACATATCTCCGAAGCCTCAGTGGAAGACCGATGTCGAGGATACACGGAAACTCGTCGCAACATATCTCAAGACGAACCCATCATCAATCGCTTTCACACGAGATACCACCGAGGCAATGGGCTATTTCATGCATAGTATCGATTTTCAACCTGGAGACAATGTGGTCATTTTGGACTGTGAGCACCCCAACCAAGCATACGGATGGCTGTCCCTTCGCAAGCGAGGACTTGAGGTCAGACAAATACCTACGTTCCAGAATAAAGAAACGGAGGTAGCGACTGCCGCAACTTTTGCACCATTTGTGGATGAGCGAACTCGCGCTATTGGCCTCAGCTCCATTATGTTCCACAATGGACAATGGAATGATATCGCCGACATCGCCGCTACATTCAAACCACGAGGAATCCACATTCTTGCAGATCTGACCCAGCAAGTGGGTTTCACAGAATTGGACATTCAGACTCTGGGTGTCTCTGCGGCAGCTTTCAGCTTGCACAAGGGATTTAACTCTCCCACAGGATTAGCGGTCCTTTATGTGGCTGAAGACTTCCTCGCTACAAACGACCCTGTTCCACCAATTGTCAGTTATGGGTCTATAGCCAACCCTTCGGAGGATTTCCAAATCCCTCCTGGGCCGATTGCCTTCCATCCAACGGCCCGTAGGTACGAGCATGCGAACATGAGCCTGATTGGGGCTGTTGCTGCAAAATCCTTCCTTCAATTTCATTTAGGTATCATGGGACCGATAGATGTTCAGACACATCTATATAAACTGGGTGATTTGCTCTGTCGAGAATGTCTGCGCCTTGGGATCGAAATCCATGGACTTCTCAACCATAAACAACATGCTCCTCACTTGTACACCTTGAAGCTATATGACCCCCACTGGGCTGAGCATTTCAAAGCAAACAGCGTTGTGGTCTCGATTTTCCGTTGGGGTGTCAGGGTATCATTTGGTTTCTATAACAATGAGGCAGACGTTATGAGATTTATCGATGTAATAGAGCGTGGCCTTAGAGCAGGTACTTGTAAAATCTAGTGAACCAAAAAAAAAAAAAAAAAAAAAAAAAATGGATAGGGAAATACAAACCACGATTATATGGCGGAGTATTTTGCACGGTTACGATTCCGCGTATATTTTTGGAAAAACTGAAGCTAATCAATAGCTATAGCGTTATTCGAATATATCCGGATAAAGATACTGCGATTCGTGATTCATCTGAGAGGGTGCCGCCTTCATACCACCGTTCGAGAAGCACTTCGCCCTGAGCCACAGAGTATGGCTCTCTCACCTAACCACTAGCTGCCACATACTTAATTCGAGTCAGAACCTCGCCTCACTCACTAGAGAGTATTCTCGTACGCTGGCGGTTACGAGAAATGACCTTTTGAGGCTTTCCATGGCCAAGGGCAAAGGTCCTCTGACAGGCGATTTTTGACGAATTCATATACACATATCTTGTTAACGAGGATTGCAGTATGTCCGGCCGCTGCGACAGCTCTCTGAATCATCGCATTCGCACTCGCTTCCACCATCCTAGCTGTGGGTGGAACTTGTAGGGATTCAAGGTTCTCTATCCATTGAATTAATGCTGCTTCCTGCGAATTATCCAGGCGTTTGGTGGTGATAGGGCGACTCGATCGAGATTGACGGCCATTTAAACGCGTCCGTAGCCGTTGTACGGGTACGTCGCATTCGCTCGCCAACGGGGCAATTTTAAATTGGTTTTTTTTTTTTTTTTTTTTTTTTTTTTTTTTTTTTTTTTTTTTTACAGACGGGCGGCCTCCCAGGCAGAATACGTTTTTCAATGGCCAATTACGAAGAATTCATAGTGAAATGTGGTATATTAAGTGTGAATGGCATTAAACTGATCGTTGGGCACAGACGGACCCCCAGCAGTGTGGGTACGCCACGGGACTATTAAGGCCCTACTTAACTAGTGGACGCCAGCTGTCCTGATCTAATTATTTCACTGCTTTCGTGGGCCAGACATTAGCAAGCCACAGAATTTTGTCAAACGACTCGCAAAAGACAAACTCAAACCCTCTAGTCTCGAGATTGGAACACCGTCTATTGCAGGGAGACCAATTCATTAGCAAGCCGATTCGCTCGAGTAAACAAGCTTTAATCGACACGCACCTGGAACAACCGCAGCCAGTTCATGCGAAGCGTAATTCGGGGGGTTAGTGAGAACGATGAGAATTCTCAAGCGAATGTTGACGGAATGGGACCCCACGTGTATCTTGTGAGGGGGCTGATCGACCAGCCGCTGAAGTTCTAGCATTTCTGAAGCACTATCTACAAAAAGGCAGAGGATGTGTGTCCAGGGCAAGACTACCTGGGAGATCACATGGAGGTTCACATCAGCCGCCGAACTGCTGGTCCGTTGTGACACTGACTATTGCCGCAATTTTTGATCGGAACTCCTGTACAGTGCCGGGTCTGCAAAGCCGGAACTCCTATAGATACCGCATTCTGCGAAGAGCACTGGATGATCCGATCCAGCAGTTTCTGTGCTCAAGTGTAGGCGCATGAGAGCAGCGGGACCTCCGCGAGTGACATTGTTGTGAGGAAAGAGGGCTCGAAGCGCCCGGACGCGATTTCCGTTTCCAGCAAAACAATTACTGGGGGTACTATGTTGGGCTGGCTCTGGGTCAAGTTCAAAAACAATTATCCCTGACTCATAAACAAAATCTTTCTGTAAGATCCCTGCGAACAGACGCTCGTTTCCAGAACTGAGAAGATCTCTCTCACACAGGCCAGCGTGCGTTAACGCGGCTGCTGGGTTGCTGACGACAGCAGTCAATGTTTCGGCTTCGCAGGCTGGATCCTGCTCTGTCATGGCTCTGACGACAATTATTGTGACAGTGTTGACGTGCGTGTTGTTCGGGGTCTCGTTGATCGTTTACAAATTTGTCAAACTGAAAAGGGTCTTGGAGGATGATCAACTCGAAGGCCAGACCCAAACTGTCCTTACAAATCGAGGACATCCTGACCTGCGAGCGGCGCTAGCCCAGGCTCAGACTGCTTTAGATGGCCACACACTCGTAGCTCCGAAATCGACTGTTACGGAAGCTCTGGCTCTTTCTGAGCTCTTACATGAGAGTATGCCTCCAACGGGTATCAAAGCTGACGCCGATGGAACTGAAGTCACAGAAATGGCCAACCGACAAGCTTGGAGCAGGAACAACCGATTGTGTCATTATCTTACCGAACTTTGCTTGGCACATGTGAACATGTGAACGACAGCTCCCCGGACTAAAAAACTCTTTAAGGTGAAAAAACATGGAAGCGTGAAGGATCAGGCAAGGGTGTTACTGTTTGTTTATTGACTCAACTCGTCTGTTTCCTAACTACAGTAGCTAGAAAACCAAGGTATTGTAACAAGGCAATAATGCGCCAATTTAGAGTCAATTTCTGGAGAGAATGGGAGCTGTAGCACTGAGTGCTCAAGAATGGGCCCCGTCATTCAAACACCTTGCTCCCGGGTTGCGCCTTCGGGGAGGTGAGTAACCTAGAAACTGATAAGCCAGGGAAGGTGGGATTCAGATACTTGTCCACTCACCAGCTCCACATTGTTTCCAACTAGATCTAAGACAAATGCCCCGTAGTAATTCTCATGATACTCTGGTCTCAAGCCAGGCTTGCCATTACAGATGCCCCCTGCATCAACAGCACTTCTATGGAAAGCATCAACGGCAGCTCGGTCTGGAACGAATCAGTTGATGAGTATATACCCCGTATCTGAAAGAAAACCCGGAGAGTCATGTAAAAGAGATCACAATACCTGGAGCCGAAAAAGCGAAATGAAATCCGGACGGAATATGTGTCTCCTTCTGGGCGATCCAGAAGTCAGGCACCTTGTTGCCTAGTCCGACGATATCAGGGAACCGCATGATCTCCTTATAGCCCAGTGGAGAAAGAGCCTTCTTATACCACTCAATGAGAGACTCGAAGTTCTCTTTTGGGACAGAGATGGTAAGATGGTCAATTTTGCTAGCCGCCATACTTGTCGACTATTCGAGAGATATAATACTTTATGATTAGGGAGAAATAAAAAGACAATGTGAAGTTTGCTTTCGCGAAATGGTTCCTTTGCTAGTTTTATATAGTTCACAGGGAACACAGAGCAAACATCGACCTAGAATAGCAGCACTACCTTAGGAATGCTGCATGTAGGCTTGGAGTAATCAATTACGAGGCCGACCTCGCATTTTGATTGGACATGAGCAACATTATCCTTAGCCCATAATGTTGGGTGCATCATGACCTTCTGTTCCAGCCAATAATGCAAACATGGGACGGTTTGGATGCCTGGAGAATACGAACGCCACTTATCGTATCGTCATTGATATGACAGCCGCCAAGCCCACTGTTCAGAGCAGCCCGGCAATTATCTCACCTTTGCTGGACGGCAGGTGGTATTTATAGACTAGCGAGGGGAAAATTATGTTCTTATAATTTGATATGTCAAAGAACGTTCTAGCTACTCAAAATGTCTAGCACTCTACAACTTATTGCTCACCTCGTGTCGCTTCTTGACCACTGAGTAACCTGAGCACGCCCCTGAGTACCTTGACTCTGTCCATAACCGTTACCTAATCAGTTTGTCCTCCACACTCGGCGGACTAAGACCTCAAAGAGATTAGCGTGACTCACCAAACTGCTCACGATCACGCTAGCTCCAAAAAGGAGAATCAGGCTGCTAACTTACTACTCTTTTTGAAACTTTTTGGTACAGTACAGTCGGATGGATGGATGGATGATTTCATTTACGCTGACCCCTCACGAATTGGTTTAACTAACTAGACCAAAATACGAATCCGTACTCAGTCTAGTGGGCTGTGGTTTATAATCCAACTTGCGAAGGGTCAGCATAAATGAAATCATCCATCCATCCATCAGACTCTACAGTGAGCCGTGAAGAATTTTCACTGTAGTAGCGGCGCCGTCTACAACAGTAGGATGGAACTACGAACAGGTTTCGGGGAAGTTTGTGAGACGTACATATGCGAAGGCACTACGGATGTAGGGAATACGATGTGGTGTCTTGGGAGGCAATGGTTCAATTCTGCTTATAAGAGGAAACTCATGTTTCATTGTCAGTTTCAATTGATTATTATTTAGTCTGGAGCTAGAGAGAAAAGGGAAAAAAGAGTTAGGAACTTTCTTCCAACGTTATCTGTAATTTAAATTAATAGTACCGCATAACATGGGCAATCCACCACCTTTTCCGCTGAGGAGACCCGCGTATTCGATCTCATCTTTTGCTGGGCAGATACGAAGCTTTTGTCTAATGACCCTCATCGACTCCCTGCCCCGAAAACTTCAATATTGAGTAGTCTCCATACAAACAAGTAGTACGCAAATAACTAAGCCTCATCTAATGTCAAATCTGGTTCACAGGTACAGCGATGACGATGGAGAGGATAACATGGGCCAGATGCTCAACCTGTATGGCTATTCGGGAGCGCTGTCAAACAGACAATAGTGGGTATTAGCCAACGAGACACAAGCAGCCCTCATGTGGGTTCCCGACTACTTCTGCCGAGATGACGCAGAAAGGACAACGAAACAAAAAGCACTCCTTTGAATTACCTTCGACCTGTCCGTCGCACTCTGTGTGCGCACAAATACGACAACCTTCGATCAATACTTGAAAATTCCATGGGAGAATTTTCGCTCCAACCTGAAGGATCGGGACCTCATATCTCGATTCATTGTGCCAGATACCGTTAACTTCATTTCAGCACAACCGCTGTATCCTGCTAGTGCACTGCAGGAATAATATTCGGTGATAGCATTACAGCGCTATAGACAAGAACCAGATGCATGATGTATAAACTGGGTTGCCATCCCTGGAATAGGCCCATTCTTTCAAGCGGCCGGACAAAATACTGCATGGCACCAAGACCGTTATAAACGGCAACTCGAGCAACTTCAAAAGTAAGCTGCACCCTCCTGGCCCAGTGGCTCTGCGAGACTATGGATAATTGGTACTAGGGCAAGCAAGCCAAAGAGGTGCAGTGATATTGAAACTTGAGACTTGTCACGGGAGTGCCCGAGGGTTGTACCAGCACCTCGACCAGATGTCCCACGAAAAGCAAAGAGATGGCGCAAATAGACCCGAGCTGCACCAAGGGGCGAGTAGAGAACTGAAGAGCGACGTAGTATATGGTGATTGTATAAATCAATAGCAGGATGCCCCCAAACTCCAGCTTCTCCCAATCGCATGCATCGGTGCTACCAAGGACGAGGAGGATGCGGTAGGCGAGACTAAGTAAACACCAGGAGATGATACCAGAGCCGAAAAGAAGTGTCGCGAGCGAGTCACTGATGCCCGTATTGGACAGAGGAAAATGAAGAAGTAGGCATTGAAGTGTAAATAAAGAAAAATAAGTGATCCCAAAAATATCGAGAATAGCGATCACTGTGCAGTCTCGCAGAGTAAGGATGTTGGAACCCTCCATCGAAGGGAGTAATTTGTGACACGGTCGCCGAGCAATTGCGAAGAGAATTTGCTTACCATCGAAGCCTGGGCAGCAAAAGGTCTTCTATAAGGGGAAGTCAAGTAGAACGCAATTTGGACAGTGCCTGTAGACTGGATGCAGGGAAGGCGTTCATTATGAGCCCACAGAAACCTTTCGGGAGCTCCTTGGGCCAATACTCTCTGCTTTCATCTTTAACTTGTATTCCAGGCTAGGCTGGTTATATCTGGTTGACTGGATAACTCCCATCTTCAGAAATTCTTCAACAGTGGTGCCTTTCAGACCGCGAAATCGTCGCAAGACCGTCCAGCATGTGAATCTACGTGAGGGAGGAGATGTATATTAAGGAAGTTCAGCGATGCTCTGATTTTGCACTCAATGAGCCCTGTTATACGAGGTGTGTATCAACATTGAGTGTAGTATCGAAGGCCGATCGCTCACTGAGAGATGCTAACTGAACAAATGGTGAAAACAAATTTGAGGCACAGATCAGAACAGCTTGTAACTGACCTCATCAGCGTTGGGAGAAAATAATGAAGGTCAGGTGAATTTACCCCGGCGGCAAGAGCCAGCAATTGAACACAAAAGCTCCTACGAATTGTTTAACTGGAGTGCCTTCCCTTTGTGCAATTCAAATCACCTAGGCCAGTATGGACAGATATGCGCATTTACACGTATCCTCCCCACCTGGAGATTGACCATTCAATTCATCTCAGCCGGCGGATTATATCCACTGGCCATCTATTTCTCGGCGTATTGATTTATTTGTATTATCCCTATTAAACTAATTTGAAGAGAGGTCCGTATAAATCAAATATCTTGGGGCGGTCTAATTCCACTGCTGACGGGCTGCCTCTTTTACTTCCAGCATAAGATAATTTGCAATCCGAATAAAGAGCAACAGCTGGGAGACTGGCTAAATTTTAATTCATACCCTGTAAATGCTGAAAATACACGTCCACCTCGTGCCAAATCCTGGCTGGTACATCCTAAATTTTCAACCGCCGATGAGAAATCGGGTACATGGTGAATCCAATTTGAGCATAGATACTGTAAATCAGCCGTCTAATCCATTTAGTCAACTATCAGAGTGGCGTGTGCTGGACACATGATTGCCGGACGTACCGCCCATGCCTAGCGGAGGGTTTTCCAAGGATAGACTGTGGGCAATTATGCACAGGGCAGATCAAGCTGAACAGTCATCTGACCGTATTTGCCGCATATTATGCCGTATCGAGTGGGGACGCAGTCTATGGAACCGGGCCGAATGAAACCCTGTAGTTTGTTTAGTTTTGGAATTCCGTTGATTGGGACAGACTCAACATACTTGGTTTGGAAGTATCATGTAACAGGCTCTCCTCAACGTTGCAACGACTACACGGAACAGGTAACTGTAGAGTCTTATTCAGTATCCATTATCAGGCATGATGTCAGATTTAAAGTCGGTTTAGGGTAAAACTCCAATACAGTACCTTCTCATTTTTTGATCGACACTCTGGATCAATGACCAGACTGGTGACCTGACCGAGTATGTTGAGCAGCCTGCGACCTGTAATGACTGGAACTGAACTTACCCGGATCGAAAATAACATTGTAACTTAGCTTGATAGCAATTTGATTCATTCGCAGCACGGTATCTCGTCCCTGCACAATCCTGTGAACTGCGGCGTGACGAATGTTCGAAATAATGCAGCGCCACCTCTGAATTGCTTTCCATGCCAAATTAAAGCGGCGGTTTTGAATGTTGCCCTGGTACTTTGCTAGGAGGTTGAAAACTCTGTGCAGCTCCACGGACTCGGCACATTTCCATCCAACTTTAATCGACTCCGACGGTAGCCATCGGAAGATGAACTGAAAAAATTGAGTTTCCAGGTGCCGCCGTAGACATAGTAAAATGATATACTGGGCTCGAAATGGTAGATAGTTTGAAGAAAATCCTGGCAAGGAAGCTATTTTGTCTCGAATCTCTGTTTGGGATGGCGGGCGAGATCTCTGTCTCTCTGTGTCATTGGTGATCCTCGTCCTGTCTTCCAATATTCTCGCCATAGTATTCAGGGTCGCATAAAGTGAGACAATAAAACGAGCTTGAGAACAAGATAAAAATTAACTGGTTCCTCTCAAAGCCTTGAAGACCAGGTATATATTCACTCCAGTATATATTGCATCAGTTTTCTGAGTCATTCAAAATAGCAATTAAAAGAAGACGTAGTATTGCCATTATATTCTTGGTGCCTTCGATCTGTGTAGAGCGTTGCATGATATGTCTATGTACAGTCCGATAGTGCGATCGATAGTAAATACAAGATGGTTCCCATTCCAAACTCAAGTTCCATGGGTAATTTTTACCTTTGACTGGGGCCATGATCATTTGGGGTATTTTCTTTATAGTAGTTCTGGCTGTTGCAATGCCCATGGTAATTTTCCATTCTCTCGTTTGATCTTCTAGTTATTTATCCTCCGCTAGGCTATTCGTCCAATGCCCCCAGAACTTTCCGCGGCGCTGAAGGTATCACCTATAGCTCCCTAGCTTCGTCAAAATCATGCATTTTACTAATTCGTGCTTCTGCAGCTAGACTCACCAATTGCGCCCTCGCACCAAAGAGGCACGAGCCAGTCGCCACATCGCTCTCCAAGTAATGAATATCATTCCATATGACAGTACGCACTAGCTGATGACATCTAATTTCAGGGAACAATCATCCGTCCTCGAACCATGGCCCTGCCCATTGGCATGTGAAGTACCGCTCGAAGCACAAGTATTAGCTTTTTGTGGGATTACTGGAAGCCAAGGCCAGTTGAATGGACCGGGAGGACAAGATGATTTCCTTCCTAAGCTCTGTATTGGCTATGAGAAGGACCATACACGGCTTGATAAAGCTGACAATCCGCGGGCGCTGTGAAATATAGAAGTATTTAAATCGACAGTTCTTCGATAATTCCTAGTCTTATATTCTAGCAGATAACAATCATGAATACCATTACATTCATATAACTTATATCTTTGGTCAGTCTGCTGTATTTTGAGGATCAATTGATTATGGTTGATCCCGTTCGATCATACTATTGCACGACGATATTCGTCCAGGTACTGGGCCAGATCCTCCCATATACCACTTTCCCGAATTGGAGTATCGACACAGGGGTGCATCCTATCCGTTGGCTGACTAGGGTTTGTTGTTTCATAATCGCGAGGGGTTTTGACAATTGGGGGCTTGGCGCGGTTTCTCTTCTACAGATTAGCACTTCATCGGCAAACCACTCCTCAAGGTTCAATCTTCCTTTCGCCCTTACCATATCTTCCGGTGATAGTAGAGAGTTGTTAGGGTGAGAGTGGTATGTAACGATCTGTCCGTCGGCGAGCTCCATAACCAGCCAGCTTTAATTCCATACAAATGCCAAAATTTATTGTGGCAGCGAAGCAGGTTGTTACAGCGTTTGCGTAGTTGCTCTTTTTTGACCCGAGTTAAAATAGAAGCGATTTCTGCAATGAATGAAGAAATAATCAAAAGCCAGATTAACAAATATACAGTACAGTTCATTTGAAACGCTCGTTTAGACAAGCAAATGGACGATGATTATGTGTGCCGCCGGTTTCCTGGAAATTATTCAACTTATGGGACTCATTCCAGCCAGCCCGGCTTACCGTCAGTGGACGTCACAGTTGAGAGTCTCTCGGTTTTCCTCAATACAAGTTACCGCTGGTATAACATAACATTCAGAGAAACAACTAGTGAGTTTTAAGAGGTCAAAACTCCGAATGTCCTGTGCCCATAGCATTTTTCAAATAGATTATGGATCTATGAAGTAGATCCTCGATGTTATAACATGCACTCATTGCTTTCATATATTCTGCCTCAGTGCTTCCTGCTCGACCATTAAGACATCCAGCCCTTCCTCTATTAATGGACACAAAAAAGATATATTAAGAGGCCAAGGAGAATTATAATGTAAAGGAGGTGCTCGATGGCAGACTGGCTAAACAGACGGGTCAAAACAGAAGAAAAGTGCACACTTTAACTCTTGGTAGTACTCAGCAACGCTATGAAGGGCAAGAACGATATAAAACTCAAGAATGAAGCGAAATGAGTGTGTTCTTCGATATGTGTTCTGTGCATCTTCTAGAGTAACATGGGAAAGAAGCACATCAAGCTGTTCAAGGGCCTAGATGGCGTAGGAAACAGGCAGCAGAACCAGTCCTGAATAAGAAACAGAGGCTGTTTGGTGGGAAGGTGCTAAATTAATAGATCTCACTGAGGCCGGCCCTGCAGCCCTCTTCTCCGTTGCGTGTTTCCAACTACAGTATATATTCAGTTACAGCGATATTCGAAATCAGTTTACCCCACACTCTCACATCAATTGTTTCCCGATCCATAACCTGAAACACGCTAGTCTAAATATGGGTTGACTGAAGATCCCCCGCTTCCAAGAATAGACTTCGTATTTTATGCGATGCTCGCAGAACCTGTCTTAGCGTATTTTACACGAAAGCGCAATACGGTTGCTACTGCCCTGCCCCTCCTTCCGTGCTGTTACCTTTTAGGTCCTGTGCTTCCCTCTAGAGCGAGTCTCGAGTTGCACCACACAACATGGCGCCGAGACTCCCTCCATCTAAGCTACACCTCATCCGCGATATGATAGAGAGCCAGTCACTCACAACCTCTCAGATGGCCGAAGAAGCTGACTGCAGCATGCCTAACGATAAAAATATTCGCAGAAACTTACAGCAGTTTAGAAGCGTCCACTCCCCTCCAACCAGAGTTTGTAACCTAATGAGAAACCAAGGTAGATATATACCAAAAACACGGGCATTATCTTTGGTGAGATAAAAATATAAAAGTAAAAATTAAAACAATGAGAATTTCTAAAATACATTGGCTGCCAGGTGAAGGATAACCCGGGAGGCTAATATGGGTGGTATATTACGAAGCGCGTATTTCGAGTTGACGGGTTTACAACGATTAGGTGGACGCTGAATCATCCTATCCTTATTGGTAAAATATCATGGCTCAGCTCGACAATAAAGTTTTGGGTGAAACGGTCCAACTTGAAAACACGAGCAATAGGATTTGTCATCATTGGAGTCAAGTCAAGGGTTCGTCAGAATGGCATGCCGTAACTTCCTTCAGATATTTATCTCCAGGTACTTCGTCTAGCAAGACGACAACAACTGGCTCTCACCGCATAGTGACTTCTTATATCGTTCCCTATCCATTGCCAAGATTCTACAGGGATCAATTCTTCCGATGTCGACTCTCCGATATCAGGTAATCGATGTTTTTTCTTCCACAGCGTATAGGGGCAACCCACTGGCCGTAGTGGACAACACCTCGAATCGCCTCAGCTCTCCGCAAATGCAACTGATAGCGCGCCAATTCAACTTATCTGAGACGACTTTTGTTTGCCCTCCAACAGACCCTAACGCCACGCTGCGGCTGCGATCATTTCTTCCTAACGGGGAAGAGGTCTTCGGAGCCGGCCACAACTCTCTCGGTGCCTGGTGGTGGGCTGTCTATTCAGGGGTTTGTGACACAAAGGAAAATAATGCTACGTGTACCTACCATCAACAGCTAGGCCAGACTGTCTTGCCTGTGGAAGTTTCTAAATCCTCCTCTGGGGACATCACAATATCCATGCGACAGGGGGAACCGCAGCTTCTGAACAGACATACGAATAAAGCATCTTTGGCTGACGCCCTCGGGATTTCTGTGGCGGATATCGGACTTCAAACTCCTTCGGGTACCGCAATTCTTGATGAGGCGCGAGTTGTGACCACTTCACCAGCTCGACATCTCTTGATTCCTATTCGCAGCAAAGAAGTACTCGACCGGATCACATTCACCAACAGAGAACGCATTGCCCAAGAACTTGCTAGCACAGATAGTCACAATAGTGGCGTCTACGCTTTTACAACCGTCGAAGGCAAGAATAGTGTCTCTAGATTTGAAGCTCGGTTCTTTAGTCCAGGCATGTCCATGGAGGATCCAGCTACTGGGTCCGCAGCAGGGCCTCTAGCGGCGTATATATGGCATAATGCTAGGGAGATGATATCTGCATTCCAAAAAGAAGGTTTGGGGCCTGTTTACGTTGAGGTAGTGCAAGGTTTGAAAGTGGGGAGAGAGTGTTTGATGAAGTTAGCAGTGGGCCGTCATGGAACCTTGCTATCTGCTAGCATTGATATATCGGGGACAGGAGTGCTGGTGGCTGATGGTGCTATTGCTATACCGTCACCTGAAATCGCATTTTAGAGTACTTGTTGATGGATGTTCTGCAGAGAGATAATTGGCATTTTAAGTTAATCCAAGTTGACTTTTTGGGTTATAGTGCGATAATTACGCGAAGAAGGCCGGGGTCTTAAGGTCACCTGCTTCTTTGAATAGCTTCCTGTGCTTAGGGTTAGAACGATCGTGTCAAAATAATCGGCCTCGTTTAAAGGCTATGCCACTCGTAGCATTCGCGCCAACTATCGGGATATGGTTAAATTTGCGACTGATATAGTCAAAAAATCGGCTTATACTCCAGCTACTAATAACTATAGATAGAATCAAAAACACGCCGGATTAATAGCCGACTCTACTCCACTACAAGTTACCATAGTTAATCGAAATACCGCCACTACCCCATAATATACTAGCGAAAGGAGCTATTCCTTCGATCTCTTATCTAAATAGACGCGTGGTTAGTGATTAAACAGTAATTATCCTTTAGTAGGCTATCAAAAACTTCGTACTGCTTTATATAAGGAAAAATATGGCTTAAAGGTTATAGAATATATACTGGACTATAGCAATAAATGACAGTCCTAGGGCTAAACTAATCCAGAATATAGAGATAGAAGTAGGGACGAAAATTAGTTCTTAGACTTCGATTAAGTGAAGCATGCATTACCATTATAAAGCAGAGAAAAGCGACAGAGAGTGAGTTCACAGCAGATTCATTTCTCATATAGAATGGCAGATCACAGTCAGACAGGCGATGAGCTCGAAAGTAAGCACTAGAGAGTAGAAGCATAATAGCACACGGTCAATTCTTCGCCAGCGCTCCTAGGAACGGCCGTAGGCAGCAACGCGCTTATCTTCGGAGGAAGTGAAACAAAGAAAGAAAGGCTAACGTCGGCGAGCTATAGCATCAGAGGTGAGCGATCAGGGTGCTCCGGGAGGGTTCAGGGTCGCTCAGGGTTGTTCAGGGAGCAGTTCAGGGCGGCGGGGGACTAACTCAGGCTGGGCTCCGGGAGCCGATTGCTTCCCGAGGCGGCAGTGTTACCGTCAGCTTTTTTATTATTAAAGTATCTCTAACTTTAATAGGATATTAGTAGAGAGTTCTAGATAAATATAATAGATTAATAATTTATTTTACCCTTTATAAATTATGAGCTTAGGGGTTATAATTAAAATTAGACTTATTTATCTATATCTACTAGTTACGATTATATATATAGAGCTGCCGCTTTCTAACTAAATATTAATAGTGAATAAAAGATCTAGATATTATAACTCTCTAATATTTAAATAATTTCTTTGCTTATTTTGATAGCGGATATACTTTATTTACTCTACTATTCTAGTTTAGATATAGCTATTTCTTTAGGGACATATTAGGTTCCCTACTACTATATAGATAATGTTTACGAGCTATTTAGAACCGTAGACCTACGATTTTAAACCGCGAAGCTTATCCCACTAAGAGTCTTGCTACTCTAGTAAGCGGACCTACTAGTAAGAGGCTGTAACCTCTTTGGGAAAAGCAATTTTTAGTGTCAGCCTTTTATAATTTTTCTTACCGGAATACCTAGTCAACTTGGTATATAGCAATATTCAAAATCAGTGTACCCTATACGCTCTCCCAAATTATTTCCCGAACCCTAACTTAAAACGCCCGAATCTTGATTTAGCTACTACTCCAACTACCTTACTTGCCTATATTATAACGGCTAATAGTAATAAATTATTTATTATATTAATACCGTAATATTCTATAGAGCCTAATAGAAATTCAGATTAGGATTTTGAATAATTTGTTCGAAGTCGTCCTGACAACCTAACAAGATCGCCCACCATTAATTTCATCTTCTAGATTTACACACAGCCTTCGCCCACACTCGTTTTACATATCATAGAACGCTGCGTTAGTACTGAGAGAGTTAACCCCGGTAGGAAACCAAGCTTTTTGGTTCCATGACTCCGTCCCCTGTTGCAATGTTCATTCGCTACTAGCGTCCGTTGATCTCCCCTACGGCTAATGTTAGCCGTTGAAGGACATCGTAGCGAGGGATGACCCAAAAGTCCGTATCACGTCGATTATATATCTCAGTCTCAAGAGTTTGAGCCATGGGAGCTGAGTTCGCAGTATGCCCCAACCTCCGTATACATCAGCAGCCCCTACCTCTCGCGATCCAGCTCCAGCCCTTCCCCATCCCGTGGACTTGTGAATGTACCAAAGTCGGCAAGCTAGTCACGGCCGGATACTCTCAGATTGCTCCAGCTATCCGAGTACGAGGAAGGAGGAACATATGACGAGGACCCGCGGAGCTGCATACACTAATTACATAGTAACTACTTACATAGTGACGCGTCACAGTCAACCACCGGGTTGTGGCTAAAGACACAGACGAGGACCTCGTTCTGGCTCCCAGCCACACTGGTAGCCGTTCTTGAAGGATAAACTAGAAAACGTCCGTCGACGAAAGGTTTCCTGCAACCGACGGGTGAGTGCTGATGACACTAAGGTTGTCGTATCAGTCAATGACCGCTCCCACCGTGATCTGACCAAGCGGTTCGACAACACCGATATAATCTAAACTGCCATTGAAAAACAACTCGTGATGTGGTCGGGTCTGTTCCGCCGCGGAAAAAAAAAAAAAAAAAAAAAAAAAAAAAAAAAAAAAAAAACCCAGGCTAAGTATCTGTTTCAACTACGTAGAGGATGGACGCTCTCCAACCGATGGACGGAGAGGTGAGCAGAGAGGTAAATCTTCTGTCACGAAGAGGATGCTCGATGAGCGAGATGCACAGCTAGATGCTGAGCAGAATTCCTCCAGTCAGAAGCCAGTTTGGCGGAGCGTCTACAATTTGAAGCGATGCTCTTCGTCAACGTGCCATCTAGGCCCCTATTGTTGGCTGGCCCAATAGGGAAGAGGCACTACCAACTCTAAACATACCATTTAAAGCGCCTAGACACCCACGCTGAAAGGTGGCATTTTAAGAGTTGCATAAGGACGTACCCGAAGCGGTCCACGAGGATTCAGCTTTTTTCAGCCGTTTAATTGGTAGTGAGTGACCACACGATAGCCAATACTCCTTACAGGCTTTTTAAAACATATTCGAAAATCCCATCTGGCTCGGGAACAGCAGACTTCCCATTCTGGATCTCTGTCCCCAGACGGACAAGCACGTCAAAGAGCTTCTGTGGCTCCAATTCTCTCCTAGCGTGTTCTGCCACCTGGCCGACGAACCTCTTGAGCTCATCTCCAAATTCTTTCTGCTCTGAGCCAGCTAGGACATATCGAAGCTCAGGTATATTTGCCATGGATGCAGCGTACCACTGGATTATCGCTTTGACCTGTCTATTTCCCCCAAAAGCGCCGCAACCCCAAAGTCCAGTAGTGACAAAGGAGTAGGGCTTCCGGTTATTCCTGCGACCATGCGAGCAGAACGCGGTGTAGGCCTTCACCAATTCCCGATGTAGACAGCCTGGCATCAAGTCCGGAATGCTCTCTCCACCGTGTGGATGAGCGCTGTCTACAAGGTCCAATTCCAGGGCGTCCATGAATAGCATGACCCGGTTGCGCCAGTCAGCAGACGAGGGTATTGGTCTGCCATGTAAAATCCCGTCCAAGGAGGCCCATCTCCCGTGTCCTTTAGTAGTAACCATTGCTTCGGCACCCTGGCAGGTGAGGACCTGGCGGTCCTTCAGAGGGGGCGCTAGCAGTGTCACTGGGTACGCCTCGGGGGAAATACCCACATGAAGCTCTTCTTGAGTACCTGTCGCACCGAATCCAACGCTCTTGTTAGCAGATATCACGCATGCGCCATCTGGAAGACCGAGGGATGCGATGTCTGTTGATTGGTGTGGGAGTTGGACAACCGCCAAACGGCTTAATGTGGCTGATGAATTGGAAAGAAGAAAGTGTGGTTGGTTGCCAGGCATTACTATTAACGTGAAAATAATGGGCCAGTCTTCAACTGAGTGGTGCAGAATTCCACTCTCTGGTTCGGAGGCCGCTATGGCGTCGAAATATGTGAAGAGGGCGGCTAGATACGCTTGCACAGCACCCCGGTGCATTGCCTCCCCAGCCGAGTACCACGGTGACAGATTAACGAAGGACTCTGTCTGCCATGGATGGGCCGGTAGGGAGCACAAGAACTGGTGTACGACTAAACATGCAGCCTGCCGTCTGCTTAGAATAATCTGGCTAGTCTCGTCGCTTTTCAGCGGGGGGATGGAGTGGCTCGGGAATAAAGATGGTAGTTCCAAGGCAAGAGCGACTAGACGTGGCCATGTTGATGTAAAGAACTTGCTTGATCCAGGAGTGGACGTTATCAGATAATTGTCGAGGAATTCCTGCAGGAATACGTAGTTCCTGGCAGCTTCTCCGTGTAGAACAACCGATATCATTTCCAGGGTATCGATGAGAGACGAGCCGTCAGTCACAGAGTTTATTGACTCGGCCAATATGCATGACAAAATTCGCCAAAATGGAACTTCAAGTTCCTCGGAAGAAACGAAGTCGAAGCGATCTTGACGCAGGATGGAGGGAGAACAGGGGAGGACGAATGTCTGGTCAGACATTTTCCCAGCTCCTGTCTTGGCACTTGGACCTGGAAATAGTTTTGTGTGAGTTCAAGCAAAAACCTGGCTTCGCATGAGTCTGTAGTAATGTGGTACACTCTAATAGAATAGAATAGAGCACGTGAGGATACGCGTCGCGTGCATTTGCCAAGTACCAGACCAATGAGAGCGAGGTTTGGCACGAGATTCGGCTGTCTCTCTCGCAGCGTCAACTCAGCCTTCAGTCATCCTTAGGCATCCACGGTTTGTAACCCCTTCCACTCCGTTCCTTCATTTCAGGGCAAGCGAAAAGCAAACACGTGGTGGTACGCGGCAGCTGAGGGACGAGCAACGAGAGCAAGACTCGGCGCGAGAATTGGCACTAGGGCTGTCTCTGGAATGCTTTCTCCAATGACACTGAAGCACGCTCTGAAGCCGGCGGGTCCAAGCTGGGTTTTTTTGGGGGTCTGACTCTTAACACAGGAACCCGCCGTTTTGAAAAGTTTCCCACTCAGTCCCTCAACTTCGTGATCCTCAGAATTTCATCGCAGCTTTTCAGCGGATAAATAGTTCTAGGTTCAGTGGCTTTTCCAAAAAATGTCACACAAATTAAGATCTGAACAGCATGCACTTCACAATCTTCTATCTGAAGTTCAACTTATGATCGTGCGCTATTTAGACTTCTGGGACAAAACTGCGCTGATTGAAAGCACAGTATTGGCACCAGAAGTAGTTATTGGAACAGGGCATTTAAGCGACTATGATAAAGATGGCAATACCCTTTTGCATATCGCGGTGAAGCAGAATTATGAAAGAACAGCAGAGTTCCTAGTTTCTGCTGGTGCACAAATCAGTGCAAAAAGCAAAGTTCTACGAGACCACGCAGCCACTCCATTAGCACTCGCGTCAGGACAAGGGAACTTGAGTATAGTTAAGATACTCGTGAATAGTGGCGCAAGTGTCGATGAGTGGAACTACAACGAGGTATATCCACTTCATTACGCTTCAGAAAACGGACACACAAGTATAGTTCAGCTTCTTCTGGAATCAGGGGCCACGCAAACGCAGAGCTATGATTTAGGAACTCCTCTTCACCTCGCCGCCAGCCACGGACACGCAGATGTGGTACACCGACTGATAGCCTATGGCGCGAAATTAGCACCGTTACGCAGAGGAGCAACAGCCCTTTGGCTTGCTGTGGCGAATGGCCATCTTGATTGTGTCAGAATTCTTCTAGAGGCAGGAGCAGCTGAAACTGAGCCTTATCACCCTGCCTTGGGTTGGCCTCTATTACATCTAGCTGTGGGAGGGCCCCATTTCTTACAGGCCATTAATATGGCCTACGAACAGAGTATAAAAGAAATTTCCCGTTTTCCAGTTCCGACTTGGAAGGGAGGGGAAAAGGAATTATGGGCTGAAATTGCACGTCGCCTTGTTACATCAGGTGCCAATGTTTTTCAAGAACTTGAATCAGTAACTCCACTGCACCTGGCTGTTCTTGTCGGCAATTATCCTGCTGTGGAGGTTTTGCTAAGCGCTGGTGCTGATATCTATTCGAGAAACAGGTACGGACGCTCGGCGCTTATGTTTGCCAGTTTGTTGGGCTTTGAAGATATTGTCTCTCTGCTTTCAAAGGCAAAGCAAGCATGGCCAAATGAGAAGAAACCAGTGATAGGACCTAAACCGAAATTAACCATTAAAATGTGATCAGTAACACCACTTTGACGCTTAGCTCTACCCTTCGTGCTACGGATCTACTTATATAGGTGCAGAGCGCCTGTGGATCAGATAAGTTATGAGACAGAATCAGTAGTTCAGATTGATACACGAACTGATTCTTAAAGAATCAAAGTGGTCACTCTTTCCACCTGATGAACATCCCTCATTCCATATAGGGAAGGTCGGGGTATATATTATGACATAGAGTACAGTTCAATCGAGGGAATTATGGATCAGATATCATAGGGTATTCAGCTTGATTAGTGGTGTCTTATGCATGGAATCCAACAAACGACTAGTTTTTATACTGCTAGGTGGTTCTAACTGAAAGGGTACCTAAGTGTAAGCTCTACTCCGGAACTTTATAGAAGTGAGAATCATATGAAAACTTGAGCCAGGGGTAAAATCGAACTCGCAGAAGTTTCCTTGGATAAATTATGACAGCAGATGTTCGCACAGTACACATACACCAGAGAACCAAGCACGAAAGAACTATTAATGGAAGGTAAATCATCATTCATGGGTATAATACACAACCAAACACCACACCACACCACACCACACCATCACTAATGAACAAGCTTATAACTCCCCCCACTAACAATCTCCAAAGTCCCCTTAGAAACCATCCCAGCCAAAAACTCCCTCAACTCCTCATTACTAAATGGAAACCCACCGGGAACAACAATCTTAAGCATCATAACGATTTTCTGGAGATTCATAGCCCCCTGATTCGTCAACATGCCCACAATAAACTGCCAATAAAGATTCATTTTCTCCATTGCTGCCGCTTCGGCCGTTTCCTTCGCTGCTGCTGCGGCGGCGGCTTCGGCTGCTGCGGCCGCCTCGCCTGCATCTGCGGTGCTGGCGCCTGTATCTGCTTCTTCGAGGACTTCTTCGGTAGGGAGGAATTCTAGAACGCGGAATGTGTCTCTTGTTGGTTCGGTGAGGATTCGCCTGCTTACCCAGAATAAGCAGGCACTTCGGACTAGGGGCGTAGACATTTTTAGGGTGGTTGAGAGGTCGGAGATTGATTTTGAGACTGGTTCGTTTGACTCCGTGTCTATGTCTGCGTCTATGTCGGAGGTGGAGGTGGGCGAGTTGAAGGCGTGGATGACGGTTGCTTGCCAGGTTGTTACTTCGTCCGAGAAGGAACGGTCGCCGAGTTCTAGTTCGACGGTTACTTGGCCTAGTCCATTGCGCCAGGTGAGTTTGCGGGATTGTTTGAGAGATTCAAAGCCTTCTGCGTAGCGGTTTTGGAGGGAGGCGATTTCGTCAGGGATGGTGAATTCTTGGTCTTGGATTTCGGGCCAGAAGAAGCGGGATAGGATCTTTGCGTGTAGGTCTGGAAGGTTCGGGCGTTGGGCTGGACGTTTTGGATGTGGGCGTGATGGGGGCTTGGAGAGGCCTTGGTCGTTGCGGATTGAGTGGTCGACTCGTCGTGAGTCGGAGATATCGCGGAGCATGACTTGGCAGGCTTGTAGGGCCGAGTCGCCGAAGCGGACCTTGAGAAGCTCTAGTACTGAGATCTCTTGGTCGTAGTCGTCGCGCTTTTGGAGGAGACGGTCGCCAAGGAGGGTTTGTAATTCCTTCACGAAGGTTTCCTTGGAGTCGAAGAGGCTGATTAGGCTGTCGATGACATCGGAGCTCTTGGATTTTCGGTAGTCTGGGGCTGCATCGACGGGGTCTGGCATCCAGTTCATATCATCCCAGTCTAGTTCACTGGCATTGTTTTGAAGAGAAAGTTGGTGTGCTTTGGATAGCTCTGTTGAGAGCTCAACTAAGGTGTCATGACTGGAATGTAGACCCGAGGTCTCGCCTGTGGAGGGCTCAGACAGGAGGCCACTGACAATCACCTTCACGGTGTCTTCTCGATCACGCAAGTATCGTCGGATAGGTCTCGCAATGCGGTCAAGCAGAACTCCCTTTGGGTCTAAAAGGTGGAAGGCCCGGATGATGGAAATGTATAGCTGCAGGATCTCCACCGTTGATGCTCCGGGGTGTAGTAGTCGTTGATTGAGAATCCCAATGAACGACTGTGTGACGTAGGATCGAGCAGTAGGATGCGTCGTAAAATGCTTCAGATCCTCCACGGCTCCCGTGCTAGTCGGCCATTCAACAATGACATCAAAGAGCTCGCTGGTCCGCAGCGCACCGAGACGAGAGATGGCAATTTCTTGCCATTTCTCCACGTCGCCAAAGCTGACATCCAGTGTACCAGGTGCTTGGTTACTCGGCTGCGTGTGAATGATATTGAGCACCTGAACGGCAAGACGGGCAAATACATTCTCAACCCAATGCCGTAAGTGCTGCGCCGCCGAAGTTGGCGCTTCCCATTGGCCAGTGTATGCCGCGCGTATGAACTCGGTCATCATGAGATTCATCGCACTGGCGAATACATTCTGCGCCTTGTCGCCGCCAAGCCCGACGAGTTGCAAGCCGTTGAGGAAAGCTAGAAGGCGATCTCGGGCCATGGTCACGTTGTCGTCTTCGCCCTCAGTCATCATACGTGCGCGAGCCTCGGCGGTACCCTGCTTCCAATCGCGGTAGAATACCGAGTACACTCGATCGACCTCCATTTCATCCTGGTCGTCCTCCTCCGAATCCAAACCATCGTACAAAGTATCCACTCCCAGAATGATGAGCGCATCTTGGACGTACTCTTGGACTAGCAGGGGCGAGATGAGTGACCATGGCAAAGAATATGAGACAACCGTGTGGAAGCCTCGCTGAAGCTGAGTGAATATGCGACCCTGGTCGGAGGCAGGAAGTAGTGGTAAGAGATAGTGCCGAACAGGAGCCAAGTATATCCGGAAAGCCAATTGGAGGCAGTCGACGATCGTGCGTAGTAGACCTTCCTTATCGGAGCTGTGGAGGACCTGTAAACAATCAGCAAACCAGCTCTCTATTTCCTCAGACAACCGTCCCCGCAGAGTAGCATACCTCGTATAGTCCAGCCCGCAAATTGGTCAGGAAGTGTCGTCGAATCTCATCTCCATACCAACTAAACAAATCTCTCGACCCATTTCCGGCTTGTAGGGTGTTTGTTTGTTGCGCGGCGGCCGCTAGATACGACAATGCATCGGCGGTCTCTTTCGAGGGGGGAGTGAGACGATTCCATTTCTTCAGCACCTCACTACCATCCGTTCCTCGAGCATCGTATATGGGAGCAAATCCGAGGTTGGGAACAGCCAGAAAGCCGGTTGCCGCAGACCACGCCTGGTCCCATGTTTCTCGGTCTGAGAGTGTATCCTGCGCGGTGACAAAGGACTGTGACTGCGAGTCGGCTTTCTCGGTCGCGAAAGAGGTCGTCGATTGAAACGAGGCGAGAGCTGTCTGGTCGTGATCGAAGCTGTAGGAGAGCGGCGGGCGAGCTTCGAGGGACGTGGGGGAGAAGACGGAGCCGAACACGCGTCTGCGGCTGGCGTTGAGGGGGGCTGTCGATAGCATTGTGGTTATGACTGGGGCATGTTGGAGACTACTAGACTGCGGTCGTACGAAAGGAAGAAGCGAGACAGAAGAGTAGAAGGTAGAAAGAAAGTAGAAAGTAGAAGAGCCGCTCTAATGTTGCCCGTTTGTTATCGCACGCGGTCACGTGGGCCGTCCGCGGAGAGCTCCAAATAAACAGCAAAAGAGGAGACAGCGTCGTTAGAGGATAATAGAATGAGAATAGAATAGATTGCTTCCAGGGTATACAAATATGGACAGAATGGGCTCTATGTAATCGCGGAATAGCCCTTTACAGAGGGCGACGGGGAACACGCCAGTGATCGGCCGCAGGAGAATCACAACGCGTCAAGGGTAAGCCAAAGCGAGAAGCAGAGGGCGTCAAAATCGAGACGCGAGGATCAAGCAGTGAAGCAGAGGGGAGAGTAGCCCACTGCTCCAGCAAAACTGGCAGCTGTGGACGGTGACAGTGGCACCTGAAATCCAGCGCAAGGCTGTGTCACCTCGCACCCAAGCCAGCAACAGCGCAGCGCAGTGTTAAAAGAGCAGGACCTCCACTCCTCCACCTCTCACCTCACTTCTCATCCACCTTCTCCCACTCGCTATCGGTGCTTCCATACCCAGAGCTATCGCCGCCCGAGCTAACACGCTTCCTCGGATCCTGATCGGGCTGGAGTCTGCCCGTCGATCGCCCCGTCTTGCCCCGTGCGATCGACTCGGTCTCCGTCTCGCTGTCGTCAGCGGTGCCAGTCCCAGTGCCAGTGCCCTGTACGGATTCCTTCTTCCTGTCGACGGCGTCTGCCTCCTCCCGCTCCCGCTTCTCCTTCTCGGCGTCCTGGGCGTCCTGAGCCACGCGCACTTCCCGGGCGAACCAGTTAATGGAGAACCATAGACCGGCGCTGATGAGGGATAAGGCGACGAAGTGTAGACTGGAGGTGGCGAGGAGGAGCGCGAATAAGACGACTTGGAGGGCGGCAAAGCTCACGTTTGTTGCGACGAGGAGGGTTTGGGTGGGGCCTGGGGTGAAGATGCTGGACCACAGCTCTTCCATGAAGGAAGCCATTTTGCGAGTGGTGAGGGTGGAGGTGGAGGTGGAAGGTGATGGGAGGAAGTCGGAAACTGAAATCCGCGAGTTCGGGGAATGGTCTCCGAGGTTGCGAAGGGAAGAAATGCAGAGAGGAGAAAAGAAGAGATGAGATGGGACGAGATCCACAGGCGGGTCAGCCGGGTTGCCCGAGTCTACCCCGTGGGGAGTGATAGAGTAGAGTGTAGAGTATCGTAGACACTTGTTAGATATCATGGAATAGACCGGGTATTCGAATAGCCTGGGTGTATTCTGCGTGCATACTGTCCACTGGATACTGCATGGTATAGTCGCATCTTGGCTCGGAGCCAGCCCGATACCAGGGGAAGTGGAAAGTTTGTTTCATCGGCGGATGGGGTAGTGAGTGAGTGAGTGAGTGAGTGAGTGAGTGTATACTGTGGTATACTCTTGGTTGCAATAGAGACTGAATACTGAACTATTTAGTATTCACTTGTCATGGAGAGTAGACTAGACTAGACTATATACTACGTGCTATACACTATACACTATGCACCATGCTATCCTGCTCTGCGGCCTGCCTCGCCGACTCTTGCCTCTCGCCGCCTCTCCTCCCCTCCTCAACTCTCCAACATCTCCACTCTCCACCACTTCCTTCCAATGACGCCCGCGCGATTACTTCCTCTCCCCACAATCTTAGCGGCTGATCTCCCTACGGTTTACCTTCTTCGTCACGTCCACCGCAGATTGCCGTCATCGCGCCGACCTGACTCTCCTACTGGCCCCCGCAACATCCCGGACTCAGTCCGGGGTCGGTCTTTGACCCCAATGCCCCAGACCGTTCAAGGTTTACTGGTTATTGGGTTCTAATTGCGGGCTTTTGTTGGCTCGATGTTTCTGAAATGGTATAAATATGCCGCAACCTCTCTGCTCTCATGGGGGAAATCTCCCAATTCGTCACTCCCCGGCGATTCTTGCCTTGCTCATTCTTGATCTCTCCTTCCCTCATGGCTGACCAACCAGCTCTCACAAAGGAGCTCACCCCTGAAGGCTTCGCTCATCATGCCGAGGATATCACCGCGGACCGAGAGCCCTACGGGCCTCCGGGTCTGCGTGGCTTGGTGCAGAACCCTTTCGTCTTGATGTGTGCCACGTGCTCCACGCTTGGTGGACTGTATGTATTACCTGCAGAGGAAGAAGAGAAGAGCAATTGCTAACCCTCTTCTCCAATAGCCTCTTCGGATATGATCAAGGCGTGGTGTCCATCATCCTGGTCATGGACCAGTTCCTGGAGACCTTCCCCCGGATCGACGGCCCCAGTGGTTCCTTTTGGAAGGGTCTGTTGACGGCAATGATCGAGCTAGGTGCTTTTCTGGGCGCGCTGAACCAGGGCTGGATTGCGGATAAGATCTCCCGTCGTTACTCAATCATCGTGGCTGTCATCATCTTCACTATTGGCTCTATCCTGCAGACAGCCGCTGTCGATTACCCCATGTTGACGGTGGCGCGGTTGATTGGTGGCGTGGGCATTGGCATGCTGTCGATGGTCGCACCTCTCTACATCTCCGAAATCAGTAAGTTTCCCCTAGCCCTTCCATGCATGAGACATAGGCTAACCCCATTTTCTCCTAGGCCCCCCCGAATGCCGTGGTACACTATTGGTCCTGGAGGAGTGGTGCATTGTTCTCGGCATCGTCATCGCATACTGGATCACATATGGAACTCGCTACATGGCCGGCGAATGGTCCTGGCGCTTGCCTTTCCTCTTGCAGATGATTCCTGGATTCGTCCTGGCGGCGGGTGTCATCGTCCTCCCGTTCTCTCCTCGTTGGCTCGCATCTAAGGGCCGCAATGAGGAGGCCTTGAACAGTCTAGGCAAGCTGCGCAACTTGCCCACTTCGGATCGTCGCGTTCGTCAGGAGTATCTCGACATTCTTTCCGAAGTCACGTTCCATCAGCGCATGAATGCTGAAAAGCACCCGAAGCTGCAGAGCGGCTCGAGCAAGGATGCTTTCTTCCTCGAACTGGCCTCCTGGGCCGACTGCTTCAAGAAGGGATGTTGGCGTCGGACTCATGTCGGTGTCATGCTGTCCTTCTTCCAGCAGGTATGTACCTTGACTTGTTCCACAGTATTTGCCAAATGCTAACCGCGCTTTAGTTTGTCGGAATCAACGCTCTCATCTACTACTCGCCCACCCTCTTCGGCACCTTCGGCTTCGACACCAACATGCAGCTCATCATGTCTGGCGTTCTGAACGTGCTGCAGTTAGTCGGTGTCACGACGAGTGTTTGGACGATGGATACGCTGGGCCGTCGCAAGCTCCTAATAATCGGCGCCGTTCTCATGGCAATCTCACACATAATCATCGCCGCAATGGTCGGTATTTACAGCGATAATTGGCCCGCCCACCAAACCCAAGGATGGGTCAGCGCCGCGTTCCTCTTATTCTACATGATCGCCTTCGGTGCATCATGGGGACCTGTTCCCTGGGCACTGCCTTCCGAAATTTTCCCCTCGTCGCTCCGTGCCAAGGGTGTCGCCCTCTCCACCTGCTCGAATTGGTTCAACAACTTCATCATCGTGAGTACCTTAATCTTTGCCTGTCCATGAAATAACCCCTTCTAACATTTTATGTAGGGTCTCATCACCCCACCGCTTGTCTCAGACACCGGATACGGCGCATACGTCTTCTTCGCGGTATTCTGTATCCTCGCTGGTATCTGGTCCTATTTCTTTGTTCCGGAGACTATGGGCCGCACACTTGAGCAGATGGACCATGTCTTCAAGGATAATTCGAATGAAGTCGAACGCGCGATCCGGCAGACCATCGAGTCGGAAATCATCAGCGCTGAACGCGATGTTGTATAATTTGCTTTTTTGCATAGCGATGGTGTGTCATTTGATTAGATGAGTTAGCGATTGGCATCATGATGAATACGAGCTTTGGAATATATACTGGATCAATCTACCTTGCGAATATTCTCTATTGCGTCCATCCCCGACGAATATAGTATTACCATCTTAGGTAACCTTGTGCATTTCTAGGCGATCTGTCACGAGCAGCCTCCATCTCTATTCTTCAAGCGACCGAGTATCATCTCGGGGGTTACCACATCAGCACTGCTATTGAGAGACGTGGCTGTCTTTCACCTCGCGATCCTCAATAAGCCTCGGCGTCGACGCTAACCCAACCAGCAAACGCTAATCTATAAAAGGGTTTTTGTCGCAAACAATGCACTCTGATTGGCGGGCTCGAGATTGGGGCTGAAGAGTGGATCCGACGATATCAAAGTCGGCCTAAATAAAATAATTCTGACATTTCCATTCCTCTCAGCCATGTCCTAGCAAACCCCACTGGTAGCAGATGAACTTGAAGCGATCGAGAGAGAGAGATATAGTAGGATACTCTCATCCTAACTCTCCATGGAGCGCACAACATGGCTAGACGGCCTCCGCGGCATCGCAGCTGCAATCGTCGCCTTCGACCACTATTTCATGAGCGACGTCTGGCACCCCTTCGTCTCATTCTGGACAGACCCGCCAGAATACAACAGACACATCGTGCAACTACCTCCAATCCGGATTCTCTTCGCCGCTCATGGCATGGTAACCCTCTTCATGGTGATATCCGGCTACGCCATTTCAATAAGTCTTCTGAAAGCGCGCGAAGGACCCGCATCCAATTTTCTCTCGCGAATGTCCTCCGCCATCGTGAGGAGGGTTTTTCGAATATATCTCCCCGTCATAATCACAGCATCCATTGCGCAGATCTTTTACTTCTTTGATCTGTACACTTGGGAATTCGACCAGGGTCTTCTTGACGATTTACCCAAACCTTGGTCAAATCCGTGGGCTCATGTGGTATGGTTAATGAATTACGTGGCTGAATCCATTAATGTCATCGCCTCCGAGTATCGGGGCGGATTAAACGGTCAATTATGGACGATGCCGTTGGAATTTAGGGGGTCGAATGTGGTTTATTTACTCATTTTGGGACTCTCGGGGTGGAAGAAGAGAGTTCGACTCGTCGTTTTACCGATAGTCGGCCTGTTCTTTCTTTGGTGGGGAAATTGGGATATTTTTGGCTTCATTTGGGGTCTTTGGCTTGCTGAGAAGGCTCATCGTGGTCCTTCTGCTCTTGAGGGAGTGGAGAATATTCCTCTTGATTCGGAGCTTGAAATGGCGGAATTCGAAGGTGATGAGGACTCGCGGAATCCTCTTCTCGCTTTACCTTTACCCTTGCATTTACCCTCATCCTGGGGATCCTGCGGTGGGAAACGTCGGTATAAGCTCCTCCACTCGAGGAAATGGTCCCTTCTTTCGCGCGTGGCTATCGCCCTCGTCTTCGTCGCGGGATACTACCTCCTCTGTCTAGGGAATGACGGCCACTTACCGGTCGATTATCAATTCTTATCCATTTTCCAATCATCGCGATGGAAAGACCGGTGGCATATTTACCACTTTTGCTGGAAAGTTCTAGGATCAGCAATGCTTGTCTATGGTATATCCGAGTTCGAGATATTACAGCGGCCGCTGAATACCCGTATTGTGCAATACCTGGGTCGAATTTCGTTCGCCCTTTATTTGCTTCATGAGACGATTTATCAGCTTTTCAGGAATCTGTTGAGGGATTTTATTTATTCGTTGATTAGTGGCGGTGGTGTTTATGAGGGAAGTGGTCAGGCTTGGAGTGAGAATCATCTCGCTTTTCATGTTGCTTGGTGGGTTTCTGGCATTTTCTTGGGTTCTTTGGCTGTTGCTGCTGCACACTTCTATACGATATATGTGGATGATCAGTGTGTTGCTTTTGCGAAGGGTGTGGATCGCTGGCTTAGTGTTTGATATACATAATTCTGATATACATACTGTGATATATTTTGTCTCGATGGTTGATTTTAATAGTGGCCGGTCTTATTGTGGTCTGCCTATTATCAATATCGAGAGGGTCTTCTAAGTTCACCCAGTATTACATTGTTGCTACATATCCCGGGCATTTAACTTCGTATCTTACGGGTGAAAGTAAATCAACGATGAAGCCACCCGTCGTGCGTAAAAAGAGCTTCATGACTCAGCCTTCTCTGCGCCGGACTCCATAGTCATTAGTATGAATTACACTAAGCAGTTCAGCTCCCTAAGCCAGCTGCTGAAACAAGCCGCCGCAGCCATAACGTCCCAAGCATTCAACAATACTGAAAACCCTGATATCCTTACAATGGAACCTGAAAGATAGTCTAGACAAGAGCCTTAGTTTGTTTTCCAATGTTGGCACTGTGCCATCTCTCATGGACCCGGAATCGATGGATAAGAAAGAGGCTTCCCGGCTTTGTACTAGTTAAATTCCCCTTGAACCAAGCTGGGCCTTGCCGAGACCACCAGAAACAAACTGGGATCTACCGGTCCACTCTCATCTCAAAAGAGATATGCACGGATTCGTTCAAGAGCTTGCTCATCGGTCTTGGCGCGACCAGGGCGAGAACCTTCCCCGTAGGAGACTTGTTAGTGATAGGGTCTCGCATATTAGTGCTCGGCAAATTAGCTAAGTTAGCATTGGAGAGTATAAGTTCATTCTCGACGATAGGTTCGATGGGGTGGTGAAGAAAAGCATCACGTACTATATTCTATCTGATCGGTTCCTGCGCGCTTCTTTCAAATTTCAAAGGTAAATGTAATGGGAATGTCATATTTGTCCTCGCCCAGTCTGTAAAATGACATGGCTGCCGTAATAAATTCACTTTATTCAGTATCTCGAGATGTCCAATACCTCGATGAGGCGACATCCGTACCGAGTTCCGGACGACATCCGACGAGGCCATTCACATGGCGAGAGCCGTAAACAATTCCAGCACTGACCCCATGTAACGCGATTAGATGCGTAATCCGGGGTAGACTGAGGTAAATAGACAAACATTATAAATATGATGCAGTTCTGCTGTCCAGACCATCGGTGAAATATTCTCGTAGCATTATCTTCGAACCCCATTTTCATCTCTCAACATGCGATCGTGGACTCCATGGATATTATGCAGCTCCCTCGCGACTGCATTGGGGGCAAATGTGGAACTAAATGCTCCTGAGAGAGTGCCTGCTGGTGCCTCAAAGCCGGTTGAGCATGACTTTGCCTCTTTCTCCTTGCCATTCCATTTCTTCCAGGACTATGCGGGTAAGTTATTCACTGATCTACTGCCTGGACAAACAAAAGCTGATTTAACTAGGAAACAAGAGCCATCCGAATCTGTTCTCTCGTGATATCGTTGACCTGTTCTTTGAGAAGACAGGTGCCCATCCTCATATTCGAGTCGGTGGTACTTCGGGGTGAGTTTCATTTGAATGAGACTACTAGATCAAATCTAACCATATATTCTTGCAGAGATCGTGCTATCTACAATGCCTCTCAAAAGGAATCAATTATCCTATCAGAGGAGCATGACAATGGTATTCCCATTAAAGTCTCCCTGGGTTCGGCATTTTTCGAAGGTCTCGATAATTTCCCTGGTACTCCTTGGACTTTTCAAGTGAATCTTGCGAACAACAAGAGCAATGGACTCGAAAACGCCCTAACCGAGGCAAGAATTGCACTCAGCTATATCAAGGAGAATCTTGTTGCATTTGAAATTGGTAATGAGCCTGATCTTTACCCCGGTGATGTGCGACCGTTGAACTATACTACTGCGGATTATGTCGAAGAGTGGAATCATTATGCGAATGCCATTTCGAAACATGTTCTACGGGATAACCCCTACGGACTTGATTCTTGGAAGTTGTTTCAAGCTTTGACTTTCGTTTTCAAGGGTGATGGATTCTCAACGTGAGTACAGCTTTCCCGATCGGACTTGATCGGATGCTAACTCGGTGTAGAATTGGTGCATTCAAAGACGGTATCGACAAGTTTCACCATGTGAAGACAGTTTCGCTGCACAAGTATGCTCCCTTACATTTCCCATGTTTCTCCAACTCATCTAATGCGCCTTCAAGTTACGCCGCTGGAAATCAGGACTGGGTTAGACTTCAAAGTAAAATCCCCAATAAAAGAAAAAAAGAAAATAGAAAAAGGCTCTGGTCTAACCTCTTCTAGACTCATTCATGAATCACACTGCTATCGCCGGAAACCTCACGCAGTTCATTCCTGATATGGAAGCGACACACGCAGCGGATCCCAGCATCAAGCTTTTACTCGGAGAAACAAACAGCGACTACGTCAACCTAGGCATGGACCAAGTAGAGGGCGTTTTCGGAAGTTCCCTCTGGTTGGTCGATTATCTACTTTATGGAATGAGTCTGGTAAGAAATTCCCCATTTCAGAGACGATGCAGCATCCACTAATCATCGCAAAGAATATATCTCGCTTCAACCTCATCCAAGGAACGAACTTCGGGTACGCAGGTTGGGTTCCAGTCCCCTACAATGGTCAAAACCCGCACGTCCGCCCACCTCTATATGGGCAGATTCTCGCTGCAGATGTAATTGGTCATCATCGAGATGTACAAATCGCGCCCCTTGATCTGGGTCGCTGGGATCTTTCAGCATATGCGATCTATCAGTCTGGTATTCTTGCAAAATATGTTGTTGTTAATCTCGATGAGTGGAATTCTACTACGCATTATCCTCGTCCTTCTCAGAAGCTCGAGCTCAAAGTGCCGTCTGGTGTGCATCAGGCGGAAGCGAAAAGATTGGTTGGCCCAGGTGCGAGTGCTACAACTGGTATTTCTTGGGGTGGTGTTGGCTGGGACTGGACGATTGACGGTCGGCTTGGGAAGACTGGGCAAGAGGAAGTTGAAGATATGCGTGTTCGGAATGAACGGTTGTTCCTGGAGGTTCCGTCTACTCAGGCTGTTGTTGTTGATCTGCTTCGACACTAGGAGGCTGGAATATTCTTGCAATATACCCATTCAGTTAACTGGGGCTGAGGTTGGATTTTTGACATGGCCATTACATTTTGATGACAGTACCTAGAGGTTTACTGAACTATCCTAATATCAAATACGGAGATAACAGAACTGCGAAGCCAAGAGAGGGCAGCTGTAATATGCGGACCATACAGAGTCTAATGCAATTCTTCCAAAGGAAATCTATGATTTACGGGCTGAAAACGATACAAAAAAGCAAAAACGCAAGAAAATGACTCAGCGGGTGGCACATACAGAGGGATTTACAAGCCAGGAAACTAGGGAGTCGATGAACCAGGCCAACGAAGCTCCTAATACTACCCTTGCAGAACCAGCTGCGTTGGCCTCGGAGCCACTTACACGCGTACCCTCGCGATGCAGCGACTGTCATCAAGTAGGGCATAGATGAACCCAATGCTCTGATAGGTCCAATAGGTAGGAATTTGAGAGTAATGGTTTCTCCTACGTGAGTCATAATAAATACCCCCTCAGCAGACCACTCACATGATATGTACAATTTTGCTATACAGTACTTCTGAAATCGGTGTCACCACCTACACTCTTTCATTGTTTCTGGAACCCTAATGCCAATATCCACTAGTCCATATTTAGAATAACCTCGGAATATTGATATTCTTGTTACATCAGGCATACAGCATTATAGTTACAGTGCCTACTAAGTTTACGCTTGAGGATCTCTTGGACCAGTGAGCGTGTTCTTGTTGAACTTTGCATTAGAACCGTCATCTGAGAAGACAGATGACTTCTCCCTTGTCCCTGCGTGCGGCTGAATCAGTCATAATCCATGATACCCTATGACTTAATGGCTCCCGCAATCGGCTACTAGATCCGTGGATAACTAGTTACATAACAACTTTTGTAATAGGAACCTAGAATGAGTCAATCATGTCGAATTTTCCGTAGCTCAATAGTGAAACTCATACTTTCGAAGGTGACGAAGTTTTCGTCATCGAGCAGTCCAGAGCCACCACCCCCAACTTATAATAAAGCTTGCGCTTACGGACAAACTGCAGCTAGCAAAAAATAACGTCAATACTTGGAACACTATTTAAGCTTCTTTGAAAAGCGAGAGTAGTCATATAGTTGCTGCGTCGAACTTTTCATCGAGCCTTTCGGAGAATACTTTTCATTTTTCGGTGCCAATGACTTCGATCTTAATTCAAAAAAGCTTTGCGACAGAGGCAGCAAAGGTAGGGTATATAATCTCTATCTGGACTGTCTCGTCTACGAAATTCTCTCGGTTATGCGTTTCTCGCAACCGTGCTTTCCACTCAACCCCGGGTAAGGTTCTCACTTGGCTTGATGGTCAAATTACTAACTGCAATAGGCGTACAAAACAATACCGACTCAGATGATGACAAGAAAAGACTTTTGAACGACCTAAAAACTCACATGAAAAATCTGACCTCAGCGATTGACAGGACGCAAGCGTCCTTGGACAGTACTCAAAATAGGTTAAAAAATTTTGCAGATGTGTCCGTGGATAAGGACGAATTGAACCGGAAGAAGCAAGAATTGGCTTCAAATATTGCCAAAGATTTACAACAAGTTAAGAACAAAATGATCTCTGAATTGAGCGACAGCAAGGTGGAGATTGAGAAAAGGTTCGAAGATGAGTTTAAGGCGAGCAGGAAGGAGTGGGATAAGAAATCCCAAGATATTATCGACCGCTTGGAAAGAGAGGGTGCGAGGATACCAAACAACATACTCACCAAAATCCTCCTCATGGTAGGTCGCCTTGATTGCACTCCGTTTACAAGTTCGCTAACAGACTGTAAAGTTTATAAGTTATGGAGTTGCAGAGTACTCATTAAAGCATCCCCCAGGAAAACCTCCAGGACAGATCAATAATCCATAAGATTTGACATCCTTCCCTCCGGACGAGCTTTTTACAAGTCGTGATCTCTCATTAATGACTTAGGACTATTGTTGTATTTAGGAGCCTGCTGGCTAATACGCTTTTGCCGCCATGAATGGCTGGGTTGTCATCCTCCTAGGTGCGTAAATCACATAGTATGTTAGTCCGTTCTCAGTAAGGGTGATAGGAATAAGCCACGTAATCGAGTGAGGGGCATCTTAGCCCCGATCATCAGTTGACTTGAGAGCTACGCGCTGCATATTGTCGAAGGAGACCAAATTAGTCCCCGTGTAGTTAGAAATGCGGGAGGAGTATCGCCTATGACATTTGGGATATATGTGTACTTCACCCCAGATCTGACCGGGCCCTGGATTATATCCAAACAGCTGCAGCGGTTGCTAAAGAAGCTAACTCTCTTGCCCAAATGCTCCATGTAGTAGTAATATTCCAAGAATTCAGAGCAATAGAGATCCTATCGACCTTCTGTTACCGGCCTAATTGGAATGAATTTGCCTTCCACTTCAGCCTTTAAGATGGAGAGCGCATTTTGGACGACAAACTCTTTCTCTCTCTCAATCTCTTCCACCATCCTCTTCTCTTCTTCTTCCTCCTCCTCCTCCTCTTCTTCTTCTTGTTCTTCGTCTTCATATTTATCCCCGTTCATTGACGATTCATCGGTGCCCTTTTAACCACTTGAGACAGTAGACGCCGACTCCTGATCATCTTGGTCGCGTTCAGGGTTATAACCGGAATGCCTCATTTCTTCTCGCGGTTTGAGATGGGCAGCCTCTGTGCTATTCTGTGGACGAACGGTGGGAAGTCCCTAAGTGAGCGAGCGTTGAGGGGTTGTCAAGCAGATAGGAGTCGTCTAATACGACTAGTTAGCACCATTCAGGACATGATTATTCGGCGGGTACTTGGTCTGCCGCCTTGTTATTTGTAAGGTAACCAGACGAAACTCGGTCTTTAATGTCGGTTAGATTCCCTTAGTATTAGTCCGTACAGATATCCTGGGAACCGATAAGAGGCAATAAGATGTGAATATCATTTGTACTGTAGAGTATTTCAAGTAAATTGCTAGATTAGTGACCATAGCTGTCTGCCCATGACAGGTAATAAACAAAGGTTAAGTGCATACAATTATCCGGTATTTTACGGTACAACACCAAGAACCTTAGTGGAGTCTCAGACCATGCTAAATATCGCCTAGCGTTTATTGGCATTAGGGTTCGGGAAATAATGGAAGAGTGTAGGTGGTGACACCGTATCAATCTATATGATTGATCCGGCCTGATCTGCCATGCCTGATCTGTTAGGTCGCCTAGGTGGGTTATGTGAATTCCTTGAAAATTATCCTCCCCTTTAAGGCTGAATGCCCTCAGACAGATTAGCCTTTGTTCATTTGGTTATTTAGAGGATGTATCATCATTACGGTTATTAAAGAGTGCCTCTAGCGGACCGTTATGGCAAATAGTCAACAAAAGAGTGATATATATAAGCTGTAATTTTGGGTTATCTTATAGTTCTATATCTATTGTTCGATATTCCATTTAAATCACATAGGATCACTTGGTAGATCCGACGACCTGTGTAATGTGGGCCAGATCGTCGTGAAACAAGTGCATTGAATACGCGATACTAAGTCTGGGGAGAGAAGAAGAGGTGTAAGAGGAGGGTGAGGCTCGCAGATAGGCTGTGAAGGCCGCGCTAGTCCCAAAAGGGAAACAGAGTCTGATCTCGATCATTACAACCTGATAAAGAGCCCGAGCGAATTGAGATATCTACTGTTGTATTCCATCGCGAAGTGGGCCACCATTACCTGGTTCTCGACCGTGCAGCCCGTAGTTAACGCTCCGGTTATGTAGAGCCGTCTGTCCAGCCATATTCATAGATTTTAAACTGAATATAGACTACGTGGTTTTTTAAAGCCCAACATATTATGCAGATACAGTCGTTCTCGAAATTAGCTTGACCAGCACACACCCAATCACTCATTTCTGTCCCCACCGCCAAGACCTTATTGCCAATCGTTCATTGGACGGGCCAGATTAAATTGGGAGGCAACGTAAAATGCACCTTGTATGGTACAGTATCTGACTCCTTAAAATTACATGATACAAACGAGAATCCAGTGAAATTCATGGAGGCCGCTAGGTGGTCTCTGCAATTCAGGCTGCAAGAACCTAGATCCTGGAGAATCTACAGAGTGACTGGAACCTCATGTTTGGAATATATTCCATCAGAATGCAGTATCTACTTGATATCTAACTCACAATGCAGAGCAAAATATATTCGAGAACCGCCCACGCTTTTTATAGTAGCCACCATATCTCTGGCAGCCCATAGGTTCCTCAGTTCCTCCCCGGCTATCAACCAACTCCCTGGACACGCTTTCCCGGCTTTGCGGCTCTGAATTTTACGAGTGCACATTCGGGAGTTACGCTACACGATCTTGAGGTGCCGTGCTCACGTGGATGACCTTGAAATCCCTTTGATGACTGTTAAATGGTTAGCATCTGCTATTAGGTATTGACGGTCTGGCAATCTCCAGACTTACCAGATAGGACATGAGATGAAGTAAACCATGCATGAGTTCAATGTGCTAACGATGGCAAAGCCTCTAGGCAGATGGTGTACTTCGGGAAGGTAAATGGGCTCATTAGGCCTCGCTGCAATCTCCACGAGACCAAGGCCTCATTGACAGGCTTTGGACAGATTTTCTCATTGCCATATGCACGGGAACGAAGCTGGTCAAGTTGCATGAGCAGGCTTGCCGTAGCATCTTCCTGAAGTAGTACGCCGTTCTCTAACGACCGGCCCTGATGGACCATATGACACTGTGTTGGCCATAGGTATGACGTACCAAGATACGCAGTGTCTTCGTCGGCGATGATAGCATTGAAATGTGGACGGGGCTCCCACCAGCTCGTGTCCTCGACCCGCAGGTTGGAATAACGCAGAATGGCATCAGCGAGGAGCAACGCGGACGTCGGGTCGACCTCCCGAACCTGTATCAGTATGTCGAGGCCATTCGCTGCACGATCAATGAGGGTGCGGGTCATCCTAGGGTCTACTAGCTCGGAGATGCTGACCATCAGCCGATGTGAGGCACCGCGGATTAGCGCGTCTTGCGCACGGCTGATATATGTGAGGCCCGCGACTGGGTCGTTGATTACCACCCCAAGACTCGCGAGCTCAGAAGCGAGCTCAGCGCGGCGCTCATCAGTCGCATCATTATGAATGGCCTCGTCTGTATAACGCTGGAACGCCTTGGCAGCCGCTGACGGTAGTTCGATTGAGAAATCTGCTTTGTCGATGGGCCGTGTATCCATGACTGCTCCAGTACTGAAGAGCACCTCAGTATCGATGAGGATGCCCTTAGCATGCATTACCTGGCGTGTTCCGCCGTCGGGTGTAGTGAACATATTCACACGAATGTCGTTGTCAGCGAGGACTTTGAGATACTCGTGGTACTCTGGTGACTCTTGAAACTCTGTCGGTCCAAGCTTGGAGGCAACAATCCATATCTCCGCATGGGGGTTCTGGTTTCGGAAGTCAACGAGCGCACGAAGAACACCGCGAGCATTGCCTTGGTTGCTCATTGAGAGGTTGAATACGGTCAGCTTTCGCGGTGTGCCATCAGTGCCCTTCCCGGAATGCACGTCCACCTCAGGCTGGGCATGATCACGAATGAACTGCTCAAACACAGCGAGGTGCTCGACACCATTTGTGAGTAGCGGAAATGTACCAGACGGCAGGCTACCCAACAGCGGATCCAGGATACGCACACCACTCGAGTTGATCCCGGCAATAGTTGCCTGACCGCGAAGCTCGTCTTCTCGGAACAAGAAAGCATCGACATCAAAGCTGGCACCAAAATCGAGGGACATCACAGTCTCATAGCGCGGCGCGACTTCGGCTGGCTCGATTACAATGCTCTGCTCAGAACCATTGTAAGGTATACCGGTTGCAACCAGTTGGCCGCCATCTCCAACTTTGATCATGTACGGGCCGTCAAGCTCACGGCCACGAAGCCGTGCCTCGAACTGATCGCGGAGCCGAAGTGGCATTCGTATCTCAGTACGGGGTGTCATCGTGGCCATACGTACGATGCCATGCTTCAACGGGCCAAGCGTGTGGACGCCATTATCGCTAGGGAACTGTACCCGCGTCAAGTCGGCACTGGCTACCGTGAACATGGATGGCGGATCTCGCAGATTAATCAGTTTGAGCGTCGTGTCTAGCAGGTCTGGTGCGGCCTCTAGCGACACCACACGCCATCGAACACCATCGAGAATCGCTGGTCGGCCAGCAAATTGTTCAATCCGCACATCTTGGTGGACAGCGCGCTGATCACGCAGCACCAACTCCTTCTCGAGGCTCACGCCCATCACATCGTAGAGCTGGCCATCCAACTCCACTGGTTGGGGGACACGCGCCCGCTCTTTTCGCAACCGTGCGTACAGCGGAAGAATTGGATCGTAAAGCGATCGCATTGCCAGTTCAACGACCTGTCGAGTGGCGTGCCCCAGAATGTTTTAACGGTGTCGAAGATAAGGGTTTGAACTTCTTTACCTCCCCAGTAAACCAAAATTATTCCTCATTCATGATTCAAATGCTGAATGTGCAATCACATAGGATTATGCTGGTCATAGTTGTTAGTCTACCAGCTCTAAAAGTTATTACACAAATCAGTACGAAGTATACACTACTGTGTAGGGGTGTTCGTGAAATATAGTGTGATTATGACGTGTACAAAACTCTACTTGACGCTAGGTGGATAGATCCCATATGTGATTGGACGAAGGAACATAATAGAACTAATAATTCTCGCCATTTCCGAGCGAGCCGAGCCGCCTCTACAAAGGCCTAGTTTTTCCTCGCGTGACCAATTAGTTGCAATAGATGCATGATCTACACTTAGACGCCACGAAACGAAAGACTCCACTATTTGGTCTCTCAAATTTAGGTCACAAAGCAGACACAGAGATAGAGCTGTCAAAAACAAATGTCATCACGTCATCGTTCCATCCATTTTAAGACAGCACGACCAAGTTTTTGGAAATGGCTAGGGCCGGATTAGTGACAAAAATATAGCTTGATCCAACTTCTTTCTTTTCTGGTGTCCGAGGTTACAATAGGATGGAAGGAAGCGAGGAGGGAGTGGATCAAGTAAAGATAGTTGGATGATAGATCTAGCTAGTCACCACGAATCCATTGAAGAATGCCACATGTACCCACAACCTGCGAAAATCACCAAGAGGCGGAGCTGAATCTTTTGACAATTGCTTAGGAGCTGAGCGGAAAGTCCCTATTTAGCGTTTTGCCATGAACCATTCACAGAAAGTTTCTTGAGTGGCGTGCCCACAGTGCGGTATGCCACGGGTAGGTCCCATACGGTACGGACCGTGGAAGATCACGAACCACTAAAATCAATCTTCTCTGCCACCTACATTGCTATTCATCTCTCTCGCTGAGGATTCTGGGTGAGCTTTGAGTCTTTATTTTGATAGCTGAGAGCTTCAAGGAAACATTTGTGAACATTTTCCTACTTGATAGGTATACTAGGAGTAAGTAAAGTGAGATATGAAGCTGAAAATTTAGTGGAAATTACTGTTGTTGCGATGAGCACATACCCTGTCAAAGAATGTGGGGCCGAGGCGGGAACAGCTCGTCATCTCGCCCCAGTTTCCCAACTTCTACGGGCACTCCATGTTGGAGAACTCTCCCTTAAGCGGGTGCGATCTTTGATCTAGATGCTCCATATTTGGATCACGTGTATGTTTTCTAATAGTCTGGCACCCCCCAGGTCGATTCCAAAAATTACTGCAACATCCATATCCTTGGCGCCTAATTTATTAACATTCAATCCCAGCCCTCGGCCAGGTCACACCTGGAATTCGACAGACTTTTGTACGCATGTCGTAATTTTATGTAGCTTGGTACTGCAACTTACAAACCGCATTTCCTTTCGCCTCTCAATTTAATGCGCTGCTTAACAAACATATCCCGACGTAGACTTGATCGTGAACTACCCCAATGTATGCACTTTTCAATTCGTGGGTAGGAAAGCCGGAATCTAATTGATACACCAAGCAAACAAAGAAAGGTAGTAGCTGCTAGCGGAAACTAAGCCGCCAGAGCCCGGTGGAACCGTAGCGTGCTTCAAACAAAGAAATACAAGCGTCATGGCTAGCGGTGATTCGTGACGTGTGATGTATCCGCTCTCTCGCATATTAGAACAAAGAAACCAACTTAATTTGTAAGCCGTGGTGGTCGCCTAGTGGTGGCACGGGTGCGCTTTCAGACTCCGAGGCCCGCTTCTTTTTGCCTTCATAGGTGACTCCAGGACCACAAATCTCACTGACAAAGGCTGGTTTCAATTCTGGGATCCAACAGGCTAGCAATGGAGTTGGGAATTGGAGCCTAGAACAAATATCGATGTTTACCACAAATATTTCGAGCACTCTGAGTCTGGAAATCTCGTAGCACTCAGTTTCGTAGGCTAGTCCTCTGGGGAAAAGGGGGACGGATCAATTGTCCCAGGATCTTATCCTGGGCCTTCTTCACCCGGCATCCAGTATGCCTGATGATTTGATCAATGAAGCTCTGCGTCCTTAGAACCTGAAACATACGAGAGAGCACAGTTCCATCTTAGCAATATAATAGCTCCATGACAGTGCTTAGTAGCCCTAAACATTCTACCAACCCTAATTATATTCAATTTGACAACCTGGCCACTGAGCTTGGTAAATGAAAATAACCCATTAAACAACCAAAACTTGCTCAATCATTTCCTAAAAGATGGCCCACAACATGGTGAATCGGTTTCTGTCCCTTCAGACTTGTGCTTCCCTTGCGATTATCTCTAGTGTGCAATTTGACCTTTATCTTACTTGCTTGTTCCTTGCTCAGTCCGTACAGCGGCACAAAAGTTGTGACAAGTAGATGACTCTGGCAATTCGCGCAGCCCTGCACATGCCATCTACTGAGCGTAGAATGGAAACCAATCAGCCTGTCTTTACCGTTTTCAGTCGTCCAGGTCGAGAGTATGAATGAACCGGGAATAATTCCGCGGTTGACACCTGAGATACGCACTACATGGGCTGGATCTGGTGCATCGGCAAGATTGTGGGAAAGACCTTTAATAGGTGAGTAAGTGTAGCCAAGTTGGGTCTCGATGTCGATCACATCCTGAAAAAGTTTTGGGAATCAGCGTGCCCTGTTTTCGGCTGGTGTTTATTATCTTACCTTCGATGTCATCATTTTGTTTGTACCAGGAAGCTTGAATGGGTTCAACGGCGTATCCAAGGTCAACCACGCACCCCCAGGTGTTCCCGGCGTGGGACCCTGATTGTCAACGCTGTTGGTCCCGGGGTACTGAGGGATGATACTGAGCTGCTTTGTTTTCTCATGCTTCTTCTGCCACTGCCAAAACATGGCATCGATAAAGCAGTGATGGAAAAAAAAGATGGGATCAAATCCGGCTGTGTCATTCTCACCCATGTCGCCATTGGCACCGGGGTATTCCCCATCAAAATTGGCGTCGCCAATCTCATATCCACCGACGGCGAGATGGATATCGTTATGAGGACTCTCGAGGGGAGTCACATTCGGAGAAACAGTATTCGGCATAGGTAAGCCTGCATTAAAGTGGTCCTCGTTCCACTGAGTGGCGGAAGTCGTGTTTGAGAAAACTGTATAGTTTGGAGCCTTCAAGCAATTGAAGAATTTCTGAAGAACACCACCTCTCCCCTCCACACCGTCAACATCTGTGTGAAGGAGCCAGGACTGTACGTTCTCGTTGAGAATTTCATTAACCTTATCATGCCCCAACGCGTTAATCTTTGCGTTGTGTTCCTCGGTTTCCGTTTTGTCTGCAGGCCCAACGAGACCAGAGTACGGGTAGCGGCAGGTCTTATACCCATAGCCTTTGCTATAATCCGCATCAGGGAACGGATTCAGATTATCCGAAATTTTCTTTTGGAACTTGTAGGAGTACAGTGGGTTATCGATCACGCCACCATCCTCAAATGTCCATTTCTTTTTAAGGAAGGTCTCAGGAATCCCGCGTTCCAGGGTATTTTCTTCGATCTCGTTCCAGTATGGCAAAGTGACATCCTCGCAGCCAGGGATGCTTTGAAGAGCCGATTCAAGGGCGTGACAATAGGCCCGATGCCACGTAGGAAACAAGACATTTCCATGATTGCACCATCCTCCCCACCAGCTGGAGTTTCCCCAGCCGGCACCGCGGAAGGGCTCCCCATGCAAGCCAGCAAGGAAGAAGAAGGAATTTGAATCATGAGGAGGGAGCTCTTGAATCCCTTTGAAGGCGCGGATCAGGGTCTCCAAGGGCTTCTTGTTGCCTTTGTCATATTCATCTTGGAGGTCCCGAAAGTTGTGACGAATGCGAGGACCAGCCATTGTTCTCCAAGGCGATAGAGGTAATGGTGACAAATTGATTGACTTAAGCTTGTAGGGATACCGCTCTGGCTTGATTGAGTTTATATTTGTGGAAGGCGGACATAATATTCATTAGGCGAACAAATGGGTCCTTCTTATACCCATTCTTCCCGTATTTCACCCAGCGTCCCATTTCCTGAGCCTAGGCCTTAAGGTAATTGCGAGAGAAGCTCACAAGACTGAACTAATCGAGATACTCATGTGGCCGATTCGTAAACTGAACCTCCAGCTGGACTGATGCAAGCGGAAGCCATAGCCTTGCTGCACCGGAAACAGCCATGAAAAGGGTTTATTTCTATGGGCTGTTTATGCTGAGATCTGACAGATCCATCTATACAGAATACGACACTGATGTTCTAGACGATGTTGATGTTCATAGAACATCGGCTAGAACATCAATGATATCATCTCGAGATATTAAACTCGGTTTGTGGTGAAACTCAAAGTAATTATTTGATTGGATTATTTCCCTTCAGATTCAGTTTAGTAGGATTCGGTAATTTTATGTAATTATGATCGAACCTCTCAATAGAAAGATTGTCGAGTTGGAAAATGACGGTATAGATCTAGAATGTCGCCCATGGTGCATTTTTGGTCTAGCGGTTATATTGCCTTGTCTCTGAGCGACAAATATGCCAAAAACAGCGAGATCCAAACCAAGCGCTCAAATTTTCCTATTTATCTCTCAACTCTGCATCATTTTCCACTCGGTTTTGTTTCAGGCCACAGCTTGCGAAGCGACCATCTCCAGTACTGATAATGTAACGGTTAGGTAGCCACCGCAAACCTAACAGAACCCTTTGACTTAATCCTTTTTAATCTACGATATTGTGGCAAGTATCTGACCTTGAAAATGCGGATTTTTCCGATCGGCGTCCTTGCCAGTTTGCTCGGCATTGGAGTGGGAGATCATTCTGCAGACCCTAAACTTCTCACGAAACCGTATGTTCCCCCATGGGCGAGACTGCCGCATACTCCCTCCCTGCCAACGGCGATCGAGAGCGGCTACGTTAATGTCGACAATGAGACGGCCATCTGGTACGGTTTATACGGGCAACAGCTCTCCCACACACTGGATCGCGGGCAGATACCGGTGTTGTTCCTGCACGGCGGTTTCGCCAATTCCCATTATTTTGGCCATCAGATCGCGGCACTCCTCGACTTCCCCTTCACCCTGATGGCGATCGATTCTCGAGGCCAGGGGCGGTCCACGGACGGATCGGGGCCGATCACATACGATCGGATGGCGGGCGATGTCCTCGCGGTACTGGATCATTTTCAGATCCCCAAAGTCGCCTTGGTTGGCTGGTCGGACGGCGCGATCATTGGCTTTGACATTGCCATGAACCAATCTTCCCGTCTGGATCGATTATTCTCCTTTGGCGGAAGCTACGATTTCTCAAACGGAAACACGACGCTCGGCACTAACCCAATTTTCAAAGCCTATCTCCAGCGCACGGAGCGGGAGTATGAGCGCCTCAATCCAAATCCCGAACGCTGGCCGGAACTCTCCGACAAGATCAACGAAATGTGGTCTACCATGCCGGTCTGGGATCAAGAATCGTTTGGCCAGATACCGACGCTATATGCAGACCAGCCGGGTCCTCTGGTATGGATTGTGGATGGAGACAGTGAAGAAGTGGTGAATCGGACCGTACCTCCCGTCCTTCATGACTGGGTAAGAAATCACAAAACGTAGGATCCTTGGAGATGTCATCGTGCTGATCAGATCTTGGTCTCAGATCTATGGTTCGGGCTTGGCCCTTTTGCCCAGCGTCAGCCACTTCGCGTAAGTACGTTTCGTATGCGAGAATGGCTTATATGCTTACGTCCTTATCAGATTTCTACAAGACCCTAAAACATTCACCGCGTTGTTGCTGAGGTTTCTTGAATATGAGTGAGCATCGGGCCCCTCTCACCGTTGAGCAGAAAGTTGCAACCAGTTAGCGCACCAATATCTACTTTCTATTCTACCAGTATTTCCCCGGTATATAATCAAGGATGCCAAGTACCGGCTTGAAACAAATAGAGCAACTGACAGGCTCAAATGGTCTGAAATAGAGTAGATGGTAGATAATTTAGATCTATCTCTAGCCGCTTTATCTGCTCAAAGAGAGTAGTGTAGAAGCTCTTTGTGTACTCTCTCTAGTCATTAATATACTAGATTGCGGCCTCTTTATCTTCCCTAAGAATCTATAAGAGAAGTATAAATATATGACAAACTAGGTAACATAATACTAACACAGGATTGTACAGATCCACAAAGAAAGTCATGAATATACTAGAAATGACGAAACACGCATGGATATAGACCCCAACAATTCTCCATGCAAACGAGACAATACATGAACAAGCACCTAAACCACACCCTCTTTAACTTTAAAGAAATGCGGCCAAATTTCACAAAGATCCTCTAAACAATGAATCCGATACTGAGAAGCTTGTAATTCCGGAACCGGAAGCCCAGATTCAATCAAATGACAAGCCGTCCATCCAAACTTCTTAGCACCAACGCAATTCCCAAACGAATCATCTGCATTGACCAGTATTAGCATTTTAGCATTAGAAAAGAAAACCCCCCAATCCTAGCACCCAAGATTCAACTCTGTAGTCCACTCACCAACGAAATAACAAGTAGAAGCAACCTCAACCCCTGCCTCCCTCATAGCTTTGCCAAACATTCCAACCTGCGGCTTACAAATAAACGGCAACCGCTCATAATCACAAAAAGTAACGCCCTCAAATAAATCATCGATTCCAAGAATCTTCAACACACGTGTAGCATGAGTGATGTATGCATTAGTCAAAAGCCATAGTCGAACTTTCGACGTATCGATTCTTTGGAGTAGGGTTCGTAGATCTGGATTCGGTTTGAGTAGTGTTTCTAACGGTAATGCATCGTCTACTTGGGAATTATAGTGTAGTGCGTCAACTTCATGGTGTCGAACGAGTCCTTCGAGTGTTTGGCCGTATTTTTTGAAATATTCTTTGTGGAGTTCTTTTGCCGCTGTGGGTGAGAGGGAGAGGTGTTTTTCTAGGTAGGTGTCTATTAGGTCGGAGAGTTTGTCTTGGACTTTACTGCCTAGGTGGAAGTTAGCTTGTATCTTTCCATGGTTGGGGAGGGGGATTGTTTACTTCGTGGGTAGAGACAGTTGTCTATATCGCTGAGACTGTTTTAGTTCGTGAGAATCAATGGTATGTGGAGGGCTTACAAGAAGAGGACCGGTAAAGGTGGGACCGGTGTACCGTTCATGATGTTTGAAGCTTCTCCCATGGCTGTAGTACACTTTTGTGCACAAGACGTTGGGGCAAAGGATCCAGATTCCACGGAGGGTAGATGGTAAATATATGAAATCGACAGAGGGGTTCCCCACTTCGTCGTAGCATCGGGGTCCGAAAGTGGCATGGGAAATAATACGAGGCGCTAATATCGTCGCGCCGCGCCTCACGTGATGGTGTATATCCAAGAAAGAAACAAAAATTAAAAATAACATTCATATTAGTACAGAGATACACATCTACGAAGGAAGGAAAAAATGTAAGAGAAAGTGTAATAAATTCGGCAAATCAACTGTTTAGAAATGCCCCTCGCCATGTAAGCTCCCAGAGACTAAATCTCAGTCCTTTTAAAGCATCGGCGGAAAAGATAAAATAAGTGTGTAAAAGAGGATTTGAATCCAAGCAAGAGCGCCCATCGCCCATCATCACAGCAAGGGAAAAAAATGTCCGAGCTAAAGCTCGCTGTATCAAGTAACAGCACACGCGTAAATAACAGAATCGGGCGGAGAACGGAGTGCATTTCCCTAACCATAGCTTTGGTGAGGACCACCTCGCAGATAGGGGATTCATGCTTGGTTGGCATTTCCGATGACCGGGCCAGACTGGGCTAGCTAGTCTTGCCGGGATCTTATATAAGATCCCGGCATGGCTGGATGGCTGGCTGGACTAGATCGGAAAGCGATTATGAAGCAGAAGGAGAAAAGATGGAATAGTAATGGTGGATAAGAAGGATGAAGATTGAAAAAAATGGAGATAAAATGATAGCGCGCTGGCGGAAAAGAGGAACCTAACACCGTTTGCTTTCTCGGAATGTCGTGGCCAACTGCAGGTTCATGTGCGTCGTTCATTTCGGTTCGTCTATTTGGTTTGCATATGTATCGTTCATCTTGCACATTCTTTTTGAGGGGCGTGACATTGGTTTGGAAGGAAAACGGAAATGGAGTTTTGTTTTTCCATGCCTTTCCTCTAGTAGAGGAAGGATGGGAGTGGTGGCCGAAGAGAAAAGTGGAGAGGTTTTGAATGGGAGTCATCCGTGTCGCTGTTCGGTTGTCTTGTTTGGTTGATTTGGAAAGACAGATTGGACCGGAGTGGTTGGACCGGAGGACGGGACGACTTCGGTGGATGGAAGAAGACAGGAAAGGAAAGTGTAGAGAGTGGATCGCGACTCAGGCGGAGAAAGTTGACTGGTGATTTTTTCGGGATTTCAAGGTTGATTTTCGGAAGTTTTTTTTTAAAAAATCTTTGTTGTTGTTTTTCTGTTTCTCGAGGTCACACAACCTACATCGAGATGATGGGGTGAAAGGGAAAATGTTCTGTCGGATGTTTATAGAGAGTGGATTTGCATCACAATGATCGAGTCTGGTCCCAGGCTGGACAGAACTCCTGTTCGTATCAACATTCGCAGTGACAAGATGGTCGATCGGATGCTGAAAAGAGTGGCAAGATAACGAAGGAAAGTCCCAAAAGGGGAGTCGGCTAATCTTCCAGAAGGGAAAAACAACTCAATATTGACATGTGGTTGCAGTGTTCAGAGATCTGAGGATTCACAAGTGTCAACGCAGGATGTAAGTTGCCGACAGCCAAATCAGGAGAAAAGAAAGCCCATCACATTTTCTCTTCGGGTTAGGGGGTTGGGATAGGTAGATAGTGTATTGCGATTTTCAGGAAATGCTCAAGAGTTCAAGATCGGAACTCGAGCCATCAAAAGACATATCGTTACAGTCGTCAAAGGCCGTTGCTGTCATAAAAAAGGAGGCTGCAAAAGGAGGGGTGCCATGGGCCATAACGAAGCACCCCTCATGTATCTCGTTCAAGTCATTATGCAGGTAAAAGTTTCGCAAACGAATCGGCACCACAATGGAACGGAACGGAAAAGTCGAGACAGCGGGAAAAAAGCACGCATCTAATTGCGCGTGAAAGGCATGTTCAGGATTTGCCGGCGAATACGCTCGGCATCGGAAAGTCCCTCCTCGAATGGGTTCTGCAGCGACGGTACGGATGGCTTGTCTTCCTGGTTCGGGGTCGAGCTGGGGTTGCTTGCGGGACCCGCGTAGGGGGGAATGCCGCCGCTGGAGAACGGGTCGGATGTGGAAGGAGCGTGTCGGATGAATCGACCAGGAGTTGTTCGTCGCTTGAATCCTCCTTCGAGTTTGAAGGGAGAGCCCAGTCGCTTAATGTTCTCACCACCGAGGTTCAGAAGTGGATTGACAGGGGGCTTCATGACGGGAGTGGTCTCTTCGGGCTCGGCTTGAGATGAGTTGAGCGAGGACGGAGGAGAGAAAAGCTGGCTGACATCTCTGGGGTTTGGACCAACAGCGCTAGTTGTGGCACCGCGGTTGCGGATTCGGACACGACCGTGGCCGATATCCTGGAATTTGTTGTCGTGGATATAATCCGACAGGCGGCGCTGGACTTCTTCGTCCGACGGCTCCTTGCTGGTGAAGACATCGTCGCCCTCCCTCGGAGTCAAATCCAAGTGAGTATTCCGGCGGAAGCGACGACCAGGAATGTGGACAGTCTCGCGTCGAGGAGGGAGGTCAGCCACTTGACGATTCGAACCCCCTGGTCCCCAAGTGCTATACACAAACGGCGATCCAAGCCGGGGCGGGATGTTGTATGGTTGAAGGCGAGGACGAAGGTGTTGGTTGGAGGGCTGGGAGAAGCTAGTCTTGGGGCTGGCATGGGGACTAGCCTTCGGACTGGTGGAGATGGGGTTATTGAACCATTCGGTCGATTGGCCAACGACAGGCGCTTCAGCCAGTTGGGCCAACGGAGTCGGGGCAGAAGCAACGAGGGAGGCACCGAGGGAAACACCAAGGTCTCGAGTGGCATAGGTCGTGCAGCTACCCTCGGCGAAAGTGTGCACACGCGACTCAGCGTTACCCAGCATGTCGGCAACGGGTTCGGGGCTCCGGGATTGCATCATGCGTTGATAGTGCGGCGCGATGCAGAACTTGCGCCGGCAGAGATGTTTGAGACGGCTGCGGGTCTTTGCATCGGACTTGGGCCATGCCGATGTCGCTTTGGATGCCTTTTCAGCGGCCTTGGGGGTGGAGCTACCGCTGCGGTCGGCAGCTGTCGGAGTCGAAAGCGCTGTGATGCGGTGTCGCTTCTCCCAAGTGCGCTTAGCACGGCGCGCAACTCGGGAAGTGACCCCGAGGGGCGGGATGCTGCCGGGGGTCATTTTGAATGGAGTCATCGTGGGATCCTGTAGGTATAACTGGTAGGTGTTCCACAAGTGGTTGTCCATGTCTCGGGTCCAGGTTTTATCCTTCACATGGTTCCGCTGCACCTTCTGCTTCTTCGGCAGAGTCGGGGATGACATTTCAAGCTCCTTGGGGAATTCCAGAGGGAAGTATGAGTCGAAGTCGCTCTCCGCGCTCGTGCAGCTACCTCCTACAGACGGTCGCGAAGCAAAGGTTTCGATCGATTCAATCGAGGAATCGGATATGTTCGAACATGCTGATTCAGGACGCGGGATATCCGATGGGGTTTGGTCCCACGAAGGCCACGGGTAGTTGTCGCTGCTTGGTTCCAGAGGTGTACCGTGGATCTGCGCTTCTGGGGTCTTGAAGACCATGCGCTGGCGAGGAGGAGCGAGGAGTCGGTCATCGTTATTGACGGGTTCCTCTGGATAAGGCGCTTCGAATGAAGTACTCGGCTGGGGCACTTCAATGGACGGAAGAGGCACATCCTCGGCGCCAGAACCGGAGCCCTGGAATCGGAATAGATCCAAGTCCATTCTAGCGCACACATCAGTACCGGAGCGCACTCGAACGCGTGGGAGTCGGCAGCTCGAGAAAGAATGGCGCGGAGCCTTGGGAACGTCGACATTGTGCGAGGGACGTTCGGGTGTTCGTGGCTCGTCCGCGCCGTCGGCAGCTAGTGACGGGAATGTGAAGTTCTTGGGGAGGGTGCGCGAGAGTTGACGTTGCGCCATGGTGAGATAAGTCGAATCTCACAGATTGCAGTGGAATGTGAATGTGTGGGGAAACTTTTGTAAGAATGTCGGCGTTGGCCGAGGTGAATAATCGCGGGCCTCGAGTCGAAGGCGCGGTTCGTCGCGTTTGCAAGTCGTGATTTCGTGATAGAAAAAAGGAAAAAATAAACGAGTCGGACGAGAGCGCAAGAGAGATGTCAAGGAAATGGGGAGGGTAAATGATGAGTTGTATGTGTATGATGTGTCGTGAGGTGTAGTGTCCGGAATGCGCGAACCGAAGTGAATATCACCAGATCAGATCACATCTGCGAATCCATCCCGTCTGAACAGCAGGGGAGGAGGATCATTACCAAACGCCCAAACGACAAGGAAAAGAGAAATGCGAAATTCTCGCGAAGAGAAAGTGAAGGGGGAAGAGGGGAGAGGGGAGGGGGAGGGGGGAAGGGGGAAGAGAAGGTAAAGAGGTGAAGAAGGTGAAGGGAGGTGAAGAGGAGAGGAGGAGAGGTTGGGTTGGGCGCCCGAGTGAGGCGTGGTGCTTAGGGGGAAGTACCGGTACTCAGCAGTTGCCCACACTCCCCGTAGGTCCTGGGTACCCTCTACTTAGGGTCCTTCTGCACTAGTCCTCTCCACCGATCTTCGAGACCACCAGCGTGCCCTTGTTCTCGACTTTGCTGTCTCCTACTGTTCTCTATTCTCTATTCTCTCTTCTCAGTTCTCTTCTCTGGAATGTGGATTGTTTATTTTCGAGTCCACGTCCAGTCCAGTCACCTTACATACTGCAGCATAATGCAGCTTCGAGTCATGAGGATATACAATCCCTAGGGTACTCGTGGTCCTGGGGGCCGATCTGCGCCAATTGGGTCCTCCAGGGACCCCGTGGCCGTAGCCGTTGAGCAGAGACTCGCCTGCAAGGGCTGGTGCAGAATTCTGCACTCGCCATCGAGTATTACCAATTACCGCTCGTAGCTGTGATCGTGTACAGACATATATGACATAGTATAGTATAGTATTATTCTAGTACGATCGAGAGTTATTGAAGTCCTACTGGATATATACCAATTCATCATCATCTCGCTTGATCAATATTCCCATTCAAATTCGAATTCAAATTCTATTTTCCATTCGAGTTTGTGCGGTGTGAACCCATTTAACCCTTTTCGGCCTACGCGTCAACTCGCGTCGCGTTCTCGTGTCGCGTATTGGTTACCGTATTCAATACACCCGCGCTGCTGCCAGCCGCGATGCGCGACATCGAAATTTACAGTTACATTTACATCGACATTTACATTTACGTTTGCATTTACATTGACATTGACATTGACATTGTACATTTCATCCTGGTCCAGATATAAATACTCGAGTCGGTCGGGCCGCCGAGTTTGTTCATTGCATAAATGCCAAGATATGAAGTATGGACATGAGCCTACACTTTGGGCAATGGTAAGCACTGAAGTATCCATTACCAGATGTACAACGCGTCGTAAGGTGGATTCTACATCAAACACAGCGTGTCGACGTGATAGTCTTCAAGTAACTTTTATTGACTAGAGCACTGTTGCAGGATCATGTCCATTATTTCAAGATCAAGATCAACACTATCATTCATTCTGCTTAACCAAGAGTCCACATAAAACCCGCTTATGCATGACAAGAAGAATAATAAACAGTAACAAAAAATAATAACAAAAAATGAAACAACCAAGCTACCCAGCTGCTTACACCTAATCACTCCCCAAGCGCCGCAAGATCAATCTCAGGCTCTCTAGACCGAAATAGCAACTCAACGCTCGGATCAGCAATAACCTCCGTCCCATGATCAAAATTCGCCGGCCGTCCAGCACCATCCTCCACCATTTTCCAATCATACTTAAGTAACATATGAATAAGGAAAATCTTCGACTCATTCGCAGCAAAGAACCGTCCCGGACAAGCATGAACCCCGTGCCCGAACCCGAAACTCTCCCGTGTCGTCGTGACGAATTGGAATCGCTGCTCGTTACCGGGTTCTTGTCTTTTCTTATAGAATCGGTAGCCGTCATAGGTTGTTGCTTCTGGGTAGATTGTTTCGTCTTCGTTTACGTGTGCTGAAACTCCTATCATGGCGCCCTTTGGGATTATCGTTCCGTCTGAGAGGGGGACTTCTTTTGTGGCGAGGCGGTTGAGTGAGACTGATGTTAGGTTGGGATGTTAGATAGGCATATGCTCGTTCAGGGTCGGAGACGTAAGTTGGTTCAAGTTGTACTCACTCATTGATACGGGGTTCAGTCGTTGCGTCTCTTTCATCACGCTGTCCATTAATTTCAACTTCAATAAGCTGGTCTTCTTCAGGGATCCGTCTTCCGCTACCACGGCTCGGATCTCGTCACGCAGGGGTTGCATGTATTCCGGATGCGCGGCCAAATCGTACATGACGTTCGTGAGTAAATTCGACGTGGTATGGATAGCAGCGAGGGATAGTGCCATCTGGCCGTGGGAAACATTCACCGGCTGGCCCATTATGTTGGAGAGTTGCTCGAACCAGTCCAATGTATCCTGTGGCCGGTTATCCTCTGCACCTAACTTGCCATCGCGAATCAACTGCCGTCTCTCGATTTCCTTTTCGATGATGGATTTGCCCATTGACAGATGCTTTCGCAGTTTTCTCGTCGTCGGGAGGAAGTGGTGCACTAGTGGGCGCAGGATGGTTGGCCATTGCCGCAGTTCTCGTGCTGCGTTGAAGGCGTCGATGGTGTAGTTGACGGAGATATCGATCCAGTCTTGGTTGTGGGCGATCTTTTCACCTAGGAAGGCTCGGGTTGAGACGCGCGCGACGATGAAGGGGATTTTGTGGGCGAAGTTGTATGGTTTCCATTCTTCGAGGGCGGTGTTAGTGGGACATGGATGTCTTTTGCTTCGCAAGATGGCATACCATTCGAAGGGGGGAACATGTCTTTTGCAACTTCGGCACTTTCCTTCGAGAGGGGAATTGTCATTGCGCCTACGTTGTTAGCTTGCTCCTTTCCAGTAGCTTGTTCGACATACCGAGTGATTGAGTCAATTTAGTCCGCACCAGATCAATAACAACCTGCCCCCCTGTCCCGGCATGAAAAGGTTCAAATCCGGGAATGCGATTATCGAAGAAATTCTGCACTTGTCAACGTATAGTCTCGACAGGTGGAAGAATTCAACCCACCCTCGAAGTAGCCCCCTGGAAATCCAAATGGGGATGGTTCTTGATCTCGTCGATATACTTCGGATGAAGAACAACCAATGGCCGCACGGCGGAGATGATTTGGAATACATTTGTTCCCTATCCTCATCAGCATCTCCATTGTCCGTTTCAGTCTGTCGTGACCTACCTTAGCGAAACCCTCGCTGATCAACGCCCGCGCATTCGATGTAAAGCGCGATCTAGCCTTCTTGTTGAAAAGATCCCACTCATTCTTGCCGACGAGGGGAATTCGCCCGTAGGGGATTTCATCTGCAAAGTCTTGCCAGAAGACCGAGAGGAAGACTGCGATTAGAGCGATGCATAGGCCCTGGATCGCGTAGGGACTATTGAGTAACTCGGCGAAGACGGCCATGGTGGGGGGATAACCATGTAGAGTATATGACACACACAAGTCAAGAAAGAAAAAGAGAAAAGAACAACAAATAGAAGCAGAGCCTGAATAATAAGGATCAGTTAAAAAAAAAAACAAAAATTACCCCGGCCTTCAGCCATCGGTTATAAAGTGCGGGACCCCCCAGCCAGTCAGGAGTGGCCTGTTGAAGATTGCTTGATCGGGACTTGAACAGCCGGCGCAGAGGCCCACCGCACTACGATCGGAAGCGGCGCCAGCCGAAACCAAGTCGAGTTGTGAAGAATTGGCCTGCGTGGGCCTGCGGTCTGAGAGTCCCGGAATCGATAGCTCCGAGGGACTAGTGGAGAGTTGAACGAGAACGAGACGCCTTGCCCGAATTGGCATTTGGAGAATACTAGGCGCTGCAGCTGCATGAATGGAGGGGGTATTGTGGCGGAACGAGGGTGTACAGTGTTGAGTTGTAGAAGGGGGAACGGTGTATTGTACTCTCTTGTATAGTTCGTAGTACTTACACCACAGGAGTATGGTGAAGTGTATACTCGTACATCATGCCAATTTTCACCCACCAGCTACAATAGAACTATTTCCTAACACAATGATGGATGGTGATGATGATGATAACACACCACTAATCCTATTGCCAATGCTAGGAACAACACTTCTACATGCCACGCACCGCCAAGCCCCCGCATTCCTCCCCGCAACTTGAACTTCTCCTCTTTCCCAACGACTTCGCCTTCACCGTCGCCTTCGCCTTGCCCTCGACTTAACTCCACTCAGACTCGATCTCATCATGGGAGACTCCGGCGCACTCCCACCCCTCCAATCCACACCAAGAACCCCCGACTCACCACCCTCCTCCGATATCTCTGTGCTCGTCACCGGGTTTGGCGTGAGTGCTGATCGGTGATCTACCGGATCTCGCAGGATCCCGAACCCGAGAGCCAAGCTGACCATGTAACCAGCCCTTCAAAACGAACCTCGTCAACGCTTCCTATCTAATCGCCTCATCTCTCCCTCCCTCCTTCATCTTCCCCAAAGCTGAAGATGACCCCGATTCCAACTCCGACCGTCACGTCTCCATCCACGTCCACTCAACTCCCATCCCGGTAGCATACGCCACCGTTCGGGAAAGTCTACCGGCGATCCTGGATGAATACGCCGTCGCGCACGAAGGTCATCGCCCAGATCTTATTATTCATATTGGGATCGCCTCGCCGCGGTTATACTACTCCGTCGAATCTCTAGCTCATCGGGATGACTATAATATCACCGATATAGACGGGCGCTCTGGTTACCAGGATGGCGAGAAGCGGTGGAGAGAGATGGGACTACCGCCTATCTTAAAGCCTGGCCCGGAGGAGAAGAAGAAGGACGGCGCTGCGAGCGCCTCCACTCCGCTCGTCGTCTCGTACCCACCGAATGATCACTTCTTGCAACAGTGGAAATCCGTCGCCCCGCCTGATACGGATATTCGCGTCTCCCATGATGCCGGTCACTACCTTTGTGACTTTATTTACTATACTAGTCTCTCGTTGGCGTATCGGGCCGGTAAGGACCGGAATGTTCTCTTCTTGCATGTTCCTGGGGCGTCTGAGGATATGAATATTGAGCACGGTCGCAATGTTGCTATAGCTTTGATTAAGGCTATGGTGACTTGCTGGATTGATGAGAAGCGCCCGTCGCCGTGACCGGTGGACAGCTCTGTCATGGCTCTCCTTTCGCATATAGTGTGTACATGGTGTTTAGTTGGACCATCTCTATACATATTCCCCAATAATATTTCATCTCTCCAGTATTCCATTCCACCCAGCCCTTCCTGACTCGTACATTTGATGTATATTCCTCCTCCATTCCAACCGGCCAATCTCGGCAATGGCCGCTTATCAATCATCCAGCCACCCAGTGGCTTGCAACGCCTGGCGAGTATATCAACCAAGCTTCCCCCGCATTCAACCATGGCGAGTGCAAGCGCGGCAATTACAGAAATGCTAGAATCAACTGCCACCCGCCTAGTCCTCGGATTAATCCTCCTCCCAATCATCCTCCTCTCCAACCAAAAGGGATGGACCAAGACACCGTTTAACAGTCTTCTCCCCAGCCTACGCCTCTGGCATTACCGCCCAAAACAATCCAGCGAAATCATCTCACTACGAATGTACCCAATCAAATCCTGCCGTGGCTTCGAAGTCCAAAGCACAGTACTCAAAGAACACGGCCTCGACCTCGATAGACGTTGGATGCTCGTCGACGCATCAACAAACGAGTTCCTAACCATCCGCCAAATCCCAGATATGACCCGCATCGGCACGGCTCTAAGTTCCAACGGCGACGAACTAATTATCTCCATCCCCACAACGAAAAGCAGGAGCAGAAATGTTCGAATTCCTTCGCACCCCTCGCAAGAGTGGTTGACCAAACATACTTCCATTGCCGATGTTAAAATCTGGGATAATGATACGGATGGATATATCTACAGCAATGAAATAAATGCCCCCTTCTCGGCATTCCTCGGCCGTGATGTCGCGCTTGTTTATAAGGGTCCCACGCCCCGGGTCTTGAAAGGGAATGGCGCACCTGGCTTATTAGGTCGGACGCAAACGACGGGATTTCCGGATGTTTTTCCAATCTTAATTGCATCAGAGGCTTCACTTTCAGAACTCAATGCGCGATTGCGGAAGATTGATATCGACCCCATTACCGTTGAACGATTCCGGCCTAATATCGTTGTCCGGGGACAGACGCCCTGGGTGGAGGATTCTTGGAAAACAGTGCGTATTCTCAATTTTCAAAATAATAATGGGAAAGGCTCTGGGGGTGGGGCGCCGCTGGATCTGGATATCGTTGCTAGGTGCGCAAGGTGCCAAGTTCCGAATGTTGATCCGGATACTGCGCATAAGCATAAAAAGCAGCCGTGGGATACACTCATTTCGTATCGGAGGGTTGATGAGGGAATTAAATGGAAGCCTTGTTTTGGGATGTTGAGTGCACCCAGGAATGAGGGGGTTGTTGAGGTGGGTATGCGGTTGGAGGTTTTGGAGGAGACGAGTGAACATCGATATATCACTGGCTTTTAGGACTTATAAAAAATTAAATTTTTTCCAGTGTGATCTTGGCTAGAGGTTCTGTTTACTAGCCGTGGAAAGCTCAAGTTGTGAATGCATGAATCCTTGGCCTATCCAATCCATATCCGGGACCTAAAGCAACAAAGAGTAGCCTTTACGATCGTAGTGGTCAATACGTGAGCCTTTTATAGAAGACTTCTATATATTACTGTATTGCTGACAGAGTTTGTCATCTGCCTACTGGGTATGGATGCACTGCCTGTGGAGGTTGTGATCGCTTGGCATCCATTCAATTTGATAATCATCTCAACCCGGATAATAGATATCCTAGTGAGCGTGGCTGGAATATTTTTTATAATTGACTTTGAGGGATTTCAGGGACTTGGTACGCATTTGAAATACATTGGCGGAACTGAGGAGTGCATTGAGGGGGGTATTGGGGATTGCAATACGTCTGAGGAACGGCATGATATTTATGCACTTGGGGGGTTGGATCCAGGCCTGACTTGGGTTGATTAAATGTCATCTGTCGAGGAATATTTTCATGTTACATAATAAGTGTCACTGGCAGAAGAATGGAATGGCGTAGTATGTCATCCATGGATGTGAGGAATGATAAATCAAGGCTGAATACGATTCATTCATCCTTGCCACTATCCTCATTTCGACGACTAGTAATATCCAGTAAGAAATAAATTTACCAGGATAGTATCAACTAACAAGAGGATATCCCTCAGCTGAAAACTGAAATTATGGTGCACTTATTTCCGGGAGATATATCCGACTAGCTTTTGAAGGTATGAGCGGACCATGAACCCTACTAGTATTCAGGCAACCCATACCCCTTTCATGAGGGAGAGTAAGATATTATATTGTGGTAACGAGGACACCGGTATTATAAGCCACCTAGGCAGTTATTTCTGTGCCATTTGATGTTCTTTCCGCCTTTCATAGATATGTCGATTATGGGTGGCCTCGGTCCATCCATGTGTACTAGTACCTGAAATGCTCACGTCAGCTCCATCCATACATTTTCCTACAAGGGAAATTGATTTCTGGATGAAACCACTCAGCTGTGGCAACGATCAGCTCCATTTCTATTCAGCTTATACAATTGAATTTCCTTAGTAGATAAATCCGAGTTTAGTCCAAAAATACTTCTCACTTATTATATCAAATGACTATAAATCTCTCTCCCGTCCACAACTTCCTAAATTAAATCCAAGAAGGCTACCAGTTTTCATTTTCTATTCACTATACAAATCATGGCGGAGACTCAGAAGAACAAAGATACCATGCGCTCAGTCATTTTCGATGGCCACCCGTACGAGGTCAATGTCCGCAGCATCCCAAAGCCAAAGGTTGTTAAGCGGACAGATGCCGTGGTTCGTATCACCTCAGCGGCTATCTGTGGCTCTGATTTGCACAATTACCATGGCGTCTTCGGTAGCGCCGAAGTACCTTACTCCCTTGGACACGAGGGCATGGGAATTGTCGAACAAGTCGGGTCGGATGTGGAGATTGTGAAAGCTGGAGATCGAGTCATTATTCCTGACCTTCCAGACAGCGGCGTGCTTGATGTAGAGCCTGAAATTATACCTAACCTGGCAATTTACGGACAAGGCTCGCAGTTCGGGGATTTGGGAGGATGTCAATGTAAGTTCACTCCCTAGTATTCTTGGAAGGTCATGATTGGCTTTTTTTATGTACATGTCTAACTGAACCCACTATCCTCTCCAGCTGAATTTGTCCGCGTCCCACTTGCAGATAAATCCTTGATTGTTCTCGACGAGGAATTTGATGCCATTGAAGACAAGGATCTGGTTGTTCTTACCGACATCTTTCCTACTGGCTGGGTCGGACTCACTTGGTCCGGGTTTCAACCTGGAGACACGGTCGCTATCTTTGGCGCAGGTCCCGTCGGACTTCTGGCGGCGTACTCTGCAATTCTTCGTGGGGCAGCTCGCGTATACTCCATTGACTACGTTGAGGAGCGCCTCGAAGCTGCAGCTGCTATTGGGGCCATCCCGATTAATTTCACCAAGGGCGAGCCCTCGGCACAGATCCTTGCCCGGGAGCCGGATGGAGTCCAGCGCACGGTCGATTGTGTTGGCGAGGAATGCGTGAATGACAAATTGAAGCATGATCAAAACTTCGTTATTACACAGGCCGTCAAATGCACCAGTGTCGGTGGCGGCGTGGGCGTGGTTGGAGTACAATTTGCTCAACCAACTTCCGAGGGAGTTGAGCGAGGAAACACTATTTCACCCACTATTGTATTCCCGATGACACTTTTCTGGGAAAAGAATCTGACTATGCGCGGCGGTACGGTCGACAGTAAACTATTTGTTGAACCGTTGTTGGAACTCGTGAAATCCGGCAGAGCCAGACCTGGCTTTGTTTTTTCTTCTACCATTGATATCGACGACGCACCCAAGGCATACCGGCGCTTTAATGATAAGTTGGAAACTAAGGTTATGATCAAGTTCCCCTCGAATGACAGGCAGAATGGCCATGTCGAAGCGGAAACTTCAGAAAATGGCGAGAGTTTGCATGGGTAGGTAGCGACCTAGTCCGCGTTCTCCGCAGAGCTAATGAAGATTGATAGAGGTCAATGGCGTAAGAATACTAAGCGGCGACAACCCTCCTCCAATGGACCTCATAAACGGATGAGACGTTAGGTTTGATCTAGTCGGAATTTGTTTAGTATGCGTACGTCTGGGATTCCGACGGTGGATGATTATTTTACACAAAATAATTCTAGCAGAGACTTGGGTCATGCTCGGCCCACCTTGGGGATTTTAGTGCTTTTGCGGCAAGAAATATGGTTCGGTTAATATGTCCTTCACACCAGGCCTCACTCAGTAAGGTATCCTAATAGAGGTTTGCGGGCATTCCCAGTACATCTTCAAACCACTTATCATCTCCCAGATCCATAGACTGTATCCAATCCATCTGATCCAAGCCGGGAATATAAGTATTGTGAGAAATGGCGTCAGGACTAGATCCTCGACACGGCCTAGTGTCCACATCTTGTACCTGACTAGCCGTATTCCACCGAGCTTCAGTCCACATCCGAGATCTGCTCAAAAGTTTAGATAAATACTTCAGTAAGTGATCATTACACTGAAGCTCTGGCTCTCGACTGCTTAGATCCAATTTCTGAAGCATACAATCCACCGTCGTTATCAAGTGAATTGTGTTTCGAACAGCATGGCAGTCCCAATCTGGATCTTCGAGTACCGATAGGTATTTCAAAAGAGTGATACTCAGAATCATCTGTGACCAGAAATGAAAGGGTTGGCCGACAATCTTTGAACAAGGAATTTTGTAGAAGCCGTCTAGCCATGCTTTGATATTTTCAACAGACTGCCACAGGCATTGAAGGCGCTCAAATCCAACCATTATGCTGCCATCGCCTCCTCGTCCTGACAGATCCAATGGAGGCGAATCTCGACTTATGGAGTATCCGAGCTGATTTATGTATAGTTCCACGTATTGCGCATGTGTGTTGAGAATGTCTGTCGCACATACGGCGATGTCAGAAGTCTCATAGTGAAGGAACGTGTCCACAGAGCCTACTCACCTAGATTGGAAAGATCCACACTAAATGAAGATCTTAGCTCCCTTAAATCCCTTCGCAGAGTCTTGAGGTATAATAAACGGGGAGCAGAGGCGGCGGCTGGAGAGTTCCTTGTGACGCCAGAGTTTGTCTCGTCCTGTTGGCGGATGTCATCCGCCTTTTGCTTTAATAGTTGCAAGCGCACTTGAAAAATAAACAGCTCATCTGAAGGACACGACTTGCTTGTTTTGAGAACTTGAAGCGCTTCGTCCATTTCAGGCGTCCATCGCAAAGCATCCTGGCGCCCCAGATGCGACGACATACTATAGTGGGTCAATAATTAGCTTTATTTGACTCCAGAAGGAACGAGGAGGTGAGCTTGAGAAAGAAATAGGGCTATGCGTACTTTGAACTCAAAAAGAAACATGCCAGTACTGCGCGTTGTCTTTCCAACAACCTGTGGGCTGCATCATAATTAGAACCTCCACCATTGTCATCAACTTGGCCCTGGGTAATAGTCATCAGGAGCTGTGCGTCTGGAGATGATGGTTTAAAAAGTCGCAAATCATATACGACAGATATGGCGAGCATCATAAGTCGAGATATAAGATCCGCTCTTCCGAGAAACGCATCAGTACTCCACGCTAAATAAACAAGGAGCCCAAGAAGCAAGTCAATATTCGACTGGACTTTGACCAGGGCGGACGTAAATAAAATACGCTTTAATTCATCAACTTGAACCAGCCTTTCTTGAGTGGAAAATGTTGTAACAGTGTGGATGGCTTGTAGCAGGGTAGGTCTATTTTGGCGAAGGTACCAGCTTGTCATACCCGGGCCAAGATCTATGAAAGGAAACGATGGCAGCATTCGAGATCGGAAGAAATCAAGCCTATCGTCTGCTTGGTTAAGCAAAGGAGCAGAGGGTGATGGGATATGATAAGAAAGGGGGGCCAGATTTGGGTTTGGTGAATCTGCGGTAATCGAATTCGTTGCGAAAGTCGACCTAGCACTAAAGTTCAGATTCGTGCTTGGGTTTATCAAAGTGCCACTCGAGTATGAAGTTGTTGATGAGATACTCTCTCCACCAATGGATTGTAGCGTGTTGGCAGAAGATCCAGAGCTTTCTGGAGTTGCGAAAAAGGACTGCATGGTGGACAACAAGGTCTCCATCTTGTCTTCCAGCCTCGCGATCCGCGTATCGGACTCATCTGCTGACTGGGCATTGCGCCTGCGAATCGAATCCGATGGCTCACATCTTTTATTAAGACGGATACATCTGGAAGTATGTTAGCGGAAGTTTTCTCCTTCACTGGTTGGTATCGTGTGTTGACCTTTCACAAACATCGCCATTTGGGGTCCGCACGCAGCGGCACTTGGCTTTGTAGCAGTGAGTGCACGCTAGGCCATAGGCGCTGGTTTGAGCTGAGGTGACCTTCGATCTCGCCATAATACTAAGTTGTGTGAACCAAAAATGCCAGATGCAAAAATCCCGCTGTCGACAAGTAGTTGGAGTGAGTAGACTCCGGAATCTGATGCGAAGGGATCCGGGCGGAGTTCGCCTCGCTCAACAGTCCCAGCATTGTTCCGGCGGATTTGGCCCCCGAATTCCGTTTCCAGCTCGTGGGTGATTTCACCTGTGCCGTAGATGAATCCGTTGTTTGGCTCATTAAACGAAAGAATATCACTGGTCGCAGTTCACGCAGTTCAAGTCCGTCTGAGATATGTTGGGAGATGGTATAAATACAAAGTTGAAGCTCGTGCCCTTGGTGGGCGCAAACCCTAGACACATGTATATCTCCATTCAGATTCAAAGCAACATTGCCTTTCTATAATTCACTACTCCTAAAATGGCCCCAAAAAACCAAGCAGCCTGGATCCCCGTCAAAAAAGCCCGCCCATTCGAAATTGGTAATGCACCCTACACACCTCCCGGGCCCGGCCAAGTCTTGATCAAAAACACCGCCGTGGCCATCAACCCTTTCGACTGGGTGTTGCAACTCATTGGTCCGGTCCTCGCTGGCTATCTCACATACCCTTTCATTTTTGGTACCGACGTCGCCGGCGAAGTAATCGAGATCGGTCCCGATGTGAAGCGATTCAGAGTAGGCGACCGAGTCTACGGCAGCGCCGCGGCGATCGCAAAAGAAGTCATAAATCCAGCCGAGGGAGCTTTCCAGCTTTATACGGTTATGAGACAGCATATGATAGCACCTACCCCCTCGCATATCACCGACGAACAAGCTTGCGTTTTAGGTCTAGGCGTCGGGACCGCGGCGTATGGTCTTTTCCATCCGAATTATCTCGCCCTTGATATGCCTACCATCCCGGCGCCTGAGAAGACTTTGGGCAAGTCTGGTAATATACGCACGGTAATCATCACCGGTGGCTCGTCCAGTGTTGGGAGTAATGCCGTGCAGCTTGCTGTATCTGCTGGCTATGAAGTCGTGTCCACTGCATCTCCGAAGAACTTCGACTACGTGAAGAGTCTCGGCGCCACCCATGTTTTTGATTACAGGAGCAAGACGTTGGTCAATGACATGCTCGGTGCTCTCAAGGACCGCGAGCTGGTTGGCGCTTATACCATCGGCAATGGTGCGGTTGAGGCATGCACTGCCGTCATGATGAAGCATGATCCCAATCTGACAAGGAAGTTCATCGCTGCAGCCGGTGCCATAATACCTGCCGACAAGCTGATGTCCTTTTCCGGAAAGGGCATGTTCTTCATTGCTATGATCGGGAACATGATTACATCGAAAATTACACAGTGCAGGACCGGGGTCGAGGCTAAATTCATCATCGTGGATAACCTTATTGCCCCTGACAGTGTGGTCGCCAAAATATACACGACATTTCTGCCACAGGCGCTTGAGCAGCGTCAGTATGTACCAGCTCCCCCTCCGCAGGTTGTGGGTCAGGGATTGGGCATGATTCAAGAGGCGCTTGATCTTCAGAGGAAAGGTGTTTCGGGAAAGAAGCTTGTTGTGACATTGTAGTGGAGTGACTTTGATGTTTTGGATCAGAATCGGTTAATCATGAGAGTTCCTCATTTACGTAATTTACAGTTTTATTCAATCAATGGGTGGTTTCTATATCAGCAAGAACTTCGCATCAAAAAAAGTAGACTGAGATCATTCATATATTTCAAGATCTTGTCTTGCAAATGCATGCGGATGTTACATTCTACACCTGAAAGTTTCAATTATTCCTTCGAAGATAGATGAGAAGTGCAAGGTCTGGCTTGAAAGTATTCAACGTTCCGTTTCTAAAAGCTACTGGACAGGACCGTAGAATTAAAATTATTAGATTTGATAGCATAGTAGGAAATTATTAGCATGTCGCCAGATGTACAACTGATGAACATTAAGCAAAAATGACATTGTTCTGTCCAATCTATTCCCGATGACTCTTTCTTCGCTCTGTAGACTATTTATCGTCCTGAGAATCCTCAGTAATAATCTTGCGATGTTCAACTTTCCGAATATCTACCCAACCAAGTCCGGGAGAGAAGACCAAGATGACAACACTAACAGCCACACCGAGATACATGACCTGATCAATACTTTTAGCGTATGCTGCGAGCACAGCGTCCAATTGGGATTTAGAAACCAGATCACGGATGGAGCGAACACCAGCAGACACAATAACATCCGGGGCCAAACCAATCTGGGCAACCCGCTGCTGAAGCTGATGGCGAAGACTATTGCTAAAGATAGCATTTGCAATAATCAGCGAAGTTGAAGCTCCGATATTTTGCCAGAATATTATTATTGCCATGGCGAGGGAGATTTGCGTCGGCGATATAAGACTTTGTATAGCAATGTATGGCTGGGTAGAAACTAATCAGTGGATACACTTTAGACTGCGATAAAAGAGGTCTTACGGCTGCTGCTGTACACCCACTTGCGACGCCATAGAGAATTTGGTACCCGATCCATTTCGCGACCGGCGTTGTTGGATTTAGTGTTGACATGAGACCGTAGCCGATAGCTGATATCGTACCTCCTACAAGCAGGAATGGGAGATAGTAGCCCCAAACAGAGACTGTAACAGGTATGGTCAATCATGCAAGTTTCATAGAAAATATACTTCGAGTAGAACTTACTGAGTGTGCCAGATACCATGGTAAAGAGAACCAAGCCAAGCGTGGTAGGTAGCATATGCACGCCACTCATGAGGGCCGTATCGTCATGAATAGCTTGGAAATAAATGGCAATATAGAAATCAGCTACAAGGATACTGGAAAGACTAAAGAACATAGTCATTGCAGCGGACCAGATAACTCGATGTTTGAGCATTGCAATTGGAATCATGGCATCGTCGCCTTGTCGATATTCCCAGAAAAGAAAGAGAGTGAAGGTAACCGTCGCACCAACAAGTAAACCAATTACAACGGAACTATTCCAAGGATGCTGATTTCCGCCAAACTGCAGTCCGAGTAGCAACATGACGACTGCGGGGCAAATTAGCATGAATCCCGGTAGATCAAGCGACTGTATCGCAGATCCGAGAATCTGCAGAGGTGGGCTCTTGGGTTTGCGCTCGGGTATAGTATTGAAGAAAAGGAAGCCGCCGACGATCACGCCTAAAGGAAGATTAATGTAGAAACCTAGCACATTGTTAGAAATGGATATTTCAAAAATAAGGGACAAGCTTAACGCACACCATCGCCAAGACGCATACGTAGTAAAAGCTCCTCCAATAATAGGTCCCGTTGCAAGGCCCAACTGACCCATCCCCATATTAAGACCCATGAAAAGTGCCTGTTTCCTCACCGGAAGCATGGCGGAAATGGTCGTCACGGCGCCGTTGGCAATACCTGCCGATCCTACTCCTGCAATGACACGGCCGATAATGAACATGGGAGATGACTGGGCTGCTCCGCAGATGGCAGATCCGATTTCGAAAATGAAGAAAAAGACGAGAAATGTCCACTTTGATCTCATCAGTATATCTGTGATGCGGGTATTTCTATGCGATATATGAGAGTGGTTACCTTGATAGAAAACTGGTTGTAAATCTTGCCGCTTAAGGGCTGGAATGCTGCACTTCCGAGTTGGTAGGCGCCGCCGTACCTGAGAAGTTAGTGTTATGGCAATGAATGTAATGTGTATTAGGGTGTACTTACCAGCCTACATCGACCAATGAGTCGAATTGGGATGTAATTGCTGGAGTGGCTGTAGAAATGACGGCGAGGTCGAGGAAAAACAGGAAATATGCCAGGGTGACTGAGATGAGAATGAGAGTGACCGATAGACCCGTTGGGTACTCGTATATGAGCTCTGTATCATCATTTGACGACATTTCATCCCTGACCTGTTGCTTCTCGGACGAACTCATTGGGGGCGTACCCGAGGGGTGGGGTGGTATCGTTTCGGTCATTTTGAGATATCGATATTATTCAAATGATGTCTTTGGTGATCTGCTTTTTGAGCTCTGTAAATACAGTACATTGGGTATGAAGAGATGGTGTGTGAAATAAGTAAGTTAGATTTTGTATTGATGATTGAACTGTACATCTATATTCCACCATGGCCCCCACCCGGAGTATGCTGGAACGGAGTCTGTCTCCGGAATCCGCACATCTCAATTCCAGGGGTTTCTCTCATGATCACTTCAAAGCTGCATTCATAATCTATAGTTAACAATTAGAGTGCAAGACTGACCGGGCTCGGTCTCCGAATTCCGTATCCAACCTGGTGTTTCTGGAAGTTGCGTGAATTAATAACCGGTCAGCCAGTAGCCGGTATGCATCTGTCACCTCTATGGTATATTTATAGAGATCCTCCACTTAAAAGCTTGGAATTCGCAAGGGTTTATTGTTTGAGACTCTCTTGGGTCATTACATCGACTGGTCGTCGCCATATATATATTGAGCCTGTTACTCTCCTTCCCATTCTCAACTAATTCTCATCATCCCCACAGTATACAGAAATCAGCCATGAGTACACTGCTCGCAGTCATGTGATCATTTCCCTGAAATTGCCATTAAAGTATAGCTACAAACACTTCACTTTGAAACTGGCGGCTATTTTTCAAATTTACGTAGGTCATAAATAGTTTATGCAATTTTATCAATGCACTGTCATTGGCGCCACAGATCGGGTTGACTCTCAATCCTCCACTACACTACCCCGGAACATGCGGGATGGCCCACTCTGGATTGAATTGATGAATTGCCGCGCGATGCAGGGCAGCTTATTCAGCTCAACCTTTCTTAGTGACCCACGAGGCGCTCTAGTGAGGAGTACTCCGTACTATGGTGCATGACTAGACTAGGGGGTGGAAGGATCAGCTCGCGTGACCGGTGGAGAAAAAAGAGCTAAGGTGGGTTCGAAGAGAGCTAGGATCTGATCAATGGTTGATGGTATTACTCCAGTGCTTTCTAGTGGTGGTGTATATATCATGCTACTAAGTATACGTACTACCTTAGGTAGTGTATATTCAACCGGGCTACTCTGGCTGGTCTATCTACCGCTCTGCGGTGCAGAGTCCTCCGATGACGGAAAGAAGTCGGAAACACCACTGGTATGTGCCAAACTTGAACCGAGTGAGACAGCCAGTGCAGAACAGAACTAAGTTTTCAGATATCTCCGGCACGTGACATGGTGATGTCTAATGCGATGACAGGAGGCTACGATAAGGTCAGACCCTCCCGCGCGGCGAACCCGACCCCACGGGAGCGGATCGATGACCATTCCTTCTTGTACAGCATACAGCTATTTAATACCCTCAACATTATATGTACAAAATATTCTACCTAGCCCAGTTTACCTCTCAATTACTACCACTGCCACCCATTCATTCGGGCAGACTCCGTGAAACCAGGGAAACCGAGCAGGGCCCGATACTCGGCCTGGAAGCAACCCGAGCCGGGAGAAGTCGGAAGGCGGGCGGCGACCGACTGCGCAGCTTATCTGGAGCCAATCAGAGACGGCGCAAATATCAAGTCTTGTTAGGCTAAACCTAATCCGGCGGAACTGGGAGGCCCCACCGGTGGCAATGTTTATCTGTGGCCAATCAGAGGTGGCGGCCAGTCTGCAGTTGATCTCTCAAGATAAGCTGGAGAATGCAGAGAGAGGAGAGTAGATAGAATAGAAGATAGAAGAGTACCCTAGGGTAGAAGTATGCAGAGATGAAGATAGGTGATACCTTATCTAGATGAGAACTAGAGGAGGAGGTATAAGGATGTAAGTATAAGTAGAAGTAGAAAGACGGGTTCTCCAGCTGTTCTCACCTAGGCACGGGCTACCTAGGTACTGGCTCCTGGTACTAGGTATCCCCAGCCAATCCCCGGGCCCGAGGATTCACATTAACAAATCGTGTTGAGTACACGCCAAGCTCGATAGGAGGTGGGCCCCGGTCCCGTCGCCACTCTAGAGATTCATCATGAAGACATGAGGATCCAAGAATGGCTATATTCTCAGTCATTGTCTACTATTACAATAATTTATTCTTTCTATTCTCCTCTGCTCTACTCTCTACCTCTGCCCTTTACTCCTCTAGGGGTATCTTCTACCCCCAGCTTACCAGCTACACCTAGACCTACACCTATCCTAGCTTCACCACTATCGATTATCCCATTGCTGGTGTCATATCATATCACCACCAAACCAGCATTGCGACCATCTAACCTACCACTGACCACCATTGATCTCCATTGACCACCGCCATTGATCAATCCTCGATTTTCAAATTACCCGCGTCTTCCCCCGGAATTCAATTGCTCTCGAGCTAGCCTGGAAGCTGAATAATTTCTTTTTCTCCGTTATCTGCCCCTGCCTTACCCTAGGGTCGAAGTACCCAGGACCACCTCAGTCCGATTCCCGGTGGACCCGTCGATCCGACTTATCTCTGCATTTTGGGCCTCCGCAACTAGTATTCCAGAATTCGTTCTTATACCCTGCCTTCCCGTGGCGATTCTTCTCCACATTCCTTAATCCCATCGACTTTTTTCAACTCTCGACTTGATTGAACTTTTCACCTTCCTCCTACACACCACCACCACCATCACCACACACCAGCCTATACCTGTCTCACCATGTCGGCGTTCAACGGGAAATCCCCGTACGCCCCCGACTACGCCTCCTACGACTGGATCGGTGCTCCCTCCAACTATGAACTCTCCACCAACCCAGACATGGGCGGTGATTCCCGTAGGTTTCACTTCACCTCTAGCTGGACATTCCCTACAGCAAACTAACACGACCAAGGCACCGAAAATGTCAACAAATGGTTCCAGTCCGGCGACCAGGCGTATATCATTGTCGCCTCCGCAATGGTCATGGTCATGATTCCAGGCCTGGGCTTCCTCTACTCCGGCCTCGCCCGTCGAAAGTCCGCCCTCAGCATGATCTGGGCTTGTATGGCCTCTTTCTCCGTCGTCACTTTCCAATGGTATTTCTGGGGCTACTCGCTTGCTTTCTCCCCGACCGCTACGAATGGCTATATCGGCAATCTGCGTAATTTCGGCCTCATGAAGACTCTGGCCGATCCTAGTCCTGGCTCGCCCTTGATTCCTGGTCTTCTTTACGCTTTCTACCAGGTAGGTTTTCCATACCCTTACGCCTACGCTTACGTCCAACCCGCATAAGCAATGAACAGCGCTGACCTTCCTAGATGCAATTCTGCGGTGTCACTGCAGCTATCGTTATGGGCGCCGTTGCTGAGCGCGGTCGCTTACTCCCCGCTATGGTCTTCACCTTCATCTGGGCTACTATCGTCTACTGCCCCCTTGCCTGCTGGGCTTGGAACGTGAACGGCTGGGCATACAAGTACGGCGTGATGGATTATGCCGGCGGCGGGCCCGTCGAGATCGGATCCGGTTTCACGGCTCTCGCATACTCGATGGTTCTAGGCCGTCGTCAAGAACGAATGATGCTCAACTTCCGCCCGCACAACGTCTCTCTCATCCTTCTTGGCACAGTCTTCCTATGGTTCGGCTGGTTGGGCTTCAACGGTGGCTCTTCATTCGGTGCTAACGTTCGTGCTACCATGGCTTCATGGAATACCAACTTGACCGCTGCCTTCGCTGCCATTACCTGGGTTCTGCTTGATTGGCGCCTGGCTAGGAAGTGGTCCATGGTCGGCTGGTGCTCTGGTACGATCTCCGGCCTTGTCGCTGCGACTCCTGCCTCCGGCTTCATTTCGCCCTGGGCTAGTGTTATTCTCGGAGTCGTCACTGGTATCGTGTGTAACTACGCGACTAAGATTAAATACTGGATTGGTATCGACGACTCAATGGATGTCCTCGCTGAGCACGGTATCGCCGGTATCATCGGACTTATCTTCAACGCCCTCTTCGGCGACGATTCCATCGTCGGTCTGGACGGCGTGAATACCGGCACTGGTGTCGGCGGCTGGGTTATTCACAACTGGAAGCAGCTCTACATCCAAATCGCCTACATCGTCGCAACAGCCGCCTACTCCTTCGTCATGTCGGCTATCATCGCATACGCCATAAACGCCATCCCCGGCCTGAACCTGCGCGCCTCCGAAGAAGCTGAACTCCTCGGTATGGACGATGACCAGCTCGGTGAATTTGCTTACGACTATGTTGAGGTTCGTCGCGATTACCTCGCTTGGACTCCTCAGGCGAAAGACCAGTTGGAGGACGGTCACCAGATCCCTGCTGCTGAGCGTTACGGTATTGGCGAGCACTCGGAGATGATGCTTGAGGGTCACCCAGTCATGGGTATGGGTGGAATCAGTCAGAGTTCTCGCGGCGGTAGTGAAGGCGATATGGCGATCCAGGAAATTAAAATGGCCCAAGCTCCTAGACAGGTTGCTGAGTCCCATCCGCCTGATTCGCAGATTCGTCCGCCTAGTCCGACTGAGGCGCCGGTTGTTTTGCGGCCGGTTGATGAGAAGGAAGTTTAAGCATTCTTGCTACCTCCTGCCAACTCACTCGCCAATACCCTTCTTCTACCCGCATCTTCAGCCTTACATCATTTTCTTTCGCATTTGTTCTATATCCCTGAGCGTGTTTTGTTTCTTTGGAAAGCCTGGGGCTTTCTTTTTTGTATACCTACCCTGTCACCTCCTACCTACCACCTACCACTCGAACCGATACACCTTATTACTACTACTTTTCATCTGCCACCGCCACATTGAATCCACCTCCGCTTTTTATTTCGGTTCTGGTACTTATCGACCGGACCGGAAGCAGAGCAATCTTGAGCTTGTCTCAGCAAGGCGTTTTTCAAAATTTCTTTGGGTCAGGCTTCTTGGGTTGGATGTATATACGCTTCTGGAGTTGAGTGCTGGTTTATTGCAATATAGAATCTGATTTTTACCTATCACAAACGTGTCACAACGGTTCAGTGGAGTAGAAGTACTAGTAGCGTGGATAATGTTCTGGCAGCTATAGTAACTCTCAAAGGTAGTAGTTCCAAGGTTTGACCCATGCACAACTACTGTATGGGCCAACTCATCGCAATTTGAAGCAACAAATGATCATTGGTAAAATACCATCATAACCAGAAGATCTTCGGTCAAACAACAACCTTCGCTGATGATGCTGTGTACCCAACTGTAGACTCTACCACGGGAAAATAATAGCCGCACCTAAAGCAGCCGCAGCAACCGAAACCCCAAGCACAGAACCAAAATCACCCCAAGATGAGCTCCCAGTTAATTTAACCGCAGCATTCGTAGGACCAGCATCTAGACGCAGTTAGTATATATCACTACACATCCTTACAGAAGCAAGGCTCCACAAGGTTTACTATGCGCACCGTCAAAATCGGATTTCTTATGGATCATAGTCATGATAGCCTCAGCGGCTATACCGACCATTGTAGGCTTCTCGTCCTCGTCGAATGTGGTAGTAAATGGTCCTGAAAAGGGGGTAGTAGCTCCGAGAGTTCGGAGATAACTTGTAACAGTCGTGCCGTTGGTTGTAGTTTTTATAACCGAATTTCCGAGGTCGCTTTTGGGCACGTGGAAATTGCAGCCTGTTGAAGGGCGGTATTCTGATATTTTGGAGTAACAGCCGTAGAGTATATCTGCCGAGTATGAACTAGAAATAATACCCATTAGACTATCGCTCGTGCACATGATGATATTCAATTTTAGTAAGTATATAGACTAGTATAGATACATACCTCGGACAGCACAACACAGCCGTTTCACTCGGGTCAAGAATACTCAAGAACAATTCCCTATCCCGTTGTAAAAAGTTCCCAGTACTCCCTGTAGTAGGAGCAAGAACTCCGGACGTCACGAGGGTTTTATCGTCGTGCGAAGCTACTCCGACCGTCACCCAGTCCGCGGGACAGTATAGACCGGGCGAGTAATAATGAGCCTGGAAATACATGGTCGGGTTTGTATCTTGAGTGGTACTTGTTTCTATTGTGACGGGGGGCACACATTCCCAGCCGCCAACCGTCTCGCACTGAAGCCCATACTGGAAGATCGGAGTGTTTCCGGTGGTGCTGGGCCCGATTTGGATTTTATTGGAATCGCTGGCGCAGCTGGTGGGCGCGGTGAATGTTGTTGTAACCGGGCCGAGGTTTGAATAGGTGTATCCTGAAACGGTGGATATGCTAGGCATGGTGGATGGTGTTTTGCTATTGAAGTTGCTCTTAATTTAGAGACTTGGAGGGAGGAGAGCAAATGGACGGATGGGTCTCGTATTAATCCTTCATCTTCTGGCTGAGGCTCATCTGTGCGCATCCCGCCTCTCTTCCTTGGCGAACATTAGCTGCGCTTGGCAGGGTCCAATCCCCAGGTTGTCTCTGTGTGATTGGGTTGAGACGAGTGCTCTCGTCTAGGGTATGCCCCGAGTGCTCCATGATCGTGGATAGATACTTGAATGGTATTAGTTTGGACTGGGCACCAGTAAAGAACTCTCCAGGGCTTCCTACTGGGATTCTCTTCGGCGTGCTGGTTCCTTTGTATCTGGCTGCCTGGAGCTGGCAACTTGAAGTTGAAAGGATTCAGGTGGCCTTAGATAGTAATCATTACTAGAATGAGTTGGATAGCCGAGTACTGTGTAGAATAGAATATGAAACTTCAAGTTGGTCCAAGGCAAGCTAAGCTCTGACAATATGTATGCGAAAGGTAATGCAAGAAGAAAATGCAAGAATGCTCTGCTATATACATCACAGCTCTAATTCACTCAATGCATCACTGCATCACTGAATCACTGTATAACTCACTACTCACCCCCTCCTCACCATCCCCCTCACACGAACCTTCTCCTCCCGACTCAACTTATCAACCACCTCTGCCGCCTCACCACCCTGAAGCACCTCATCCCACTCATCCTCATCCATACTCATAACAAGTGTCATCTGGACACATCGCGTAAACGCCTCACGGTGTCTATACCGTCCCGGTCCGCCGGACCCATACCCAACATCCACAGCGCCGCTCATCAAACCCGAGATATCACGTTCTAGTCGCGCCGCGCCGAGAGGGTTAACACGGCCCTGGTAGGACCACAGGCGTTTCTCAAGAAGACGGACTAGATACGCGATTGTAATTGTAAGTAGGCGGTCGAAGGCTTGTTGTGTTAGGATCCGCGCGATGGGGAGGAGGAGCTCGGACCACCCGTTTGCGAAACGGGGCCGCACAACTTCCTTGGCGTTGCGATTTTCGTCATATTCTGCTTCTTCGGTAGATGTTGGTTGGTATTCGACGTCGCGGAAGGCGTCGGCGAGGATTGGTCGGAGACGGTTTTTGATTACGTTGTTGAAGACGACTTGGATGCCGTCTGAGAGGAGGTCGTTGACTTTGCTTTCGAAGGAGGTGGCGAGAGTTTGGAGGGTTTGCGCGACGCGGAGGGCGGAGCTGGGGACTGGGTAGAGGGAGCGGAGGTGGTCGGATACCAGGTTCGCGCTGGTGTCTTCGGGTGGTTGTTTTATGCCGGTGTTGTTGGCGACGATTCGTCGGATGTAGTCGATGCCCAGGTCCAGGTTGTTCATTTGGACTAGGAAGGCGATCACGGTTTGTTCGGGTGGTTGGCCGCCTTGGACTGCTGCGCGGGGGTAGCATTCGTCGCGCATCTTGCGTTGGGTCATGCCGATGAAGTCGGAGCCGAGTACGCGTGAGAGGGTTGGGACGACGTTTGTTACCACGCCTTCTTGGGAGGTTGCGAGGGATTGCTGGATGACCTTGTTCACGATGTACATGATATCGTCGACGGCTGATGTGATGTGGGGAGGGTCAGCCTTCAACGGTTGTTGCAGATTGAGGCTCAACCCTGAAGGAGACTCGTCCAGTTGGAAGGCCTTTTCCACGGACCGGCGGAAGAAGAAGGTTGTCATTGCATTAAATGGGACGACCAGCTTATCGCTGACCTTGCGTGCGAGTGAAGAGTCGGACAAGAAGGTGGGCAGCTCGTATTGCGCATCATCTTCATTGCCTTCTTCGGCAGGAGGCTGTAGGTCCAGTTAGCATAGAGCTCTCGTACTTTCAGATGGGGATTGTCTCTTACATTGCACGTGTCTGCCAGGAAGCGACAATACAGCGACCACCGACCAAGCATGATTGCCATCTCGTTAAGAACGCCATCAATCTCCTTCATATCGACCCCCTCGTCCTCGGGGGTCGCATTGGCACCCGGAGCCGGAGAGTGAGGTCGTTGACCCGGACGCTGCGCAGGAAGGAAGCTCTGAACAAGGAAAGTGAAAGCATAAGACTTGATATCCATAAGTTTGCGATCGACATGGCGTTCATCACTCCAAGTATCCAGAATAATGCCACCTTGAACATCAGCCTCGATCTGCAACCGCTCAATAACCCTCCCCATCTTCCGCGGACCATAGTGACGCTCCACAAGCCCACCATGCCCATCAACGATCTGCGCAATATGCTCGAATAGCTTAGTCAAAGCATTGGCGTAGAAGAAGCCCTCCCTGCCCTGGGACCCGGGGCCGGCATTTAGATTGCCACGAGCGCGGGCCGCCACACCTTGACAGACATAACGACCATATACATCCAAGCCAACCTCCGACCGGCCAATAAGTGGGAACAACTTGAAAAATCGGGTAATCTTAGCCCCGTCGTTCTCCTTAACCGCCTTGTCGAACTCGCGCAGGAATAGCCCGCACAGCGACTCCGCCGCATTGTCCAGCGTCACGTTTGGCGGATCCGGCACTTCAGCTGTAGGAACCATCTCCGCCGCAAAGGGTCCATTTTTCACGCCCGGCGGCACCTGCGAGGCCCGATGCAGGAAACTGGCTGCCGTCTCCCAGTCTTGAGAAGCGCCCATTGATCCCGCGACGCCTAATGCGCATGCTTTGAGCTCTGCCACCTGCTCCACCACTTCCAGTGTCGCCTTCACGCGGGCCTGTTCGAGATCCAGTCGACGGACCGCGCTGGAAATTCTTTCGGCGGTGCCTGCGGCTTCGGAGAGCATTCCGTGGCTAATCGATCGGGTGGTAGTGGTTTGAGTACCAATATGGGCGCGCATCAGATCCAGTCGGCCCAATTCGCGCGAGAGGTCCTTTTGTGAGGTTACCAGGGCATCGAGACGGGCAGTCACAGTGGCTTCTTGGGTGTGTAGTCGAGACAGGGCGGCCTTGATCTCGGCGACAGAGCTGGCGTTGAAGATGTCGGATTGCGGGGAGGCATCTTCTATCGGAGCCAATCGCTGTATTGGGGATGAGGGCGAGTAGCCGTTAGATGCCATGGTGGCCATGGCGCAGGCAGTCAGTCGACACCTCGCCTGAGAGTTGAGGGTGCACAAAAAAGTGTACAAAAGAGTAGACAAGAAGACAAGAGGGAATGTTTGGCTGCTTCGAGGCCAACTCGCCCCCCGCGGGCGGTGAGAGACCCTCGGTGCGTTTTTTCGAAGCAGCCCCGAATTGGAGGATTATTTTATACAACGAAGATCTGCTTCGTGCAGGAAAAGGGAAAAAAGAAATCCAAAAAAGAGCAGAAGTATTTTTGTGCCAATTTCTTTGAAGACTTTGCGAATTGATCGTTGAGCCTTGGTTTAAAAGGTTGTGTTCGTCCAGATTGCAACAGACCCCAGCTCGCACGTTGCTATTACCATCACTCCGCTCCAACTTCACCTGAACACAGCGCTCTGGTTTCCTGCTTTCTGTTCCTTGTGGATTCTTCTTCCGCAGCCTTCTCTTCTTTGTGAATTCATTTAATTTCAGACATCGTCGACCCCTCCTCGGCACTTTGCCATGGGGAACGAGGAGTCATCTCTAGTGGACGAGTCCACTCAGCCTTCAGTGCTGGAGGCTCGCAGCATGGAGGCGGTGGCCAAGTATATCGAGGAGAATAATGTGAAACGGATCGTCTTGATGGTATGTCTGCATCGATTTTATGCTACGCTATGTGCTGTGAATGCTAACTGTCACTGAACAGGTGGGAGCTGGAATCAGTACGTCGGCAGGCATCCCCGATTTCCGATCTCCAGATACCGGTCTCTACGCGAATCTAGCCTTTTTGGACCTGGACGAGCCGGAAGATGTTTTTGACATCTCCTTCTTCCGAGAGAATCCCAAGCCATTCTATGCATTGGCGCGTGAGCTGTACCCCGGGCGTTATCGCCCGACCATCGCCCATTCATTTATCAAGTTGCTCTACGACAAGGGCATGCTGTTGAAGCATTTTACGCAGAACATCGACTGTCTTGAGCGACAAGCCGGCGTACCTGGCGAGATGATTGTCGAAGCTCATGGCAGTTTTGCCTCACAGTGCTGCATCGACTGCAAGACGCCGTATCCGGATGAGGAAATGCACCAGAAGGTGGATCAAGGCGACGTTCCTCGCTGCGGATGTGGTGGCTACGTCAAACCGGATATTGTCTTCTTCGGCGAGGCTCTCCCCACGTCGTTCTTTGATAACCGCACGCTGCCGGCAGCGGCGGACTTGTGTATTGTGATGGGGACCAGCTTATCGGTACAACCGTTTGCTAGCCTTCCCTCGTTTGTCAAGCAAGATGTGCCCCGCGTCCTAATTAATATGCAGCAAGTGGGTGGGATAGGATCGCGACCTGACGATGTACTTCTACTCGGCGATATTGACACTGGAGTACGCAAGTTTGCCAAGGCGATGGGGTGGGAGGAAGAACTGGAAACTCTCTGGGAGGCAACCAAACCCGAGCCAACCACGGCGGAGGAGAATGCGCCGCAGGACCGCGACGAACGTCTACGGGAGGAAGTGGATCGCCTAACGGAGGAAGTCGACCGCTCACTGCATTTGACCGATTCGTACCAGCAGCGAGTACGAGAGAGGCTGCTCAAGGTGGGCGAGAGCAGCAGCAGCAGCAGCAGCAGCGGCGGCGGCGGCGGCGGCGGCGGCGACAGCAAGGAGAGAGTGACGGGGCTGGGCCATGTCTTTCCACACTTGCAGTAATGACACACAATTACAGTCACACCGCTAGACACAGTTGACTACTGTAGAGTAGAATAGAGGAAAGTGACAGATGCCCCTCGATTAATTCTTCTTCTTCTTCTTATTATTATTATTTAGCGGGTCCTCCAGGCGTAATTTCGGAGTCAAACCAGACTGCCCACCGCAGCCAAATCAAGCAAGGCGATCGCAGCCCCACCGTCTTTTGCACATCGTCATTCTTCCCATCCCATCCCACCTCTTCTCTTTCTTCCCCTCCATACCTAGAACTCGACTCACAGAACCCATATTTAATCACCATGGTCGGAATTGGTCCCAAGCAACCGCCCTCCCGCAAGGGTAAGCTTCTCTTCGTTCCCAACTCCACTGCTGCGTATCGTGATGCTGATCCCCGCGGCTTGCTCTAGGATCCATGCACGATCTGCCGCAGAATCTTCTGCAGCAGATTAAGGATTTCGAGGATATTTTTACCGTGGACCGCACGAAGCTGAAGGAAATCGTCAACCACTTCGTCAAGGAGCTGGAGAAGGGTAGGTGCTAGCTGGTGCTGGTGGTGCTGGTCCTGATGGTACACCGAGTGCCTAGCTAACAAGGGTTGCATTGCATAGGTCTGACCGTCGAGGGCGGCAACATTGTGAGTACTCTGCGAGATGGAATGGTGAATAGCTGCGTGTGAAGTTAACTAACAGCCATAGCCCATGAATGTCACCTGGGTCCTCGGCTTCCCCGATGGCGAAGAGCAGGGCACCTTCCTGGCCCTCGACATGGGCGGCACCAACCTGCGTGTTTGCGAAATCACCTTGACCGATAAGAAGGGCGCCTTCGATATTACCCAGTCCAAATATAAAATGCCTGAGGAGTTGCGCACTGGCACCGCTGAAGAACTGTGGGAGTACATTGCCGATTGTCTACAGCAGTTCATTGAGCATCATCACGAGAATGAGGACCTCGCCAAGCTGCCGCTCGGCTTCACCTTCTCCTACCCCGCCACTCAGGAGTATATCGACCATGGCATTCTGCAGCGCTGGACCAAGGGCTTCGATATTGATGGTGTCGAGGGAGAGGACGTCGTTCCCCCTCTGGAGAACATCCTCAAGAAGCGGGTATGCTCTGTCTCATTCTTTATCTATAGCAAAATACAATTGCTAACTACCACCCCAGGGCCTACCCATTAAAGTCGCCGCTCTAATCAACGACACCACTGGAACCCTCATCGCCTCCTCATACACAGACTCCGAAATGAAAATCGGCTGTATCTTTGGCACAGGCGTCAACGCCGCATACATGGAGGACGTCGGCTCCGTCCCCAAACTCGCCCACATGAACCTTCCCCCCGACATGCCCGTCGCCATCAACTGCGAGTACGGCGCCTTCGACAACGAGCGCGTCGTCCTCCCTCTCTCCAAATACGACGAGATTATCGACCGCGACTCCCCCCGCCCCGGCCAACAAGCCTTCGAGAAAATGACCGCTGGCCTGTACCTAGGTGAAATCTTCCGTCTCGCCCTCACCGATCTCCTCGACCACCAACCCGACGTCATATTCAAGGGCCAGGACACTTCTAAGCTCCGCAAGCCTTACCTTCTCGACGCTTCCTTCCTCGCTGCTATCGAGGAGGATCCTTACGAGAACCTGAATGAGACCGCTGAGATCTTCAACAGCCAGCTCGGTATCTGCCCCACCGGGCCCGAGCTGGAAATGATCCGTCGTCTGGCTGAATTGATCGGTACCCGCGCCGCCCGCCTGTCTGCCTGTGGTGTCGCGGCCATCTGCACGAAGAAGAACATCGAGTCCTGCCATGTTGGTGCGGATGGTTCCGTCTTCACTAAGTATCCCCACTTCAAGGCCCGTGGTGCCCAAGCCCTCCGGGAGATCCTGGACTGGGCTCCCAATGAAAAGGATAAGGTATCTATCATGGCTGCTGAGGACGGTTCTGGTGTTGGCGCTGCTTTGATTGCTGCTCTCACCTTGAAGCGTGTTAAGGCTGGTAACATGGCCGGTATTCGTAACATGGATGATATGAAGACCCTGCTTTGAGCTGGGATGATATGATCAATAAACGCAAAATACATGATATACGATAGGCAAAACATTCAATTTATGTTTAACGTTTGGTGCTTGGATGGGTTTACTGTAGAATGGATGTAGGTAGACGAAGGATGCCGACTCCACCCCTTGATATTATCCTGCAAGCTTAATCCTTAGTTCTGCCGGGTCTAAGCTTGAACTAAGTTTGGCAGAAACTGGCCTTAGTAAAATCGGATTATTAATACTCTCCCAAGGCCGGGGGGACCAGTATTACAGAGCCTCCCCAACAGGGCATGCAGCAGGTGGATCCACCGGTATAGTTCATTCAGTATATACCAACAAGAACACCATTCGTGACATTGAAGTTTAACGTAAAATAAACCAGCGTCAACCACCCCAACTCCGACTCGGCAAATGTCCGATCCGATGAAAAAGGAGCATCTTCCCTCCACGCCTCTAAGCCCGCACACGCAATCGGCGCATCGATGTCGTGATCCTCACTCCACTCCATCGAATGTCAACCCAACATTCACCTTCACATTCAGCTTTGTGAATCCAGTAAAATACTCCAAAGATTCAGTTCTTCATGAATGGTATGCTAATAATTACTTTTTAACACACATCCTGTATACCGTCCGGTAGACCTAATCAGTCGATCTCGGTACTGCGATCATAGCTGGGTGAATAAACGGACCCCTCACTCACGAAGCTTTCCCCTGGCACCTCGTGTGGAGTCCATGGCGTATGCCGCTATTCTCCACATTCTCTACTCCAATGAGTTAAAGTCAAATGGAAAGGTGCGGACTGGCCACATGGCAAATGGTTATAAGGACTTGCTTGGCCCTTCCCGCGTTGGTTGAGTCTGAGTTTTGATAAAAACCGAGGGGAAGTGCACGATCCTTGTTGCAATATTTCCACATCTCGGAAAATCACTTCCTACTGAAGGGCGCGACGAATTTGAATTCGGCTCAAATGGCTGAACTAGAAAAGAACCTCGAGACGGCGTCGCCGCCCATCTCGTCGACTCTGTCTGGACGCGATGAGAACTACGCGTTTTATCATCAGAATCGTGGACTCGAGTATACACCGGAAGAAGAGAAGAGGACTCTGAGGAAAATTGATTTGCAGCTTATTCCGCTTTTATTTGTTATCTATATGATCCAGGTGCGTTCAGCTGGGCGGGGCCATTGATGGCTTTGGTTCCGAGTCGGTTTCGGTACTAACTAACTACCCGCCAGTATCTGGATAAAAACAGTATCAATTTCGCTTCTGTTTATGGATTGAAACAGGGGACCGGTTTGACGGGGCAGGATTATTCGTGGTTAGGTAGGTACCCTTTGACGTTCTTTCTTTGGTACGGTGCCAGCTATTAACCTCCCAGGTTCAATCTTTTACTTCGGCTACCTCATCGCTCAATGGCCAGCCGGACTAGCCTTGCAGAAACTCCCCGTTGGGAAGTTCCTCGCATATACCACGCTAGGTGCGAAGCCAGACCTTGATTTTCTAGAGAATTTCAGCTACTAATCATTGCAACAGTATGGGGCGGCCTCCTAATGACAACACCGGCCTGTCACAACTTTGCCGGAATCGCCGCGAATCGATTCCTACTCGGCTTCGTCGAAGCAGTCGTTAATCCGGGCTTCGTGCTTTTGATGAGTATGTGGTATACAACCGAAGAGCAGCCTCTCAGGTTAGAAGCGTACTATTGTACGAATGGAATTGCGACCATGTTTGGCGGGTGAGTCTCGAGGTTTTTACCCCTTAAGATGGAATAAATACATCGGCTCACTGTATAGATTGATTGGTTACGCCGTTGGCCACATTTCCACCGGTCTACCGAGGTGGATGTATGTTTTTCTCATCTTTGGCGCTTTCTCGATCGTCACGGGTATTTTTGCCTTATGGCTTCTTCCAGATCTGCCATCCACGGCTAAATTCCTTACGGAGAAAGAGAGGGCTATTGCTGTCGAGCGTGTCGCGGTTAACCGTCAGGGTGTGAAAAATCAACAGTTCAAGTGGTATCAGGTTTGGCAGGCCGCAAGAGATCCGAAAACTTGGCTTTTGTTTATTATGGCTGTTGGGGCGCAGGTGCCGAATTCGGCTTTGACCAGTGTATGTTTTGTCCCATCCATTACCATATTTGTTATCGGGTACAGGGTGAAATGGAATCCTGACAAAAGACAGTTCACTTCCATCATTGTTGGCTCCTTCGGTTTCGATACTCTGGGCACCCAGTACCTCCAAATTCCAGGTGGTGCAGTCCAATTCCTAACATTGTTAATTGGAGGTTTCATTGCGACCAAATTCAACGGAAAATTCCATTCTCGAAACGCGTGTATAATCGTCGCCAATTTAACCTGCATCCTCGGGTCAGGCTTGCTGGTCGGTTTACCTAGCTCGAACAAATGGGGCCGTCTCGTTGCTCTCTGGTTGTGTTATTTCCAGGGTCTGGGATTTAGTATGAGTTTGACCATTGTGAGCTCTAATGTCGCCGGATACACGAAGAAACAGGTTACCGGCGCTTTGCTTTTTACCGGATATTGCGTTGGTAATATTATCGGGCCGCAGACTTTCAAAGATAGCGAGGCTCCGGGCTATCATAGTGCCTATATCGCGTGAGTGCTCACTTATTATTGACGTGGAGAAGACTCACATTGCTGATGCCTATGCAGTATGCTTGTTGGGTATGTGGTGAAGCTGACTGCCATTGTTGCGCTATACTTGTATATGTATCTTGAGAACAAGAGGCGGGATCGCGAGGCAGTTGAGAGGTTTGACTCTGATTCTGATGCGGTTGAAAATGGAATGCTGGTGAGTTTTCTGCCGGAAGACTGGGATAACGATGAACTGACGTGGATGTTATAGGATCAAACGGAGATTGACAATAAGGGATTCCGATACGTGTTATGATAGTCTTGCAAAGAAGTCATAATAGATATAACCCGAAAATGGTTTAAATGTACATTTGATTAGCTAAATTTTTGTACAATGGTAATCCCGCTCTTCTATCACGCGGCACGGTATCTGGAAATTATCGTGGTTTGACCCGAAAGGTACAACATCAAACCCAAAGCAGAATTATATGACCAATGAATGGGTTATTGGGTGAGCTCAAGGCACAAAAGAAAAAAATGATGGCACAGGAAAGCAATTCGACTGAACCCAACCATGCCGAGTTTATGAGCTTCCAATGATAGCATCGGAAATCTTCTCGGCGAGCATATCTGCAAACTATTAGAGTTGCCATTCGACAGGGGAACAAGGAAACTCACAAACTGTAGACTGGGGGTGTCCAGGAGGCAAAAATGGGAACGCGCTGGTATCAACCACCCGCAACCCCTCGACTCCAAATACTCGAGCCTGCGAGTCAACCACAGCCATCTCATCATCGGATGTTCCCATTTTGCAAGTGCAAGCAGCGTGCCAAAGGGTCATGACATTATCCTTGATGAACTCGAGAATTTCCTCGTCTGACTTCACATCTTCGCCGGGGTTGTACTCCTTGCCGATAACCACCGGGGCCATAGCATCGCTCTGGAAGGCCGCACGCATTCGCTTGAACATTGCAATAGCAACTTCTTGATCTGCGGCATCATCAAGCCAGTTAGGATTGATGATGGGCAGATCGGATGTATCACTGGACTTCAATGTCACATTACCCCTGGACGACGGGGCGATCAGCACTCCAAGCATTGAGGCGTACTGGTACCCATCCTTCGGTTGGGTTTGTATGAGGTTGGACACGTTGCCGATATACCCGGCACCAGATATGTACTATACACCGTTAGTCAAATCTCTCGCTAATTGATTCATGATCACAGATTGCTTACCTCGGCCTCGGGCCAGTCGCTGGGGAATCCGGACAGGGCACTCTGAGTTGTTTTTGAAAAGGCTGAGCGCAATGATTCAGGAATCTTCTCCCATGCCAGATAGTCGGCTACAGGGTTGGTGAGGGGGCCCGTCTTCGTCAGAACACCACTGACGGCTTTGCCCGCTGCATAGAGTAGATCATTTGCAAACTGGGTCAAGGTAGTCACCTGGACTCGATACGTCGGGGCAAAGAACGGGTGATCCCACATGTTTTGACCGACTCCGGGCAACTCAGCGACAATATCGATGTTGTGCTCGTTCAGGGTATCGGCCGGGCCAACGCCGGAGACCATCAGGAGCTGAGGGGACTGGAATGCACCCGCGGAGATGATAACTTCCTTGGACGCGGAAAGAGTTATGGTGTTTCCCAATAATCCCTTCACTTGAACTCCAGTTGCTTTTTTGTTCTTGTTGAAAACAATCTTCTTGGCGAGAGTGTTGGAGTACGTCGTCAAGCTGGATGGTGTGATTTTTGAGAGAAAAGATGCCTGAGAGCTGCTGCGCTGTTCGTTCGAGGGGTCAATGGTCGAGGAACAGTATTGCGCTCCCATCAATATGCCAAGATTGAAGTCCTGGACCTGCTTGATACCGATAGCTTCCATGCCCAATCCCATCCATGATGAGAATGGCATGCCGTAGTTTGAATAAGATACCTCCAATGGTCCACCATTCTTTTCAAATGCATCGGTGTCGTATTTAGCCGTCGCATTGGAGGCTCGTAGCTGATCGTTCGGTGGGGTGAAATGAACACTCTTTTTATAGTAGGGAAGGGTCGCGTCAAAGCCGTAGCTGGTATCGTTGACTGCATCGGCCCATTGCTGCATGGATTCGATTGTCGGACTATGAGACAGTAATTAGCGTTAGGTGGAATTAAACAGCTTCATGAAAACATACCGTTGATAGATCATGAAGTTCAAGGCGGACCTTGTTGTCGTGATTAGTTTTGATCCTAGAGACTCCGATCGTTGACACTCACGATCCTCCCAGGCATTTCCCTCGCGCATAATGAATCGAACGCCCATTAGTGCCCGGTTGGTTCTCCGTCACGAAACCCCAGTCAATAGGCGATGATGTATCCGGATCCGATCCGACCGGGAGTACATCAGCCGCAGGAATCGCTGCTAAAGAGTTCGTCTCGTAGAGGCCGCCTGCTTCCACCAATGCAACTTTGAATGATTTTTGCGCCAGTCGCGTTGCGACAACAATTCCACTGGTACCACCACCAACAACCACATAATCGAAGGTCTCGTCCGCAAGGGGGCTTATTTGGAACGATCGCCGATCGAACGCGTCTGCGCCGACGCTGCTCGCCTGGAGTGCGAGGGAAACAAGGAACGTATGGAATCGCATTTCGGCGGTTGCTGTCCAAGAAGGCGAGCTTCTGGGGACCTATAATGAGCGGGCGATCTGGTTAGCAGAATGTATAGATTTGGCCTATCCGTCATCCGGGTTAGGTTGTATCAAGGAAGATGGAGCAAGGGGTCCGTGTCCACGGCAAAACAGACCTTCAGGAAAAAGAAAACAATGGAATGAATGACTGATCAATCTAGGTGGTCTCGCTCTTAGTGCTTCAAATGCATTACGTTCCTCGGCCTCGTGTAACGGCTCACTTTTGCCGAATGAACTCACTAAATGACTCGCCAGCCTCGGGGCGAGTCTCTTATTTTTGAGAACATGCTTTACATGGCCCGATAATTAAGCATGCCTCTGGTCCACTTTTTTAGGGCAGGCCCCGATCGTCAACCCGGCTTTTCCGGAACCGGGCCGTGCGGTTGGGACCTATCATCGCATGTACAGCAAGGTCCAATTTTCGGAGAGTCGAGTTCTTAAAATGGTCGCGCCTCGCGTAGCTGGACCGTTTTATTGTCGATAGCGAGGTTAGATCAGATCGGGCGTGTGCATGAAACGGAGTTTGTTCCTGAATTGGTTTCGGGATGGTTCATCAGTGGGACTGGGTTGTTTGAGAGTGCTTCACTCGTTAATTAGCCTACGATCCGCTGTATTTTCGTACGCATTTCTTATTCCTCGAAGCGGTCGGTGACGATTTCCATTTTCACTAGCTGTGTAAGCTGGAATCTTCCAATTTCACAAGGAGCGGATATGAACTGCACCCACGCACAGAGAATCACACCGATATTCTGAATAGACAATTTCCCTCGATGCTACTAGCTACAGCGAGGAGTGGTGATATTTATCTGTGGTGCAAGGTGCAAGTGAATCGATAGACAATAATTCCCTGTTTTGCTTGCTGAAGGAGTCCAACATCGAGGTTTTGTCCGGTAACTAGTATTCTCGCTCAGGCGCTGCTAGGCTCGTTGCTTGTTGCTTCCAAAGGAACAGAAAGTCCGACACGGTCAATCGTCTGCGTGTACACAACACCACCATTCTCCCGGTCCTCCTGTACAATCAAATCCTTCCGCTTAGTATCAACAAGGAGGCGAATAAGATCAGGTCGCATGTAGTGACCACCCTATTTCGGGAATTGTAAGCTTTCGACCTGATTTGAACACGATTGTGGTGTATTATGCGAACTTACAAAGTCGGCTAGAGATTTGGTCAAGTGGATCTCATCAAGATCAATCTGAGATAACATGTTAATATGGGTCTTTTCATCCTCCAGATTCACTTACGTCAATATAGAGAAGTCCCTGGAAGTCCTTCGATGGATGGGCTACAAGATTCTGCCCATCTGGACCGAAGATACGCCCGTTTCCGTTGTAGATGTTGGGATCCTCAAGCTCCTTCCCAGGCGGAGTGTTCAGCTTGATACCCTCCGCAGTGATGGTCTGCCAGGGAGCGAGGGTGAAGGAGCCGGTCTCAATCGCATAGGCGGGCGTGACGAGCTGGGCGGTCTTATGTCAGTCATCAGATCGAAGGTTCACATGAGACAAACGTATGAGATTCTTACATCCGCGTTGGCCTCCGCAACGTTGGTGTACGGGTCGGGGTATTTGAGCGTCTCTTTTCCAGGATACAAAGGCCAGGCCGCGATATGGACCTGCTCTCCGAGGGATGCAGCGTAGGCCTTCATGAATGGATTCATGTTTTCCCAGCAGTTCAGGTGTCCAATGCGACCGATTTCAGTGTCCATCACCGACTCCGTGGTGTCACCGGTTCCGTCGCCAAACACAAGACGCTCGACATGGGTAGCACGGATCTTGCGACGATGATTGATCACCTCACCGGCCGGGTTGATCATGACCTGAGTGGTGTAAAGGCTGGCGAGATCGACCTCGGAGTAACCAAGTGACACATAAATCTTGTTGGCCCGAGCAGCTTCGCGGATACGGCGCATTTCCTCAGAGTTGGAAGCGAGGCTGTTCTCACGGTATTTCTTGAGAAGCGGGAGGCTCTCCTGGTAGTTCACCTTCCAAGCCCAGTAGGGGTAGCCGGGAATCCCTACATGACCTCATGAGTAATTCATCCTGTTTTTGTAATCAAGTGAACATACAGAGTTCCGGGAAGGCAATCAGCTTGCAACCGGCCTTTCCTGCTTCGTCGATCCAGTGAATGGTTCGTCGAACAGATTCTTCTAGGTCAAACCAGCCCGGCTCAGCGTTGACTGCTGCAGCCTTGTACTTCTTGAGAACGGGGGTCATGTTGGAACTCGGATTTCGATGAATGGACTATTCGGGATATGCGGAGTAGAGTAAGTGGAATGATGGTGCTCTACACGGCGACCAAGCAGATTTTATATTCTTGAGCAGATTATTATGAAACATCTCCTAGAGCTCCAGTTTCTCTTTGCCATACCGGTGTTTCCGAATCACCCGATACGGGCTCTGTGTTTGGTGAATGGTGTCTAGATTACTTGACCCGTAGAGCTCTAGATTGTTGTGACGTGTAGCATAGGGAACACCTGTGGTGCTTCAAACAGTCAGACTCGGGGTTTGCTTTCGCTGTTGAAACATGTCATGCGCGGCTTGCTACTGCAGGGCTGCAGAAGATCGAGTAGAGTGGAACAAATACGCGGGGTCTGCGAGATCCCGAACGGATTTATTCATGGGCTGTTTCTCCAGAATCACGCCATATGGGATGCTTCCCTGTAGCCGTCAAAATCAACAAACAGCTCGGATCCCGGCCAGCTCCAGTAGTCCAAACCCCGAAGTGGAACGCTTCATTTGAGGAGGTAATTCATATCCTCCTAGGGTACACAGTACCTGATGCTGATTAAGAAATTTAAGCCGGGATCTGAGCCTGCATGAAATCATGCCATGCATAAGATTCCCCGTTACAGGTGACACGTTACGGCTCGGGCAACATTCGGACGATTCAGCAGACCCCGTCAAAGCCCGCGCGTTGATTCAATTCTGCCCTTTGCAATGTTTCCACCGTTGTTACTTCTCAGTAACGATACCTAAATCCAGGGCTGTTCCAGTCTGTGGTATCCTCAAAGTCATTCGACACCAGTTGGACCTGGTTTATCATATCCACAACGTCTTGAGAATTACGCTGGTTATTCAATACCTTTCCTCCTCCGACAGCACCTGCATTTCCAGCACTTCCCTCGAATCCTTCTTCCCGTGTGCGACGGGCATTTGTCCATTGTAGATAGAACCGTAGACTTAAAGCCAGGATCACCGCCAGAGCGTAGCAAATCATGATAGTACGGAAAGCAGTATTGTATGTGGGTGCTTCACTGCTTAGGAAGAATTGAGGCCCAGAAATATTTCCTGCGCAATATCCTAAGAAGAGCATGGCAGTAACCGTCATCTTCTTGGTGACTCCACGATAGTTGGACTGGACTAATGACATGGCAAGCGGCATTGCGGCGGGCCCAGTGGATAGGAGAAAATATCCAAACAGTTGAACTCCGAGCACTATGTGGGCCCTCGAGTAGATAATTGCACTTCCCACGACACAGGGAAGTACAACTGCCACAATTAGCAAACAGTTCAACTGGCGAAAGCGGCCAGCAAGCCATCCGGTGCCTGTAATCGTGGCCACTGTGATGAGAGAGTAAGGAATGGTCAATAATGTCGACTGCAGATTCGTGAATCCAAATGAGACAAGCACAAGATTTGCGAAATTCTGTGTACCTCCATTGGGAATCTGCGTCAAAAGCTCCAAGCCAAAAATAAGCCAAGTTTTGGGGTCCATTAGACACTCGAGAAATTGGTCCCACCTCCAGACAGTTTTCTCCGTCACTCCGGTTCCTGCAATAACCACTCGATTACTCGCAAATCGCCGCTCGTCTTCCAGAAGGAACTTTGCGCTGGAAATGGAGTCGGGAAGAAAGGCCCAAAGGGCAAAGCCCCAAAGAAAAGTCCAAAGGCCCAGTACAATAAACATCCACCTCCATGGCCCAACATGGTCGCTGACATGTCCGAGACCGTAGGCAAGCAAGCTCGAAACTATACCGCCCACGCTCTACAGCTCTTATGTTAGCCTAGCGTTTCAGAATCAGGGGCAACGATACAACACTTACATTGCCGGCGAACCACAATCCCGTTCGGGTAGGAATCTCATCACGCGTGTACCATGTCGATGTAATAAACATAAATGCAGGTGTTATGGTCGCTTCCGCGACTCCAAGCAAAAAGCGGACTGTCATCAGACCGCCAAAGTTGGTGCAGGCAGCAGTGAGAGCGACTACAGAACCCCAAAGGAGCGTATTTCCAGTCAAATATTTGGCAGGCGGTAGACGAGCAATTAGTAGCGTCGTCGGGTATGCCCACCCCAGATACCCAAAATAGAAGATCGACGACACCCAGCTATACTGCTGACCAACTAGGCCCTGAATCAGAATCAGTAGACGATCTTTCAACTTGGTTGCAGTTATCTCACGGTGTCATCTGAGAGCCCAAAAACAGACGCGCTCGACAATATGGTTTTATCCATGAAATTTAGCATATAGGTGAGGAAAAGAAGGGGGACAAGTCGTCGATCAATCTTTCGCAGAACCCTTTTGGCGAAAGCATGGTCCATGGCGTGGTCCACGGCAGCTTCGGTGGCGGCTGCACTTGACTCGGCCATAATGTCGAGCTGATGAGCTTCTCAGGTGAAGAAGCAAGAACATATCTTCCAGCCACCAGGCGTCGCCTTTATTAAACTCCCTTGCATACCGCTCTTATCTTTCCCCGCATCTCCATTGGCTCGAGCCCCACTCGTGCGTGTTATCGCCGAGGAACTACATCGTCGATTATTGGATGATCTTGCGACAAAGGGGACTCTGGCTAAGGCTTTAAAGGAAAGTGGCACTATCGCGGCTAGGGGAAATCGTAAACACATCTAGCCGGTAGGACTAATTTGTAGTAGTGCTCGCGACGACCTTCCTACAACCAGTATCATCGCGGAACTTGCCGACAAACATATATCACGGGGTCATGCATGAGAGAACCCCTCCTTTAGTCTTCTGCTAGTACTCCGTACTAGTCATCTACCTAGGCACTGTTATTATACCATTCATCGTCCCTTGGACTGTCTACATTACAATATTAGTAGACGAATCTTTCCCCTCTTCTGATTGGTGTTCGTGAGAAAAATGAACGGACTTGCCATTTCCCCTTTTATAGCACAACTGCCGAAAGTTGAACTTCATGTTCACATCGAAGGTACCTTGACGCCTTCTTTGCGCTGGGAACTGGCTCGGCGAAACAATATTAAGCTACCATATGATACGTTTGACGACCTCAAAGCTTCATATGCCGTCACACTTAACCATCGTCCCGAGCTCAATGGTCGGCAGCCAGGGGTCCCAACATTCCTCGAAGCCTATTTCGCCGGTTGTGAAGTGCTACGTACCGAGAATGACTTTTACGATCTTGCTATGGGTTATCTTCGTCGCTGCGCTACTATGAACGTTCGCTACGCAGAGCCTTTCTTCGATATCCAGGCACACACGCGTCGCGGTGTTCCCGCTAAAGCGGTTTTGGATGGCTATCTACGCGCTCAACGGAATGCGACGTTACAATATAATGTTAGGTCACGCTGGATCCTGTGCTTTTTACGCGACGAACCTCTTGATGACGGTCTAGCGGCATATCTCGAGGCAAGGCCTTGGGCTGCCGGGACTGTCAAAGGTGGCAAGGGACTATTCCATGCAGTTGGGCTTGCGAGCAATGCATATGAGAGGCCTCCTATGCTTTTTGAAGAAGGGTTTGCCCTGGCAAGGGCAGATGGCCTTCACATCACCATGCACTGTGACTTCGGTCAGAAAGATACACATGACCACATGCATCAGGCTATCTTTCAAGTATGCGACGGCAAAGGGTCGGAGCGCATCGACCATGGACTAGACGCGGAGGACCGCGAAGAACTTTGGCAAGGTTTGCTTGAGAGAGAGATCGGGCTTACTTTGTGTCCCCATGCCTATCATCGAAGAACCCCAACCGACCTTCTGTTTCCTAAAATCCGAAAGCTTTGGGAGAGAGGCGTGAAAATATGCATAAATAGTGATGACCCGACGTTGATGCATGATGTTTGGATTGATGGGAACATGCAGAAGGTGTATACTTACTGCGGGTTCAGCAAGGCCGAAATGGTCCAACTTGCCAGAAATGCGGTGGATATGTGCTGGGCCGATCATGATGTCAAAACCTCCATTCAAAAAGAGCTGGACGATGTTTCCGTTATTGAATGAGACATTGCAGAGAAACTAAACTCTATAAAGAAAAGAAAAATATTCATTCCCAAGCATCCGAAGGATTGACTCCCCTTTTCAAAATTCCAAATATTAAATTCAAAACTAAGGCGCTTTTCCCGTCTACTACTCAGATAATGGTGCAGTACTTACTCTATTTCTATCACCGTGCTTTTGAACAAAAACGGGAACAAGATTGGTTTTTTTTAAAAAATGATTTCAATTGTGCTTGAGAATGTTCAAGTAGTAGTTTGTGCTACGAATATTTTTTTGATCTTTCTTGTACCCCTTCCTGTTCCCCTTTGTGAGACATAGGCGTTGGTACCTTCAGCCTAGAGGGTTACAGTTCCACGTAGATCAGGGTCTGGTTCTTGATGGAATGTAGCTTCTCCGCCTATCGCCGGGTGTGCCACTGCGTTTTGCTGCACAGGATCCACCTAGTAGATCGAAAGACCGATTGTTTATATTACTTTTCTGATGCCTATTGTAAATAATCTTGGACCAAAGCTAATTGTGTAGCATTGCCTTGCATTAGACATCTTACATGTCACATCCATCGCTCTGAGAGGGCGATATTGTGAAGGTTACTACTAAAGCACCGTGTTCCGATAGGGAGACCTAGGTCTAGACTAAACTTACTAACATGGAAGACCTGTTCATTATAATTATTTCCCAGAAATGCATTTCGTGAGAACTTTATTTTAAGGTGCTCACCATCTAGCCATCAGGCAAAATTTTCAATATCTATAAATTCGGAAATACTACCCAACCAAGCCAATCCATATAGCAAATGATGAAGTTCCAAACAGTATCCCAGCTCCTGTCCTTTACAGGCCTTCTGATACCTTCTTTGGCTACACCCTCAGTCTCTACACCGGGCAATGAGACTATCAACATAGCAGTGGGAAGTTTTAGCGGCGCTGCGCTTCAGCGACTCGCAGATTATGCCAAGAAACCGGGAGCTAAGTTGCAAATCACCGTCATATGCACTTTGGAATCTTTTCATTTGGGACAATTTTGCCGTAAGGTCTACCCAAACTACACATATTCAGACAGATTCTGATAAAAATCGAGTTGATACAGAGGGAACTACGTGCCAATTGGCGCCAGATGAATTCCACTTTATCTGTCCCTAGAAAACGTGTTATTTGGCTCAAAACCAGTCCGATATCCTCCTTTTTACGGTTTCTGGGAAATATCACTGGTACTCCCAGCCATAATATGGTCACCTTGGAGTCGAACGATCAAGGATGACTTATGATATTCATTTTGGCGAAGGGTTGACCTTAGTCTATTCAATGACCAAGTCATCGCAGCATTAATTCATTCATTCGGGATATCTTATTTGGAAGTTTGAGAGCCTTGAACTAGTTTCTCGATATATCAATTCCACTCTCTTCTTTTATGAACTTCGACGATTAATATCACCGTAGTTGTTAGACTATTATTCAGTGTCTATTGGTACATACGACCATAGGGTGTGGAGAACAGGGCTTCCCGTCCGCTCAGCCGTACTTAAGCCACACGCCGGCAGGTTAGTAGTATGGTGGGTGACCACATGCGAATCCCTGCTGTTGTATGTTTTTGTTTTATTCTTTTTTTGTCGCCAAATCCTCCTAACTATGTCTATATTTCATACTGTTATATTAAGTATAGAATTATAGTAACCCCAAAGGAACCTTATGACTAAAAATAACCCCGCAGCCATAGGTAGTTAATGCAACCTGGTATTAATCATCCCAGCTGAAATTTCCCGTAGCCAAATGTTCGAAATTTACTTTTTCTCCCCTGTGCTGCTAGTACCGATGAAGCGGTGCGAAAGCATTCGTGTCAAAGGCCATACAAATGGTTTAAGGTACATGTGACTGTTCCCGAAAAATGTTCAAGTTGCAGTTGATCCGAGTTGATTTTAATAAGCAGTGAGCAACCCTGTCTGAGATACATTGCCTGGGGTCAGCTCTTCCAAAGGTTGGTAGCTCCTAGCACTGTCTCAGGCAATTTAAGATCTCGGGTTATACAATGTGGTCTCGAACTGAAATCGTTACAACAAAGCTAAAATCAGTAATAGACCGACTCACGTGAAATGGTACAAGAAATTAATATATAATCTCAAATTTCTCCCAGTAATCCTAAATCTACCGCTCCAGGCAATCAAGCACCAAGTAATTTCAACCATCTTTAAAAGCTCTTCTCTACCCAATCCAATAGCACCACCTTCTAAATCAAAATGAAGACCACATTCGCAACTCTGTTCACCCTTCTCGCAGCAGCATCTGCTGCTCCTGCTGCTCCTTTCACTTCCGCATTGGGTAACAGCGTGCAGCTCAGTGGCAAGCAGCTCCAGAGCCTTTTGAGTGTTCTGGCTGCTCAGAGCACCAATAGCAACCTCGCTGTTGACCAGGACATCTCTTGCACTGTCGCCTACACCCTGGCTCTGAGTATTCCGCCCACCCTGTTTATTCCTCTTGCAATAGCCTGCTAATCGTTGGAATAGGCACCACTGGACCACCATATACCATTAACCTCGCCTCTCTTGATCTTTCCAACTGCACTTATACCGGCCCTTAAATGACCATTTCCATAGGGCTCCCAATATCTAATATTAAGGTTGAGCCCTATGCATGGTCTGTCGATGGCTAAATTTTGATGGTGGCTTTCATCCAAGAGACTCTATCGTTTGGCTGGACAGGGATACGCTTGGCCTACATCTTGAGAAATCCAATGAAAATTGTTGTTGAAGATTCGATAATTCCAAATAAGAACAAGTAGTTGATAGATTTGCGTTAACCTACTTTGTGTCTTGCATTTTCATAGTCTGTCGCGTATGTGAAATCTCCGAATGGTGATGAAAAGGCACAATTTCCATGCAATGCAGTCCATGTTCAAGACGATATTGAAGTCTGCACTAGCCTTTGCAATAAAGGCAGACAATGATGGTCGAGTTGCGGCATAGATAAATACTGGCTCAGGAACTTATTCTAAAGTTATTCAAATACCTCTTGAAATATGTCAAATGGAATTATAAATCTCAAGGCACATCCAAGCATTCCATAACGCGGCGGGAATAATTCACATGATCATCTTTCAACTACTTCTTCTCCAAAATTCCTTCTCCCCATGTAGGGAAATTCAACTCATGTTAGAACAAGCTATGCAGTATACAATGGTCCTATAATGCTTTCATCTCTCTGAAAATAAAACGTAGAGAAATGGCTTGCCCGGGAGCTATCCGATGCTTCTGAAGAAGTCAGAGTCCAGCCATGCGGGACTTGAAATGACTTGATGCGTTCAGAATGATCCATGCAGTAGGCTTTGAAGCGACCCGATGATTTGATATCCGTTTCTGAGCCGCTGCTCCAGTCACCAACAATCAGCGTAATAGAATGTCTGCTTAGCTGGAAACACCTCGCAAGAACGAAATCCAATTCTTCAACAGGGAGGAACTCCAATCCTGATACACAGAATATATGGTCCACCTTTTCTGTTCGATGAGCAAGGAATGTCTCCATTCTGCCATGTACTAGCTGGCTGTACTGACCGGCCTGGCGACAAATGTCCAACATATTTCCCGATATATCGACTCCAACCAGCTCCGTAATTCTGCTTTCGGGATCCTCACGTAAAATACGACCAACTGTTCCGCTCCCACATCCAAGATCGATCATGGTGCCTGCCGAAGGCATTAATTCTCCAATTCCGCTTCCAAGCTGTGGATTCTCTTCGTAGCTATCAAAAAGGGAAGCCAGCTCAGTGAAACGCAATCCGCGATCTCCAGGAGTTTTGAGGAAATAGTTGGTAATGTAAGTGTTGACAACTGCTCTATACCCTCCCGGAAACCCATACTTAACGTCTGTATCCTCGAGCTGGGATCCAGTTGGATAAAAGAAGACAGGAAGCGGGTCAACCTCGATCACATAGGCTCTTCCGTCTCGACCAATGCGCATATCGACATCGCAACCCATATGATTGGTATACATTTTCTTGGTTGTAAACGCTTCGATTGCTGTTTCCTGTAGATGTCTGTAGAGGCTTGGATCTTCAGTTTCTTTAAGGAGTTCATAACCAGATTCCGCGTCAAATTTCAGATCGAGCGTTAAGAACCGACCATCTCCTGAGACCTGCTTATATTTGGCGCGCTGTGGAATGAGTGGGACGGGAGTTTCGCCCATTGCTATCACAACCACCGAGAATTCTTCCCCGTCGATAAATTCTTGAACGACGATGTCTGTGCTGTCACGGCCCGCAATTTCATGGGCGTCTGCATATTGGTCCGGATTGGAATGGCCGAGGGCCATTGCTCGTTGAATACGTACAGGGCGCATTAATTTGTTCAATCGCTCGATGCAACTAACAAGCTCTGTCTCATTCTGGCACAATGAATGCTCGTCGATGAACATGCTTCCGTAGCTGGACGCAGGCTTGACGAATAACGGGAAATTCTCAGTCCCGGGAACAAGGGGACTCCCTTCAAGTTTTGCAGCGGTGAAAAAGTCCCATTTCGACTGCTGTCTTTCGGAGCTTTGAACGCCGGCTGACGGCAGATTGAGCGACTCGAAATATTGGATCGCGTCTATACCGGCTAGCGAATCGTCGTGCGTTCCCCACATGAAGTTCAAATAAAAGTCATGACCCTCCTTCACGGCTTCATCGATTTGTTGCTTTGCTGTTGTTTTATGAATAGACTTGTGGGCGACCGTGTGCTGAGTTGTGAATGCACCTGGATTCATACATAACTCCTGCGCCTCGCCAACCGAAGCCTGTAGCTCCTCGAAGCAAGATTGGAAAACGCAGATCTTCATCGTAGTGCAAGTGCCAAAAGATATTCTTGTACACGATTTGTGCTCAAATCGATGTGACGCGAGGAAAGTTGTCGCGTGCTCGTCTCGGAAGCGCCACCAGATCTCAGCTGAACCCCTCAGCAGTAAACGCCAAACCAAACCCGCACGATCGGCTGAAGAAATCGACCCACTTTCGAACCATTCGATCCATTTATCCTGGATTCGATGGAGCTCTCCACGTTTCCCCCTTCTTCCAGCAACTTATTTTACACCGCTTTTCCGTAATTTTAAGGAAGGATCTTGAATGCAGTGGATATACTTCGGCCAATGATGGGATTTTATCACGTCTGTTGTGAGAACGACGTGATTATTCGCTTGCGGGGATCTAGCGAGTTGAAAGTCTCCTATTCGGTCACAGATTCACCAAATATTTAGCACAAAATGATCAAATGGATATCTGGCCCACAACCCATTCTCAGCCTCTTCAAATGCCATTTGTAAAAACAGCCGTAGCTGTAGCAAAAGCCACTATCCCCTCTTCGCGTCCCACAAATCCATTTTTCTCATTCGTCCCTGCTTTGACAGAAACGCGAGTCTGGTCAAGTCCAACAATGCGAGCTACCGAGTCACGCATTGCATCGCGGTGGATGCTGATCCTAGGCTTCTCACAGACAAAACTCACATCGCAATGTGTGATTGTGCCACCTGCTTCGGCTACGAGCTTGGCGGCATGGCGTAGAAACATATCTGATGATGCTCCTTTCCACTGAGGATCAGACGGAGAGAAATGACTACCAATGTCATCCGCTGCAATAGTGCCGAGGAAGGCGTTCGTAAGTGCATGTAGACCAACATCGGCATCCGAATGGCCCTGGAGCGACGATTTATGTGGAATTTTTACGCCACAGAGAATAATCTCCTCCCCGGGCACCAGACGATGCGTGTCATAGCCATGGCCAACTCGAACGTCTGGAATGATATTTTTATGCGGGCGGCTGGCTTGCATAAATCGCTCGGCTTCTTCGAAATCCTCGGGGTAGGTCAACTTGATGTTTCGCGGGTCTCCTGGAACAACACGAACATGCAGACCCGCTTCTTCGAAAAGAGACGCGTCGTCAGTATACTCTGTGCTGGACGTGGCAGCCCGCTCATGGGCTTCGAGTATAGTTCGGAGTTCAAATGCCTGAGGAGTTTGCGCACGAAAAAGACTATCTCGTGGAATTGTCGCTGTAATAAGACCGTTTGAATCGGTCTTCTTCAGAGTATCGGACACGGCTATGGCTGGAATCACTCCCACAGTAGGCTCATTCACTATAGAATTCAGAACCCTGCTAAATAACTGGTGTGGAGCGAACGGACGGGCCGCATCGTGTATGAAAACATGTGAAGGAGTCCCAGAAAGCGTGGAAAGAAAACGAAGGCCCTCCAGCACCGATGCTTGACGCTCAACCCCGCCTTTCGTGGTGTAGATGTTTTGGTCACGATCAATAGAGGCGTTGAGTAGATCAGTGTCATCCGCGTGGTGAACAACAACAATTGGGCAATCGGCATTCCATGATCGGAAAAGTTTGAGAACGCGATTTATCACGGTATCGCCTGCAATTCGGCGGTATGTTTTCTGACAGCCAAGACCTGCACGCGTGCCTCTACCAGCAGCAGGAATGACAACGCCGATAGTTGGCTTTTGTGGTGAAATAGGCAGCGTCATTTGTGAAAGATGCTTTATTTTGGCAGTGTGGGTGTGGGCACAGAAACTGATATGTAAGAATTGCCCCTCTCCTCGATCTGCAGCTTCGTCATGATCGGCGCGTTCAGCTCGATCTCATTGCTTCTTTATCGCGTCAAGTCGCGTGTTCTCCTTCCATTTCCGGCACTTCTCAGCCCGTCCAAGATATCTCTCAATTCTTTCTCTTGGTCTTTCCTCGGTTTTCTTCGCCTTATTTCTCGTCCTTCTCACTGTAAGATGACCATAGCGTCCCGATCGAGTATTACCTTGCAAGTTCCCGCCAAAGTCAACCCTCAGATTCGCGTTGGTCCCCCTCGGCAAGATGGATACCACGACATCACGTTGGCTTACCAGGCCATTTCGCTGTACGATATCCTGACCATATCCCATAATCCCGAAGGCCCTACCATACGAGTAAGCGGCATGGACAGCGACCGGGTCCCAAGCAATGGCCAAAACCTCGTCATCAAGGCAGCCAAATATGTCGCAGATCAGTCTGGGATCCAGCCACTTCTACATTTTGAACTTCTCAAGTCAATTCCATCAGAAGCGGGGCTCGGAGGCGGGAGTGCTGATGCTGCAGCTGCTCTTGTGGGGTGCAATATCCTGTGGAACTTGCGTCTCAGTGCGGGTGACCTCATGCATATCGGGGCACAGCTTGGCGAAGATGTACCTTTCTTCATTAACGGTATGATGTCGTTGGGGTTGGGGCATAAACAGCCCCTAATGCCCCTCAAGACGAGCGGATTTACGTGGAATTGGGTATTGGGTGTACCCTTTCGCGGCCTATCAACAAAAGCTGTCTTTGCAAAGTACGACGAAATATTGGCCCAGTCTGAGAATCCAGAGGCGGAATATATTTTGCGACAAAAAGGCTGTATTGAGACTCCTTGGGGGACGACTGACCCTCAGGAGTTATTACCAGACCTCTCCAATGATCTTGAACCGCCTTCGTCCCAGCTACTTCCCGATATAACCACGGCGTTAAAAGCGGGACAGTCCGCCGGTGCGATTTGGAGTCTTATGAGTGGCTCTGGGTCAACTTGCGCCTTTCTGGCAAAAGACGCAATGCATGCGAATTCATTAAGGCTGGAATTGCAGAACCTGAATATCTTCAAAGAAGTTATCATGGCCAGTGGTCCAGTGGAGGGTGTCAAAGTCATCGAGTCTATCCCATAGGCAACAGTATGCGCATTCATATATTTTGGACTCCGAGAATGACCAATCTATTTTCCGATTGCTTAATCCACTCAAAATCCATCGTTTAAAATCAATTTTACTCCTGGGGCCAGATTCTCAGAATTCAAAGAATGCACCGAATGAATCCGGGAATCCGGGAATCCGGGAATCCGAGATCTCTCTTCTATCAACCCTCCACCTCAAGTGGATCTTGCCCTTCAAAAGAAATATAAATAGTGGCTGAATTGCCGGGAGAATCCAAGTGCAAATCGAAAACATTATCATATCCTTGACTATCTTGCTCATCAAAATTTACAAAATGGTTGGCTTTGACATGCGTGGATTGACCCCGGCCCCGGTCACTCCTTTTACCCCAGATGGTGCCGTTGACTATGACGCTATTCAACGACTTGGATCCTGGCTTGGGAGCATTGATGGGGTCAAAGGTCTCGTCGTTCTCGGTCATGCCGGTGAGGGAACTTTTCTCACAACGGACGAACAACTCTCGGTCATCAAGGCTTTCGTCAAATCAGTCGACAACAAAATCCCAATCATCGCGGGAATCACGAGCGAGGGAACAGAAGTCGCTGCCTTGGAAGCTAAGCGAGCCAAAGAAGCCGGCGCGGCTGCGGGTTTACTTTATCCATCTCATGGCTGGTTGCGTTTTGGATACCAACCTGGAGCGCCTCAAGATCGTTACCGACGTGTCTATGAAGTTTCCGGCCTTCCCTTGATACTGTTCCAATATCCCGACAACACGAAAGCTACTTACAGTCTGCAAACTATGCTTGACATCTCCGCCCAGCCCGGTTGCTTCGCAATGAAAAATGGCGTTCGCAACATGCGCCGCTGGGACACCGAAATTCCTGTTATCCGTGCTCAGCGCCCCGATCTTCAGATACTCTCCTGTCATGATGAGTATCTGCTGCACACTTCTTTTGATGTAGATGGTTTCTTGGTTGGCTATGGGAACATTGCACCCGAGCCTTTGATTGATCTCATCAAGGCTGGAAAAGCGAAGGACTATAAGAGAGCACGAGAAATCCATGATCGACTGCTTCCAGTCACTAAGAGTGTTTATCACCGTGGCTCACATATGGAGGGAACTGTTGCTTTGAAGCACGCACTTGTCGCTAGAGGCATCCTCAACCATGCCACTGTCCGCTCTCCCCTACTTCCTTTGGAAAATGGGGCCGAGGACGAGATTCATGCTGCGATCCAGGCTGCCTCGCTCAGCAGGATCGCTTAATGGTCGATTTCGGGTCCTTCCTGTTACATAACTTTTGTCGAGTGGAAAAGACTGCGTACAATGACTAAACTGTACGTGCACACCTTTTAGTCTAGTGGCCTATTTGAAAGCTACTTTGGCTATTAACTTTAGTACTGGTGATTTGAGCTGTTATAGACACCTGGGTAGACAGGCAAATCGAATACATGATTCAACTTAGTCATTTTCTTTTTATATTTGCGTAAATGCTTAAAATGGTAGAGCCTTAATCCACTATATATTCTAATATGAGAATATTTAACGAAAGAACAAGTCAAATTTAATCGAATCAAACCCGTTGCGCACTGGCTGCGGATTCGCCCCGGAAACCCAAAACCCCCTCCGCGTCCCCGCATTCTCGGCTATTTGAATCCGCGTTTTCCGATCTCGGCCTGGCGAGTCTGCTTCTTTCCCCTGCACCATCCCATGCAGAAGTTCAAGCTCCACCATGGATTTCCCCCGGCGCCCTTCGGTATCGACGGAGAACGAAGCTCCACAAACACCGGGTTCAGCTCCGGTTGCGTCCAAGCGACCTCTAGCAGCCACGGATAGTACTATCGAAGTAGAAAATCGTCGAAAAGATCCTAAGGTCAGCAGAGCCTGCGATATTTGCAAGCGAAAGAAAATCCGATGTAATGGTACACTGCCTTGTGAAAACTGCGCGAAACGGAAAATTACTTGTGCTTTTGACACCAAATATGGCCGAGGTCGACCACCGACTCCGCCTTTCTCAGCACGATCACAGATCCAAGTGACAAGAATCCCAGGGGGGTCAGTTACCTCGGATTCCAGATATCAGGCGCATGTCTCTTCGGCCCCATTAGCTAGCGAAAGTTCGCAGAGTGCACCCAATGACTTGCCACCGCAAGCTTTGCAAGCGACAGAAATCGAGGATCAGTATTTTGACCCAACTTCCGGATTGAACTTTTTACATCGAGCTTGGAGAAAACTCTCAAGCCAAAAGGGGGAGGAGGGTATCTCCTATGACACAAATGAAATCGACAGATGCCAGCCTTTGACTTCCGCTGGAGATCGTCCGTTCCATAGCGGCGATAATGTCTTCAATACTTCGGACTTCGCGTTCATACCCCAAGAATCGACAGCTAAGAGATTGCTACAATTCTATTTCAACACGTGTGTTGTGACATATCGCATGTTGCATCGACCCACAATAGAGGCTTGGATGGCTGCCTTGCTCAGGGATAAACGAGAGGATCGACCGATTTCTCACTCGCTCGGTAATGCTAAATCAGCCATTTTGTTAACAACCATGGCAATTGCCAATTTGCGATATGAAAAGATTCACGGGGATATGTCACCTGAAAGTGAGGCAAATGCACTGGCTCAAAGCGACCGACTTTTCTGCATGGCTTCGAATTTAACAGATACTGAGACTGGATTTCCACGTTTGGAGTCGGCGCAAGCGAGACTCCTCCAGGTGTTGTATCTTCTTCAAACCTCGCGAATGAATAAAGGCTGGTATACTTTTGGAAATACCTTCCACATCACGCTATCCTTGGGTATGCACAGAAAGCGGGATTATCAACGAGATGTGTCAACTACGAGCCGTCGACTGGGCTATATTTCACTGCAGTGTTACAGACGCACTTTCTGGGTAGCATACACAATCGATAGATACCTGAGCGTGGTCTTCGGTCGACCAAGACTATACCAGGATGAAGACATTGACCAAGATTTTCCAGAAAGTGTCAATGATGAGGATATGACATCCCAGGGGCCAACGGTATCCGAGGACTCGGGGGACTGCCACATCGAGTCGCTCATATTTCACGCTAAGTACGAGTTGGGTGATGAGGTTTTGCGAACATGATACTAACGTCATGGCAGAATCGCTCGAGTAATAGGCAATATATCACGCCGGGTTTACTGTGTGGGAGACATATCTAAACATGATCGACAAGTTGCCGCTCAATTACTGATCCAGGAACTCCACGAATGGCGCGCCTCTCTCCCTGCTCACTTGGGAAATGTGAAGCCATCCACTCTAGTTCCAAGTTTCCGACGCCAGGCTGTTGCACTTCAGCTGGCTTACTCTCATGCAATAATTCACGCAACCCGACCATTCTTGCTAGGCAATGGGAACTCTGAGATCACCATGGAGTGTATCTCTGCCGCTAAGGCAAGTCTTGAATTAGTAGACAAGATGGCAGGTGACAGCACCTTGTTTCATTCTTTCTGGTGGACACACTACGTAACATTCTGCGCTTTGGCTGTTGTATATGTGTGGGGAATTCAGCTGGCCAGGCGACCGCCCAGTCAAAGTGATGTCGAATTTTATGAGACACTTTTTGATCTGGCTGAGAGGTGTAGGGCTCATTTAAGGCAAACGACAGCCGGACTGTCGCCCAATCGCCGTTACGACATTATCCTGGAAGAACTAAGAACAGAAGCTCTCAACTGCCACAATATTACGGGCGAAGCAGTCGATCTCGACCGAGAATCCTTGCAACCAATTGAGAATAGTGACAACCCTGGCGTCGGTGATTCATTTTTCAACGATTCCGATATCAGGAGCTCTTATGACCCCAGTTTCTCCCAAGGGTTTTCGCATAATGGAACTGCACCGTCTACAATCGGATTTGAGGGTGCTTTTCAATTTTCCGATTGGCTAGCACTTGACTCGTCGGTAAGTCTTACATGCAAGAACTTCATCATCGACTAACATTTTCACAAGGCCTTTTTTCCATTATCTGATCCCAATTCTGTCTCCCCACCATGGCTTGCGGCCTTGCCCTAGTGTCTTTTCATTTCGGTTAGATTTAGCGAAAATAAACTCTAGCTTGTCCCGACCCATAGTTTGATTTCGGATATCACGGAAACGTTCGGCGGTGAAGCCAAGAATCCGGGGAAGCCAAGCCTCGCGGCTCATCTCCAACAGCCCTTTTTTATGTCTGCGCCATTCCTCTCGTCCGGGGTCTCAATTCTTCAGACCATTCATTCCAATTGATAAAAGGCGGAAGTGCTATTGCAATCATGGCTTCTTTAAACCACTCCAGCACTCATCGGGCATCCGAAGACATGTGTGAGAAAGACGCCGCAACAGTGCATCTTGAGGACCAACCACATTTTGGAATATCTCCAGAGGAGCGGGATTTCCTGAACAACTTTACGGATGAAGCCAAAGCCAAGGTGCTGAGAAAGGTAGCTGGCAAATTTAAACACCTCAAATTGATTAGTACAGAATTTACTAATTTGGTGCCTCCTAGGTTGACGTGCGTGAAAAAGAGCCCCGATGTCCCAACCCGTGGATTGCTCTCGCTAATAACTTGTGCAGCTGCGACTTGTTCCCATGTTTGTCCTTCTTTATCTGATGGCTTATATAGATAAAACCAATATCGGTAAGTTGGGATCAAATTATTCACATCCTACTGGAACTAATGAGCTCTAGGAAATGCCAAAATCGAGGGTCTCCTTCCCAGCCTAAGCATGAATGGAATACAGTACAACATTGCACTCGCGATATTCTTTATACCCTATGTTCTCGCTGGTAAGAGCCATGCAATTTAAACCCGGTTGACAAAGCTAATAATTGTCTAGAGGTACCAAGTAACATGATACTGAACCGCCTAAGCAGACCATCGCGATATCTAGGCTCGCTAATATTGCTCTGGGGAATAATAATGACATGCACTGGATTTGTGAATAACTTTGCCGGTCTTGTTGCTATTCGGTTTCTTTTGGGACTTTTCGAGTGAGCTTCGACTATAGTCCTTCCAAACGTAACAGCTCTAACGGACGGTTTTCTTCAGAGCTGGTTTCCTTCCTGGGGCTGTGCTAGTTATATCCAAATGGTACCTACCGGCCGAAACGCAAACTCGAATCGCTATCCTTTATACCTCAGCAGCCTCAGGTGGTGCGTTTTCTGGTCTTCTGGCGTTTGGAATTGCCAAGATGGATGGCATTGCCGGTTATGAAGGCTGGCGCTGGGTCAGTCTCAGCATCAAAATTTTAGCTTCTAATTACTGACGTTTTAATCCAGATTTTTATTATTGAAGGACTTGCAACCATCGCCATGGCAATAATATGCTATGTACTGCTTCTAGACTCCCCATCACTTTCTCCAGGATGGCTGAGCACCGATGAGATTCGATTTTTGGAACTGCGACAAATCGCAAATATGCCTCAAGACGAAAATCACAAATCCTTCGATATGCGAGCTTTGACCAGTGTTCTAACTGACTGGAAGATTTATCTTTTGATCTTTGCCACTTGGTCAAATTCCGTTCCAAATTATGCTCTCAAATTTACGATGCCTGAAATCATCACCTCGATGGGATTTACTTCTGCCAATGCCCAACTGCTCACAATTCCGCCTTACGCTGTTGGCGCCTTTTCTGCTTATGGATTCTCGGTATTCGCCGATCGTTACACATGGAGAATGCCGTTTATTCTGGTCCCTCAGCTATCAATCATCGTCGCATTTGCTATCCTTTTTTCAAAGGCCGCCGAAATCGAGGAAAATATTGGCCTCTGCTATTTTGGTGTATGTCTCGCTTGCTTCGGAATGTATCCCATTCTCCCAGGCGTGAATACTTGGAATGTCTCCAACAACCCCGATCCGCACAGACGAGCCGTGGCTATAGGATATCTAATCTGCATGGGTAATGCAGGTGGAATTATTGGAAGTTTCATATATCGTGCCGATGAGAAGCCTCAATACCCGACTGGTTATGGCACATCCTTTGCATTTGCGGCGGCAGGTATCGTGGCATGTCTTACTTTGGAAGGACTGCTTTGGAGATCGAACAAAAGGAATGCCCGTCTCACCGAGTACGAGATTCGTCAACGGTATACTGAAAGAGAACTTCAAGCTATGGCCGAAAGAAGTCCTCTTTTCAAGTACACCTTGTAGTACCAGATTGCTTTTCATCGGATTCTGTGGCAAGAGCATGAATTACCAAATTTATGACAAAACTTCGGATGTTTGATATTATGATTATCAAGTTTAGTAAATCATTGTTTCGCCCTGCAATTCGTTCTCTGATCACTGGTCATCCCGTAGTATATCAATAGTTGCTTCTCGTGTTCCAGAGCTCTAGTAATTGTCCCTCGTCGAGATGATCGCCAGATGAATCTTTAGGAACTCGGCCACGGTGTGTTTTGTCGGCAGACTGACGGTAAGAGCTACGAAGATACATTTTGGAGTCTAGTTCAGCGCCACACAGTGAATCAAAATAGTTAATAGTGAAAGATATATCTGTGGATATGCTTGTAAATTAGCCACTAGTTTCATCCTGGTGATCTATTCAATTAGTACTGTGTATACTGTTTGGATTTTCATACCGAAAATACAAAGCCCACGCCAGGGCACGTTCTAATGATCATCCATACAGAACTTCTGAGTTACTAATTACGGCGTGTATCGAAACTCTAGATAAAGGAGGCCTAATCTCCTAATTTCCTTCTTAGTCGCCCTTGCTAATCTATACTTTTTCCCACTATCCTTATTCGGATTTCCATATTAGGATAAATCGTATTACGCCCTATAGCAAATAATAGAATTAAAGCAGCTCCATAATTTATCTAGTAGCCTATTTTATAATAAGACGCTTTGTCAGGCAGATAAAATCTATATCGCAATGATTGATCTGATGTTTGCATTTCCCACAGCATACAGCGTCACAATTGCGCGGACACCAGGGCCCGCAGAGTTTGCTGCTAACCCATGCTAGGAGGAAGGGGGAGCAGGTAAACGCGCCAGTGGTGGCTATGAGTAAAGCAAAATACCGCATGCTGGACTGTGATCGTGGCTAGGGTGACCAAACTATTGCTGCCACTGTATCCGTACTCCGTACTTCGACCCACATATAGCCAGTTACCCAATAAAGCCATCATCATCCTGCATGATAATTACCATACGGTTTTATATTACGACGCGGATAAACTTTGTTTCCCCCCACGAGATTCCGACGCGGACGACCGGGAACCATGCCGCGATTTGGGCGCCTCACCAACCAAGGAAGTCTGTGGCTGTCTTTATATCTCGTTATGTTCCCACCATCCAACCCTCCTTGACGCTTCCTCGCTGTCGGTTGCGAGCGTGCCTTTGAACATGGCCGACCAAACTATCGATATTGTGCGTCCGGGATAAGCCCAAACCCTTAGGAGTCCCGTCATACGCCTTCTGACCTGCCATTATCAGGATCCGGATCTGTGCCGATAGCGCATCTGGCCCCGAAGGGCCTTTACAATGCTATGGGAGCGTGGCGAACGGATATAAAGTGGCATCGTCTTCTGCAACCAACTGACGACTATCATCAACTTACTTTTTTTTGAATCCAGTTTTGCTCGACAGCCAGAGGTAGCAATACCAACCAGTATCACGGTTTCATGCATGCCGCTATCTTAGTCAATAAACTAAAAGCATATCAACCTACTCCCTCCCCCTTGTGGCTTCCACTGGGTTATTTCTACATCACTTCAGGAGGATACACAACAATCCGATCCAGATCCGCGCCCTTGTAGTCAAACCCATTATATAGACCCCCGACCGTGAGGGTATTGCTCTTCCCCTTCTTCAACGTCAGTTGAAGCGGAGTGGAGAGGATAATACCCTTGTGTGTGTCTCTCTGGTATAGTGTTTGTACGTTTGACGTGTCCCCGTTGATCACCACACTACTGATCCTACGCAGCTGCCATGAACCACCGATCCTATCTGGGGTTCCTCCAGCTATTGAATGCATGAGAACAGCACTTCGATCTCAGGATTGTGAACTTACGTTGGTCCCCAAAGCCCATATCATCGATGTCTAAGGATGCTGTGAGTACCCTGCGGAAGAAGAATGAAGGAATGCAAGCATACTTTGATAGTAAAATGATACCCATTGCGGTTCTCCAGATCCCTCGATACCTTCGAACGTAACAGTGCTGTCGTTTCCATATATTCCAGTGAGAATGAAGCCGTCGGTGGCGAAATTCTGTTAGCCTGTCAGCTGCAGAACATCTGGTGCCCGACATCTGGCTTTACTTACAGCCTCCTGTTTGTATGCATCACCATGCGTTTTCGCATTCTTCGCCGTGTATGTTGTACCCTTGATCGGTGTCCATTCTCCGGTTTCCCTGGAATTCAGTTCGTATATGAGTTCGCAGGAGAAATAGAAATGAGGGTACGCACACATCGAGATCATAAACGTCATGCCAGTTCAATTCTAGATTCTTCTCATCAGTCTGGACCGGCAGCCATATATACCGGCTTTCCCAAATAGAATTAGAGTCCCACTGATCCCCAATATAGAGGTGCGTAGTCCTCTTGCTTCCCTCTATCCTAAGCACGAATCCAGATTGCGAGTTAAAAGTGCGCGTGTTCAACGGGGCGATGATAAATGGCTGGGACCAAGGACCGCTCAATGAGTCGGCCCGAAATGCCACCACGTCTATATTATTAGTTGGTTAGTTCGAATATAGTCATAAGAGAAAGGTCCGGCTTACTGTTTGGCCTGTATCCCGTCTTGTGACTCATCAGCGCCCAATAGCTTTTCTCTGTCTGCATGATACACGGTGCTTCGAGATCGAATTTTGGGAATCGATACACGGCCTTTTCGAGCGCCGTGAGATTATTGTTCATGCTTGAGATGTACACATCTCGCCCATATAGAGTATCCCCGTTCGAGTAGAGGGCGTACGATCGGCCGTCCTGATAGTCAGTAAACATGCCAAAATCCTGCGACCAGTTTCCGAGAGGCGCGGTCGCGTCCACGAAAGAGTACGGCCCCCCAATCGTAGAAGACACCGCATGACCTTGGAGAAGGAGCCCATAGGTGGAATTGTCAGCATGCCACCACATCTTTGCAGTTAGCGTGAGCATTTGTTCACGAATGATGTGGCAGAGGAAGTAGGCTGCCTACATACATGATAATCATCAGTCTCTTGACTGTAGGCCACCTTAGGTCGCTGGATTATGTTTTCGGGCGAGATGTACGGGTGCCCTTCAATTGGGCCTAAACGCATTATAAGCATATCAAGCAAGAGTTATGAGTAGGGAGAAATACTTAGGGCTAGTCCACCTGAAGTCCAAGTACGCAAATCCTCAGAACTGTAAACAGAGACACCGCCCCCTTCCGGCTGCGCTTCGGTTTTGTACTCGCCAAACCACCAAAACCGACCGGTTTTCTGGTCGAAAGTAATTCCGGCCCCATGCGCGCTGATCAACTCCCCGTCTGTATCGTACCATCTACCTCCAGGTACAATGTACTTGCTTCTCGCAGGGATCGCAAGAAGGGTGGCTAGTATAGCGTATAACATTCGTGTCTTCATTGCTTGATTCGTACCGTCTGAGAGGTTTAGGGGATTAGAAGGTCGCGTCATTCCCTGTACTTGTATTTCTAGCTCTCAACACCAAGCTGTCGGTCTGTGTGATGCCGAGCTCACGGGGTACCCGCGCCAAGAGAGCCACCCTAATATTAGTCTGTATTCTCTATCTCGGTGATCGGGGGAGCGAAACCCCGATGCACTGCAGGAGGCACGGGGATTGGTGAATGTTCGGCGGTCAAGCACAAGCGATTTGGGCAGCTCCCCTGAGAAATGCGGAGGCTGGGGCTTCCGGGGCTGAGTTCTGCGGAGTAATATCCAAGAAATTATTACGACCAACAGTCATCTACAATGGTCCCCTAGTGGCGCTACGTGAGTGAACTTGCGAGGTGCCATAGAGGAACGTGGGCTCAACTGGCTCGTATAACAGCTACGCATGAGAATTTGTTGCTGATGAATCGCGTGGATAATTTACTTGGGCTTCTCCATTTGTTATCTACCTGACTATGTTTGGCTGGGCAGACAAATCCAACATTATATTCGACATCCATTGAGATTGCGAGAATACCTTTCATGGAAGGATTAATTCCGTACAACATTGTCTACGTGAGTGGACATTTACCCCTCATCCCGGATCTCTCATGCCTCTACAATAATGCCAAAAAGTCTCTCGGGTTTGACTAGGCCGAAACTAAAACGGTTCCTACCAATCTTCGTGTTTATCAAAACTAACCCCACATTTATTCCCTCTTTTAAGACTCTGGCGCTGTCCTTGCCAAGGTCTTCTCAGCATGCAGGCATCTATACGGAGAACATAATATCCTTATTCATAGGCTTTGAGCCATTCCCATAATACGATACGAACGTTCTATTTTCTTGTTTGCCAGCCAGCCGTTGAAATGCGACTTTCCCACATACTTTGCCTTCTTTCTGCCTTAACCTGCGCGTCTGCAGGCAAAAGGCCTCCCGTCAGAGAGACCTGTGTTGTCCAGACCTCGGGATCCAACACCACAGATGATGCTCCTGCCATCGTTCAAGCATTCAAACGATGTGGCCGCGGAGGCAGGGTAGAGTTCAAGCCGACTACATACTACATTAATTCCGTTATGGAAATTACATGGTTGGAGGATGTTGAGGTTGATATTCGAGGAGAGCTCCAGGTTTGCAACCCCAACAGGGTCTGTCAATGACCATACTGACGACCATTGTAGTGGAGTACTGACATTCAATACTGGCTGAACCACTCTTTGGATGTCGGCTATCAGAACCAGTCTACTGCGTTTATCCTCGGAGGTAATAATGTCAGGATCGATGGCCACGGCGTGGGCACGTTCAATGGTAATGGCGACACTTGGTATCAATGGATAAAAAAGCAACCTAATACGTCCAACTATCCCGGTCGGCCGCATGCGATCACGTTTAAAGGTTTCACGAACTCAGTGGTTCGAGGTCTTAACTTCCTTCGAAGCCAGATGTGGTAAGTTTAGTGTGGATTCCGGGAAATAAACGAAAACTAACAGATGGGCGGCAGGACAATGTCTATCATATATTCTCATCATGTTATTCTAGACAGTATATTTGTGAACAACACTGGGAATGTAGTCTCGAGTTGTCAGTATCCTTATTATACCGAGATTGTATCTTAACTAACCTAGCATAGCCAACACCGACGGCGCAGACACCATCCGATCGTCGTTCATCACGTTCAACAATTGGACCGTGTACAACGGGGATGATAGTATTTCGCTCAAAGGCAACAGCACTGATATCACAATTGCAAACTCTCGCTTCTACAACGGGCTGGGTATTGCACTGGGCAGTATTGGCCAATACAAGGATCAGTTCGAGACTATCGAGCGATTCAGTGTAAAAAACATTGAGTACCATAACACACTTCATGCGGTAACAAAATTGCCTCTAATTCTAGGGACTATTCTAACTTCTTCCCCTTCTTCAGGTGTACTTCAAAACATGGACAAATGACCAAAATGGATACCCACCTAACGGTGGCGGTGGTGGACTCGGATGTAGGTTCACCTCAGACAGCTCCCTCCATAATAAAGGGAAAAAAGCCTAATGTAAGCTTCCCAGACGCTTCGGACATGATCTTCGAAGACCTTAAAGTCACAGGTCTACGTGGAGCAGCAATTGCAGTTTCGCAATGCACCCGTTTCAGCGGTGCACCTGGCGAGGGGAATTGTACAAATTCGAAATTCCAGATTCGAGACATCGAAATAGTGGACTTAAATGGAACGACTGAGTCCACTAATGTAGCCAGCTTCCAGTGCAGTGCCGTTGCGCCTTGTACCAACATCACGCTCTACGACATTGACCTGAAGTTTTCGAATGGAACTGAGGCCTCGCAGTATCTGTGCGGAAATGTGCAGGACCCAAAAGGCTTTGAATGTACAGCGGCGGCGTGCGTAGGATCCAGCGCGACAGGGGAATGCTAGAAATGGGTGTTTTCAAGGAGAAATAGACTTGAGGGTTTATTCTAGAACTGAGAAAATTCGCTATCCATCTAGAAGTTTTCAAGGAAATCAAGTGACATAATCCGTCAGCTTTGATGGGAATTGTTAAGGAGACCACAGCTTTTTACTACGTTAACGGCACCACAACTGATTGGTTAACGTAACACACAAGCGAGTGGGCCACCCAACAAAATTTCCAACCGTATTTTGCAACACACTATCTTCAACCATCTACTATGCCACCAATTCGTACTCAATCTAGTCAAAAGTTGGCTGAGCAGGAGGGCCGATTACTCCTTGCCATTCAGGCTCTCAAAAACGAGGAAATTGCCACTGTTCGTGGAGATCGTACGCCTTAGTTAGTCAGGATAAATTAGGTATATAACTAGTAAATTAAAATAGTTAAAAGTGAAAGATGTATCTGTATATCTGTGGATACGCTTATAAATTAGCCACTAGTTTCATCCTAGTGATCTATTCAATTAGTACTATGTATACTGTTTGAATTTTCATACCGAAAATACAAAGCCCACGCCAGGGCACGTTCTAGTGATTATCCATGCAGAACTTCTGAGTTACTAATTACGGCGTGTATCGAAACTCTAGATAAAGGAGGCCTAATCTCCTAATTTCCTCTTTAATCGTCCTCGTTAATCTATGATCCCTTTTCCCTACTATCCTTATTCGGTTTTCTATATTAAGATAAATTATATTACACCCTATAGTAAATAACAGAATCAAAGTAGCTCTATAATTTATCTAGTAGCCTATTTATTAATAAGGCGCTTCGTCAGGCAGATAAAGTCCATATCGCAATGATTAATCTGATGTTCGCATTTCCCACAGCATACACCGTCACAATTGCGCGGACACCAGGGCCCGCAGCGTTTGCTGCTAACCCATGCTAGGAGGAAGGGGGAGCAGGTAAACGCGCCAGTGGTGGCTATGAGTAAAGCAAAATACCGCGTGCTGGACTGTGACCGTGGCTAGGATGACGAACCCGCTGATTGTGGGGGGTGTGAAAGTAAGTAGTATGTATCCGCGGGTGTATATACGATCTGTTAGGAATGGGCTGATAACGCAGGCGATCGCTGTGACAACATATGGGGTGCCGATAGAATCTGAGCATTTGTTGGGCTGTACCCTATGCCAGATTTGAGTAAGTTAGGCTGTTATGGAGAATATTTGCGGTCAGACAGCCTGTGTGTTACTAAAAGGATAAGTGAAGGAACTCACCATGAATAACGAGAGCAAATTAAGGGAGAGAGGTGACGTAATTAGCGCTGGTCTAGTTAACTAGGTTTTGGATTCCAGAGTACCTTCTTGAACGTAGATAGATCCATTCTCTCTTCTTCTGTCGTCATATTTTCTTGGGCTATTCTCCTGATAGCAACTTCGCGCTCGTCAACAGTGAAAACTATATGCCAACTGGATTCAATGAACCGTTTTGACTTGGGGCATTATCTGTTCAGCGAATGTTCAGAGTGTCCTCCACGATGAATTGTTCATAGTATAGTGCACGGGAAGTAGTTTTGACTTATCGAGCAGATATCTAAGATCGTGAGTATATATACTAGTAGATGCCAAGACACCAGTGTTCAAAAGCAATAGCCATCATAGTCTAATGAACGTTTGACTTTAGTTCAGCTAGGGTTCTAATTGTCGAGCGACTAGTAGGAAGGTGACAATTAGCCTTAACTAACTTTGTATCTTCCACACGCTTGTTCATCCATTTTTGGTATCGTGAGTATATATACTAGTAGATGCCAAGACACCAGCGTTCAAAAGCAATAGCCATCATAGTCTAATGAACGTTTGACTTTAGTTCAGCTAGGGTTCTAATTGTCGAGCGACTAGTAGGAAGGTGACAATTAGCCTTAACTAACTTTGTATCTTCCACACGCTT